>CM073588.1:48608823-49208823 GCA_037074715.1 Magnolia kwangsiensis
AAAATTTCGGAACATCCTTGCGTTAAAAATAAAATAAATAAATAAACCAAATTGAGATAAAATCAACTACGATTTGATCGAAATGCTTATTAGTATTGTTTTGATGGGATTCTAGTTTGAAATAGCTAAAAAATATATATTTTTACCTTTTTTTCCATTTTTGCGAAACTGGGCCCCATAGCTTGGAATCCTTTTATTTGATGCAAAAAATAAAAAGAAGAAGAGTTTTTTTTTTTTTAATCTTTGAATTTAACCTAGATATGGTCAGAAATGGCTTTGAAACACTCCCTCGCTAAAAAATAAATATATTTTAAATAAGGAAAAACAACAAAAAACAGGGACCAGTTGCAGCTTTTCTATAGCCATATCGGTTCGACTAGATACGACATAGCAATATATCGGTGTCAATATGGGACCTTTTTTCCTAATAGATCGATACAGTACCCTATCATGTATCATTTCTGCTGATACAAATATGATATTCACAACTATGCTCATATACATACATACAATGTTCGAAATATCGGTATTGCGTTACATTTCGGTTATCGCATGGGATATATCTCGTTTGTATCAGATAATTTATCGCACATTCTGGGAAACATGGGGAGACATTGGGAAAATGGTTGAATTTTTCAATGAAACTTCAAGGACTGTTAAAAAAGACCTTAATACACACGTTTAAATCTAACATCTCAATAAAGAAGTGCGCGTGATAGGTTTCCTTTTTATAGGATCATTAGTTATGCGTTGTTTGACTGAACTAATGCAACTATATTCAAATTAAATGCATAACATTTAGACTATCTGTGATGATTATTTCATCAAACACATAAATATTTTGAAATTAGTCTTAATTAATAGCTGGTCGAAGAGAAATTTTGAGAAAAAAAAAAAACTTTTTATTAATTTTCTAATTAAAAATTGATTTTTATTTTTCAAAAACTAACAAGGACTTAAATCAGTAAATCAAACCTCATACATGCTTGATTTCATGCATGGAGTGCAACATTACAAGCAATTTGGGAGAAATTGGGAAATTTTCGAATTTTTCCCAAATTTCACCAAATCAAACTACCTATACTCAAAATTTGCAATTAGAGTGTATGTGATGATTAGTAGATCAAATACTCCTAAATACTACGAAATTAGTCTCAATTGTTAGCTGGTTGAAGCAAAAATTCCAAAAAAAAAAAAAACATGGAGAACATCAAGAACCAATGGATATCAAAATCAAAGCTCCAACTCCATTATTTTTCATGCAAAACATGAAGAATCAATGGATTTATAACAATTTGACACTGATTTGACATAATTTCAACAAAAAAAAAATCAAAAATTGAAAATGCTCACTAGCTTGAACATGTGGGATATATCGACACTACCTATGCGTTTCGTATCGCATAGGTGGGATACAAGATATATCGTGGGATATATTGGCCGATATCGTTGATATTTAAAACATTGCATAACATATAGAGAGAGAGGAATGCTCACCTGCGCACCTTCTTACGTGAGCACTTGTGCGCACCTTTGCACACGTGTATTAGGCACAAAATCCAAACGGTCAACGTGATGTGGCATTCCTTGAAACCTCATAAGCCCAACTTTTCGCTCGATACAAAACTCTAGTGGGCCATGGCAAAAGGAAACAGTTTCCTCCCTTGATTTGCATTTCTCTTTGCTATGGCCCACTAGAGTTGTGGATCAAGTGAAAATTGGACCCATGGAGTTTCAAGGGGTGCCGCATCACGTGGATTGTTCAGATTCTGTGCCTAAGACACATGTGCAAAGATGCGCACGGGTCCTCATGTAAGAAGGTGCGCGGGTGACATTCCTCTCTCTCTCTCTCTCTCTCTCTCTCTCTCTCTCTCTCTCTCTCTCTCTATATATATATATATATATATATATATATGGGAAATGGTACTATAAGGTCGACCTCATGGGAACTTCCCATTAGGTCGAGCTATGTGGGCCCCACTGTGATGTGTGTCGAACATCAACACCGTGCATTTTATGGGTCCCCTTTAGGTTATGGGATATCCCAAAAATCAGCCATATACGGAACTCAGGTGGGCCATACCATCTAAAACCATGTGAAAACATGCCTAAAACACATAAAGTCACTTGGTGGGGCTACTTGAGTTTTGGATGCAGCTAAAACTTAGTCTGACCCCTCATCCAAATGGGACACACACAATGGATGGGCTGGATTTGTGAACCACATCTTGGTGGGCCCAATAAATGGTTATGAATGTTTTAATGGGAGCGTAACCCCTCTCAACTGTTGTATGTGGTGTGGCCGCATATATATATATATATATATATGGGAAAAGGTACTATGTGCTCGAGCTGATGGGTACGTCCCATGAGGTCGAGCTATGTGGGCCCCTCCGTGATGCGTTTCGAACATCTACCCCATCAGTCAGATGCACCACTCCATCATTGGCCTAGGTCTCAAAAATTAAGTCAATCCGTGACTTGTGTGGACCACACCACATACAAAAGTTGAGAGGGGCCGTGCACCATTAAAACATTCATGAGCTGTGTGTGTCACGCCCCAAACTCGGAAACCGGGCTCACAGAATTCCCGATCGCCGAATCCGACGCCGACAGCCTCCGTAGAACCCCATTCTCGGCTCCTAGCTCCCATTCACCAGGTTCCGATCCTGGGATGCTACGAGGAGGATTTTCGATGTCAGTTTGATTCGTAATAAGCATAACCAAAGGCATAACCCACAAACAACAACCAAGAACTCCATTACATTTCCACTATGATAAAAAAAAAACTTTGAATACAAGGTGTATGAAGGGAAATACAAGATAGTGCTAATAACAAAACTCCAAAGGCTCGACTGCACGCTCCTGCTGCTACTACGCTACGGCTGCGTCCTGACGTCACCTGCACGCATCAATCGTGCATAAGCTTATAGAAAGCTTAGAGGGCGGTGTAAGTGTGTGCGCAATACGAGCGTGCTCAGAATACAAGGTTAGAGTAATGCGGAATTATGCTGATGAATACGTGAATGCAATCAGCCGTACCAAGGCTATACAGTACAAGATATGAATGCGATCGGCCATATCCAGACCATGTGATGCGAGATGCAACTCAAGCATGCCAATCCTCATCATATATCAGTACAGTTC
Source organism: Magnolia kwangsiensis (assembly GCA_037074715.1). Lineage (NCBI taxonomy): Eukaryota > Viridiplantae > Streptophyta > Magnoliopsida > Magnoliales > Magnoliaceae > Magnolia > Magnolia kwangsiensis. The sequence goes on from CM073588.1 coordinate 48,611,971, forward strand.
TCATTCTGGATAATCACCGGGGTCTAGTACACTCTACGCCAGTTTGCCGTCCCTATCCGAACGCACAACTGGGAGAGCAGAAGAGACCTCACTATCCGCCTGCCAATATCGGGCCCGGCTCGTCGATAGCGGACCGATTCCTCAAGCTGGTCAAACTCAACCTAGGAGTTGCCCCCTCACTCAGGCGGGTAAGGTCACACCCCTTTCCAACCGACCACGACACAGTGGGAGACGCGACCTACTGGTATACGGCCCTCGTGCGCTCATGTATCCACTCGGTCTCGACGTTAGAGTCATCCTCTGGTACCATCGGGTTTAGGGATTTTCACCCAGGGACATCTATGGCGCCTGTATGCTAGAACCAAACATTTCCGGTATTCAATCCAGCCACCCACGATGCATCTGTGGAGGCTATGGCCCTGATGTCGCTAGGGCACATAATAATCACAATCATACAAATGCAAGTGCATGAGTCACACTACCAGTCATGCAACAATCCTACGTGTACCATGCACTATGGCAACTCCACCTACCAGGGAGCCCATAAACAATTCGCCCGAAGGCATATGCTATGATCAGTCACTTCTCATATCAGTCATACATATGATGCGTATGATAATGAATCATGGATTTATACTAAACATGTATATAGAGATGGGCTCTGTGTATAACTGAGATGGGCCTAGACGGCCTACTTACTACAAGTATGGGCCTATTAGTGGGCCTTAGGGAGTGTTACAATGCGGACATTTAACCAACATTGTACCTACAATGTGGACGTCTAACCATCATTGTTCCTGAGGCATTACTTACTATAAATATCGTTATTTGCCATGGAGGGATCACGCATTGCAATGGACCTAGTTGCACTCAATTTGGGCCTTAAGTACATCAATTGAGCCGTATCATATGGGCCTTGCATTCATCAAATGGATCACCTTAATGAGCCTCACCAATGGGCCTTAGGTCCTTTGCAATGGGTTATAACCCATGGGCCTTAGAATTCATTAAAATGAGCCCAATCATATGAGCTTTATGTACATCAAATGGGCCTAATCACATAGGCCTTATATATACCAAGGTGGGCCTCAACAATGGGCCACAAATACATCAATTGGGCCTACACACATGGGTCCATAAATAACAAAGTGGGCCTTAGTGGGCGGGCCACAAATACATTAAGATGGGCCTCAACAATGGCCTTAAAATGATCTCAAAATGGTTGGACGGTTTGGATGAAACTCATGCATCATGGTAGACTCCCATGTGGGCCCACTATAACATTTATTTCCAGCCAATCCTGGGCCCACTGAAATGCTTATTTGCCACCCAACCTGAGTCCACTGTACTATTTATTTGCATCCAAACTGTTCATAGAATCACATGGCCTAGGGCCCACTGTAATGTTTATTGCCATCCAAACCTGTTCATAACGTCACGTGGCCAGGGGCCCACGAGATGGACGGCATGGACACAATACATACATCTGAGTGGGGGCCACCGTCCACTGGCGTGGACGGATGGCGTGAGTAAAACACTTGCATCACAGTGGGTGTCACCACCCACTGTTGTGTACGGTGTGGTAAGCCACACATACCACAGTGGGTCCTATGTAGGGCCCACCAAGGTGTTTATTTGCAATCCAACCCGTCCATTACGTGTGTCCCACCTGTTTGAGGGTTCACACCAAGTTTCAGCCACATTCAAGATTCAGGTAGGCCCCACCAAGTGTTTTTATATGATTTAGGCATGTCTTCACATGATTTGGATGGTATGGCCCACCTGAGTTCAGTTTGTGGATGATTTTTGGAGTCAACGCACCATTCAAGGGGACCTATTAAATGAACGGTATAGATGCAAAATATACATCATGGTGGAGTCTACAAGTGGGCCAATACGGCCACCCTTTTTAACGTGGACGTCTCTGGACTCATGGCACAAAGTCATGCCAAAAAAGAAAATTATTTTTTTTATCCTAGGTGCGACCCACATTAACCAGATCTACCCCATCCATTGCATGTGTTCCACAAAATTAGGCGTCCAAACCAAGTTTCAGCCACGTCCAAATTTCAGGTAGGCCCCACCAAATGTTTTTGTATGTTTCAGGCATGTCTCCTTATGATTTTAGATGGTATGGCCCACCTGAGTTCCGGATTGGTCCCAAATTTTGGTTCAACGCCTAAATTAATCTGAGGAAGATGGTGAAAAGCTTGGATTAAATCCATGCATTAAGTTGGGGCTTACAAGAGTGGCCCACCATTTTCCTTCTTTTCCTTTCTTTCTCTGGACGTAAAGTAGGCAAAAGCATGCATGGATTTTCTTTATTTTTGTTTTCCTAGGTGGGACCCACATTAAATAGATCTACTCCGTCCATTGCATGTGTCCCACAAAATTAAGGGTCCAAACCAAGTTTCAGGTGGGTCCAAGCTTCTGGTGGACCCCAGCAATCATTTTTCCAAGTTTTAAAGGAAAATACTAGTATTCTTAATGCCACGGCCCGCCAGATAATTGGATCGATCTCATTTTTCGGCTCAACGCCTAAAACGATCCCGAGAATAAAATGGATGGCTTGGATTAAAAATATACATCAAGGTGGGGCTATGTTGGAGCAGCCCACCATTTCCCTTTTCTTTTTCTTTCTTCCTTTATTCCCTTTCCGTTGAAACGTCCAGCGTCCCAGACGCTGGACGGTCTTTTGTTAATTTTTTTTTTTTGAGTGTGGGCCCTGATGGAGTGGGCCACCACTGATGGGTGTCATGGGCTCAATGTCCAAGGTGGGCCCCACTTGAATAAAAATTACATCAAGGTGGGATCCATTCAAGTGGGCCACACCCTCCTATTGCAATAAAATAAAATAAAATAAAATAAAATAAAATAAAATAAAAGAGAGAGAGAGAGACATGGAGAGTGGGACACGGCTTGTGATGGAGGGACCCCGTCATTATGGGCCCTCCCTAGCAACAAATCATGCAACAAGTGGGCCTTAAAACATGTGGGACCACCGAAATTTAAAATCAACGGTGGGGATCCTTTCCCCACCGACATGGACGGTCTAGATGACCTTTGAAGAGAAAATAAATATCATGATGGGGTCCATGGAGAATGGCCCCATCATGGAATGATCATGATGATCCATGTGGTCCATCGGCCACAAATAAGGGTCTCAAGTGAGATCCACACCATGGATCGGTGGGCCTCACTTGGTCCACCATAAAAACAATAAAAACTACCCTATAGAGGCACCCACCGTCCGATCTTCTCGCTCCTAGGGGTTCCTTGGCACCTTGTCTTCAACTTCAATGGCTAAGATGAAGAATGGAGGGTTGAGATGGGAGATTTTGGGGTAGGAAGGTGGGCCACTTGAAGCTTAGGGATTTTTGCAAAATTCCATACGTGGGATGTTTGCTTGGGAGCTTTTTCTTTGAAATGAGAAAGAGAGAAAGAGAGAGAGTGATGTAAAGGGAGAGAGAGAGAGTGATGGATGGATGGGTGAGTGATGGTTGTGTAAGAAAAGTATGGGTTAGGAAGACTTTTGTGCCTTTTTGTGTAAGAAAGGTATGGGTTGAGAAGACTTTGTTGGCTTTTGTGTAAGAGAGGTATGGGTTTGGGAGACTTTTGTGGTTGCTTGGGAAAAGGGATGGAAGTGATGTGTACTTGACATGTGATGGGTTGATGGGTGATTGATTGATGGGATTGATGTGATTGATGTGACACATCGTTGAGATTCCCTTGGTTTTCGCAACGCGCGGCGTTTTCTCGCACCGAACGTTGGCCCATAACTCTTGATCAGGGTATCGCCTTGGCGCGCGAGTCACGGTATCAGAACCGCAACGACGGCGCGGTCGCTATGGTATTGGTCTCGGGTTGAGTCGACTCGGGTTGTCGGCACGTGAATCAGGGTCGTGCGTCGATATTATTTAAGGGTGGAAAGTTGCCAGAATTCGACCGGTACGACCGCGGAAGTGTACGGAAAGGTACGGACCAAGATACGGGTCTTACAGTGTGGGCCCACCGAGATGTGGTTTGCAAATCCAGCCCATCCATTATGTGCATCCCATTTGGATGAGGGTTCAGACCAAGTTTCAGACGTATGAAAATTTCAAGTAGGCCCCACCAAGTGCTTTTATATGTTTTTGGCATGTCTTCACATGATTTTAGATGGTATGGCCCACCTGAATTCCATATACGGCTTATATTTGGGATATCCCATAATTTAAAGGTGACTCATCAAATGAACGGTGTTGATGGTCGACATGCATCACGGTGGGGCCCACATAGCTCGACCTCATGGGACGTTATCATGAGGTCAAGCGCATAGTACCTTCTCCTAGGTACTTGAGATTGACTTCACTTATCTTGTTTCACCAATTGCAAGATTCAAAATTGGAATTCTCATGATTGATTGACAAAAACTGAGCGACCAACAATATATGTTTGTGTACGTGATTGAGCCTTGAACTAGTCTTGCTTCATTGCCACTCCAATGGACATGTGGTTTTGCAATTGGTAAATCCAAAGGATCCATCTAGTGGGACTGCCATGGGTGGCCCATTGTATGAGAGGCACATAGACAAGAGAATCCTTGGGCATCTAATTAATAGAATTTTCCAACTTTGAAGGCAAGATTATCTAACGAATATATCGTTTGAGTTTTCATGTCTCTCTTGCATGTTGGGCACAAAGCATGTTCCAATTTGTAATCTTGCCTCCTGTATTTATCTACAACGCATAACCTAAGTTTCCCTTTCTAGTTCTTTTCTTCTCATTCTTTCAAAATCTCTTCTAGTTTGTTTTCCCTTCTATTTCCTTCTACAAGAACCCAAACCAAGTTTCCAAAACTCAATCCTTCTTTCTCACTTCGAGAAACCCAAACCCTAACTTCCGAATTCAGTCCTTTTCCAATCCAAGTCCTTACTTCCCGATTCAATCCTTTTCCAATCCAAACCCAAACTTCCTATCCAACCTCAAGTCCTCAACCTCAATCTTCTAAAATCCCCTTCTTTTCAACAGATTCAAAGAAAAAAGAGTCAGCTACAGCATGGATATGGTACCACTACAGTAATTTGCAATATTTAAAAAAAAATAAAAATGAAAAGCAATTACCTTCTCATTTTCAATAGTTTTGCCCATCTTACTTTCTGGGACTTTCTGAGTTCCGATGTCGATTTGGAGTGGAAGATTTCAAGGACAGGACCGTGGATAGCCATGAGATGTTGGAGATCATACGACAATTGGATGTGTATCTGGTAATGTGCAGTCTCTTCAAGGTCAGATCCAAGTGTCGGGAGCCCACAAAGGGAGGAAGACTCAAGATGAGTCTGACAACGTTGATGATAAAAATGGAGAGAGCAAGATTGAGAATCATATTCTTTTGAGTAGCCTTAGTAGCATTCTTTCAAGACCAGATGGATTAACAAAGAAAAATATTAGATGTAATATAATAATTTCTTAGTTAAATAGGAAATAAGTACCAAAAATGAGAGAATGAATATCAATATAGTTTTTTTGAAATGTGAAAATTTTTGTTAAGAAAAAAACAAGAAGCAAAGACAGACTACCATCAGCAAGTGCTCCTCTCACACTTTGCAAACCAGCCATTGTAGGAAAAGAAAAAAAAAAAAAAAAAAAAGGAATCCCAGAGAACCTATGACCAAAGCGAGACAAACTTCAATCATCTAAATCTCACCCCAATCTTGCAAGAGGTCCACCACAGAACACCCTCAGAAGTCCTACCTTGCCAACATCTATTTAACAATAATAACTACATCTTTTTTAAAGATTCTACCGACACAACTTCACCCTCAAAAAATATTCTATTTATCTATTTCCACATACCCCAAAAAACACAATCTACCACATGATCTCCTTTCGTCCTCCCAATGGCCCATGGTGCCATTCTGACATCAGTTCAATGACAAAATTACTAAAGGTCCAAGAGACCCCAAGTCAATCAAGGAAAGAACAATTCACTGATTCTTCCTCTTCCCTGCACATGAAACACATAATAGGAAAGGACATGTTACACTTCTTGTAGTTATCCAAAGTTAAGGTTTTGTTGGAATCTATAGCATTGTGTATTAATGAGAGAACAAAATACAACAAATACCGAACTTGGGACATATAAGTACGGGAATTGAGTCCAATACAGAACTAAACTACATTGTGAAGACGTTTCAAAAATGATTTTTATATATAAGCAGAAACAATTTAAGAATTGTTCAGATGGGGTACCTACAAACCCATATCAATGCCTTACCAATGTAACCGAATGCAGCTCCAACAATCCAAAATATTGAAACTATTCCAATCATTATCTTACAACAGTCCGATAAAATAAAACACCAAGAAAGGAACCAAGAAGTGCAATGTCCAGCCCTTTGAATAGAATTATATATCACTTACAATAGAAATAGATAAGAAAATTTCTTCTAAGAAAGTCTTTAGGTGGGAGAAGAAAAGTTAAAGTTATCCGAAGCAACTTGACGTCTACATTCAAATATGTGCAAACTTGTGGACGCTGGAGGACAGATTTCCCGGGGGATGGGAGATCAACTCTCTCTTCCACTGGTTGCCTCGCTCGATGGCTTTCGTTTGGGGGTTAAAAAGTGTTATATTTTACCAGAGTCGCCATTAACTAATTATTATGATCCTACAGTCGGTTAGGCCCTGTAAAAATGCTTAGGATTGAGAACCCGAAGATCCTTAACCCTAAGATGACTCGTGAGTTTTCATTCCAGCGATTCCGAATAAGGGACCGTGGTTACGGAGAAGGAAGGTGTTAGCCACCCACTCTGCCCGTACGAATGTACGATCCTTCATAAGATCTGACTAATTTATAAGGAATAAGATTAGTTCTCGCGTGCAGAAAATGTAATGCGATGCAATGACAATAGAGATTGATTGATCTGAATTTCTGATGAGCAAGATCTGACTATATCAGTAAGTTGCAAAGCATACATTCGAAACAATCGAGCGTAGGGTGTACAATAGGTAGAAATGGGATGTATAGGATGATTGATGATGTATTGATGTTTATGATAAAACGATGACCAACTGGCTAATGTTTTTAGTGTGGTAATTCCGATTATATCGGCAAGCTACAAAGCATACGCCTGCCAGTCAGATACGAGAAAATGATGTAATGTTGATATATATGAAGAGTAAGGGGGTTGAGAAAGGAATCAATGTTGCATAACGCTAATGCTCTAATTTGATGAAACTAATTGAAGTTTGAGTGGTTGGATGAACGATAGTATCGCAAGGCTAGATCGAGTGGCTTGGATTAGGACTTAGATAGCTCAGAAGACTCAGGTTCAGGTTAGGCTAGGCTAGACCAAGGCTGGACTCTCTCTCTCTCTCTCTCTCTCTCTCTCTCTCTCTCTCTCCTTGGTGGAAGGATGGAAGGGGACTCCTTGGGTGAGAAGGGATGGTTGAAAATGGGAGTGGATGAGTCCATTCTAGATGCCTTGGATGCTTGAAATGAGAAGGGGATGGGGTAATTTATAGCCTCCAAACCCAATTTTCTTATAATTCCTGGTGATCCTAGGGGCAAAAGGTGGTTGAAGGGTTAGGATTGGAAATTGCCACATGGCATCATCTCATGAGTTGGATGAGGTAGTAAAAGTGTAATTTTGGGTAAGGAGATGGGCATCGGAGTAAATACATCTCAACCGCACACTTAGGGTATGGAAAAGGGAGATTCCACATGTTTGAGGGACGTCACCCAAAAGAGGGGGAGTGGCAAGTGGCCAGCGGCAAGCTAGTTGCCGCCAGTCCCCACTTAGACTCCTTGCTTTGGCAGACAGCCTCCTCCAAGCCTGTGGAGGCTCTACTATGAAGGTTGCTGCTTTGAGGTTTTGTATATTTCTCCGATTGGGCTTGCTTTTAATCTTGGGTTCGGGCTTGGTTTTGGGCTTAACTAGGTGAGTCGACTAGGTTGTTGGATCGGGTAGACTAAAGGGTGAGTTGACTTAGCGAGTTGACCGGGTGAGTTAACTTGTCGAGTTGACTCCAGGCTCTAGGGTTTTAGGTTCACAGGATTTAGGTTGACTAGGTTGACTGGGTGGAATGGGCTGAGTTTAGAGTTTAGGATTGGGGTTCTTACGGTTTAGGCTTCTAAGGTTAGGGTTTAGGACTGGGGTTTGGCGCCATACACCTTCCTATGTGTCCTATGCTGCTTCCACCGAGGTCAAAACCCTTGAATCCAACTAGTCCAATGGCACAAACTTCCACAGAGAGAGGGGGTCAACCATCCATCAATTCAAACTCAATCAACTTATCAGCCTGGGGTGGGAAGAGGATATCATCCTCATGCACAAAGTCAATGGTTTAGTCATCAATACCATCGATCCGATGCCCCACCATGGATGGAAGATGCCTTAAAACTGTCCTAAAATGGGGGACCCTAACCCTTGAATTAATGACCTAGAGAAAGAAGATTAGAAAATAAAAATTGCATCAATGGTCCTAAAAAGGGGAAAAGACTTGATGGTGGGGATATTCCAATATCAAAGACTTTTAGAGTATCACTCATCCACGATAGTCTCATCATATCAACATTTGCGAACCTGAAATTGCTCTGCTTGTATGGATTTAGCACACAAGGACACTAGGCACATCCTGGTGCATCAGGACCTTCAATTCCTCATTACTAGAATTCTGCTTATAGTATTACGGATAACATCTGGACAATTCTAGGAATCTTGTGTGCATAAGAACAAACTGTTAGAAACTTAACAAGCAGGTAAAGGCTTGGTGAGTTGACATGATTCAGATTGGTGGGTAGCCGATATTATCCCTGGAAATTTGGTGGCCTTGACAACCACCACTAAGGACTGCATTGTATTTGGATATTAGTTCATATGATTTTTGTTCTATGCAGTTTGTCGCTTGGTAGTTTGTATCTTTCATTTTTGCAGTATTCTCAATTGGTTATGGTGGGTGAGTTAACGAGGTATTTAAAAGCATCTCATTTTGCAATTTTATGGGATCGCCGCATACCAATCAAACTAATGGGGAGATTTTATAGGATGGCTATAAGACCGCCATGCTTTATGGGACAAGATGTTGGGCAGTCAAGAAACAACATATAGAATATGTGGTGTGGGCCATGTGGCTTAAACAAGGACACTAAGATGATGAGTGGCAAGACGAGAAAGGATAGAACTTGAAATGAATGCATTTGAGGGAACTTAGGGGTATTACCAATAGGTAATAAAATGAGGGTAAGTAGACTTAGATGGTTTGGCCATGTGTAACGGAGACCAAGAACTGCTCCAGTTAGGAGTGAGTTAGTTCAAGTTGAATGCTCTAAAAGAGCAAGGTAAAGGCCCAAAAGGATATGTGGGTGGAGGTAGTAAGAAAATATCTGATGAACTATGTTTTAACCAAGGAGATGGCCCTTGATAGATAGGCATGGAAGAACAGGCTTCGTATAGCCGACCCATTTAGTTGCAATTAGGCTTTGGTGGTGGTGATGATGATGATCTTGCAGTATTCTCAATCTGTATTCAGTGTAACATATTCAGAGCAAAATATTGGAACACACTGTTATCCACATAGAATATACAATGTTATCCACATTGTAAGAGTTAAAGAGTACTTTGGTACTTCATTGAATCTACAATTGCTAAGAGTAAGTCACTGAGCATGATTCGAGATTTGAGTTACTAAAAATCTACAAGGTAAACAAGAGTTAAAGTTATATAAGCACATACAAAAATCACATGTAAAGCCCTTTCAACAACCACTAAAGCAAGATATTGACAATAAGCCTCTGAGTTTTCACCTTTGAACTAGGCAGCTTCGATTGTTTTGTACTGTTTAAAGCACTAGCAGGCAAAGTTCAAGCCATACTTCAATCTTTTCAATAATTGGGATGGCCAATGGATTGCAGGAGGTAAAAACATGACAACCAGAATTTGATACTCCAGATCTTTAGCAGTTGAAAGAGTGGGCAAATCCACCATGCCAAAGATGTGCTATGGCCATGAGCATGAATGGCACAGAAAGATTTCTGTTTTTAAATTACACTTTTTAACAGGGGCATGAATCTGAGTGATTTAAACCAATGCCCATTGTATGCAACCACCAGTCTTGCAACCCACAAAATCCAAGCTTTAAGAATTCTAAAATCTTCAGCTGTGGAAACAACGAGAGATTCATGTTCTGAAATGCTCCGAATAGCGATCTTCAGAGAAATCCCAACTGAACAGTTCTTGATTTCTTGATTGATTCTTCCATTGCCTCCGAAAGAAACAAAGGCAGCTTGTGGGATGGTTGATCTCTTTGTATATTTTCTATTATTTCTTAACATGTATGAGTATGACACAAAAGACTTAGATGTACCTTCTGCTAATCTCTCATCAAGATTAAGATTTTCTTGATTTCTGTGTTGATTTTGATAATAATAGTAGTGGCACTTCAGTGATAAAGATCATATCTTCGCACAGGAATACAGGGAGTTGCCTTTCCACTTTGAACACATTTAAATCATATAACTGCATTTCTCTGCCCCCATGGCTCAGAATGAGCTCAGATGGCCCATTAGGCTTATGGGCCAAAACACCATGGGAGCGGGCTTAGAACTGTTTTTAGGCTCGTTTGTCTGATTAAATCTGAATTTCTCAGGCCAATTAAAAAAATGGACCAAGCTTAGGCCCAGGTTTGACAACTTCTCTATTCAGCCTGAAATCATGTTACAGGTTTGCCACAGCCTGAATTTCAGGCATGAATAATAAAGATGCTGCCTTCAGGCTTGAATTTGTGGCTGAGTAATAAATGGGCTTGCCATGGCCCAGCCCGATCAGGACCAACACCCCCACCCCCCATTTCACCATGTGTCCTCTACCATGCCTCCCCACTAGAAACAGTTCACGATTGCCCTGCTGAATTCCATTCCCTCCATCCAGACACATAAGGTTAGCTTGCCAATTTCTGCTTCAATGTTTATTAAGCTCGCATATGGAATTCCATATAAGATTCTTCACTCGGTGCATCAATATTCTTAACCTTCAACTCATATCAGCTTACCAATAATCCATGCAGGAACAAGACCCTCCTTCAAAATGGTGAAACCGTATCCGATCTCTAACCACAACCTTCCGTTTAAAAACCATCGAGAAAAGCTTAATGGCAGAGTGACAGTCCCTACAGATACGAATATTCTTTACAATCCGTAGCAGCCATCCAGGTTCTGTGCTGATAAGCCCAAAAGCAACTGCTAATTTCTCACTGTGATAACCAACTAGACCTTCCTTCTCCTCTTCATCTACATCAAACACAACCCCCTTCATCTCTGCAGTATATCCAACCTTCCTGATCTCTCTAACAACCTCCTCCCATGCTAAATATATCTCATCTGTTTTTACATGCGATCTATCTCCTGCTACAAACTCATGAACAACACCATTCACCTCAATTGAACTAGACCCAGGGACCCGCTTAATTCTTCTTCTTCTCATAGTTTTCCTAACTTCTTCAGCGTCATCTCCTTTATTGGATTCCACATAAATGTTTGAAAGGAGAATATAACGCCCATCATGGTCCCAGTCAGATTCTATCAGAAAATTTCCCACCCTTTGTGCCATTTCAACATCATTATGGATTCTGCATGCACCGAGCAGTGCACCCCACACAACATTATCTGGTTTTATTGGCATGGAAGCAATGAACCTTTCCGCTTCCTCCAACAGACCAGCACGACCAAGAAGATCAACCATGCATGCATAATGATCCAACTCTGCTTTGATTCCTTGCATGTTAACCATTGTGTTGAAGTAGTAGAATCCCTTCTCAACCTGACCTGTGTGGCTACAAGCACACAAAACTGCAATGTAGGATATGCGGTCTGGCCTGATTCCTTCATCCTTCATCCGCTCAAAAAGGAAAAGTGACTCCTCTCCATGCCCATTAATTGCCAGCCCATAAATAGCCGCTGTGTACGTAAAAATATCCTTAAGAAAAGATGAACCAAAGACTTGCATTGCGAGATTGATGCTTCCACATTTTGCATACATGTCAATGAGAGCTGCTGAAAGTATTGAATCTATTTTGTTATTATTCTTTTGTAAGTAAGTGTGAATCCAAATCCCATGACATAGAGCTCCCAATTGAGAACAAGCAGAAAGAACACTCACCAGAACAGCATCATTCGGTTCCCAACCAAACAACTGCATCTCCTCAAACAGTGCCACTGCCTCCTTCGGGCATCCATTTTGAGAATACCCAGAAATCATTGCAACCCATGTAACAAGATTTCTCGTGGGCATTTCATCAAATATCTGACGAGCATTATCCAAACAACCAAACTTGACTAGCCCACTTATCAAACTATTCCAAGAAACTGTATTCCTTTCAGGCATTTTGTTGAAGAGCTTTAAAGCATCTGAAATCTTGTCATTTCTAACACACCCATTAATCAGAGAGTTCCACGACACGACATCCAATTCATTACTTTCGTCAAACACCCTCTGGGCATCATCCAGCCTGCCACAAACAGAGTAAAACTGAATGATCGAATTGCCCACAAAGACATCACCACGAATAGAGTTCTTGACAACCATCGAATGGAACTGTTGGCCCAAGCTCAATGCGAGGGAGTTGGCACAAGTTTGGAGGAGAAAAGTGAAGGTGAAGTTGTTGGGGGCGAGATACAATTCGTGAATTCGATCGAACACGAGGAGTGCATTTGAGAGGGAGTACAGGCAACATCGACGGGCGAGGCCGCGGATTACAGTATTGAATAGGAAGAGGGTGCGGGAAGATGGGGTGTGGAAGAGGAGGAGAAGAGCATAATCGATGTCACCAGAGGGGTCGAGGGAGGCAAAGGAGATGATGGGACGAAGGGAAGGCGGGGGGTGTGGGAGGCCTCGGATGATGAGGCAGGCGTGGGCTTGCTTGAAATAGGTCATGGATTTGCATTTCTGGAAGAAGGAGATGAGATTGTGGGGATTTAGATGTGAGGGTTTGATGGGCATCTGTGTTTGGAATATGGAGGGAAGGTTTTGAAATTATGTTTCAATTTAGCAACTTTTTTAAATGTTAAAAAGCAAATGGCGGGAAGACTGACGTAGTTGAATGGGCATCAAAAGGACCACACCGCACGTGTATGAGATTTAATCCGATCATCAGAGGACCGCCCTTCCCAAGAACAGGCTGGTTAAGCTTAACCTACAATGCGATGTAGCAATGATGTGTTAATGAAATCCAATCCGTCCATCGCACCACATGTTTCCAATGTTAGGAGCGCCTGTATCCTGAGTGGATCAGATTTATCACGTAGAAGAAGGTCAGACCAATCTGATGGATTGATTGGATGTCGCATCCATGTTCCCTGCTGGTAGCTTTGTTGCACACGTGTGTGCACTGTGCAACTTAAACCTGAAAACTCTATATTCAAAAATCTGTTTGAATCGTGCGGTCCCGGTGGAGCCTATCTCGTTATTAGTCGGTGCTGGTCGAAGCTCTGTGGAGCCCACCCACCATGATGCATGTGTTATATTGAGTTCATTTTAAGGCATCATCTCAAAAAAAGCTCAAGTGAACCACACCACGTGAAACAGTGGGAATTGAATTCCTACATTTGAAAACTTCTGCCGCAGAAGTTTTATGTAAAAGCTGATTTTTTATGCTTTTAAATTCGTCCAGGTTTATGTGACTCTGTGAACAGGTAGGATGGAAAATAAACATTGAGGCGGCGGGTGTTAGGAGGGTTTCAACTGTGGTTGTCACTTTCCATCTCCTTCTTATAAGGTGATCCACCTGAGATTTGGATTTCGCTCATTTTTTGAGATTATGCCTTGAAACGAGGTGGAAATAAAATAATAATAAAATTGGATGGACGGAATGGAGAAAACAAATACATCATAGTGGGGTCCCACAGAGCTTTGACCAGCTAGGTGACTGGTGTTGGGTATCAAAGCTCTTCCCAAATTTAAAAAGCTTCTCAAACCTCTCTTTCCCTCTCATCTATCAGCTCATGATCAATGTTGCAAGAGCCACATTCCTCCGCTCTTTTGTCCTCCTTTCCGCGCCTTCAATCATCGTCCGATCACCTATCAGATGGATCTCTGCACTTCTACCCCCAGATCCTATGGTCGTCATCGATCATCTCCACACGTTCTTCCACAATCGCGGCCAACCTGCTTCGGAATTCGCAATGGTCTCTGCTCTCAAATTCTGCTCCTCCCCCTCCCAATCCGAACAAATCCATTCCTTTCTTACAAAATCCGGTCTCGATTCCAACATCTTTATCCACAACAGTTTAATCAATCTTTACACAAAATGCGGACACATCGGAACCGCTCGGCTCATGTTCGATTCGGCTCCTTTCTTGGATTCTGCTTCTTGGAACACGATGATTGTTGGGTATGTGAAATTGGGTCGTCTGGACGATGCCGGTTGCCTGTTCGAGGAAATGCCTGAGAGAGATTGCGTTTCATTCACCACGATGATAATGGCTTTTGCCAAAAGTGGCCGGCTGATTGAAGCTTTGGAGGTTTTTCGAGAAATGAGGGCTGCAGGTGTGGTAGTGAGTGAGGTGACTCTGGCGAGTGTAATTCCAGCTTGTGTAAATTTGCACGCCATGCAAGATGGAAGAATGATTCATGGGCTTGTAATTAAGTGCGGGTTCGAACGATTTGTTCTTGTTTCAACTAATTTGGTTCATATGTATGCAGTTGGTTCGAGTTTAGCAGATGCAGAATTCATTTTCAATGAAATGCCAGAGCAAAACATTGTTACCTGGAATGTCATGTTAAATGGTTATGTGAAGTCTGGCTGTGTTGATTCTGCAAGAGAATTGTTCGATAGGATCCCTATGAGAGATGTAGTTTCCTGGAGCACCATGATTGATGGGTATATCCAAATGGATATGTTGCCTGAAGCTTTGGTTATGTATCGTGAAATGCTGCGTGCGCAGTCGAGGCCAAATGAGGTCACGGTTGTGGACTTGCTTTCAGCATGCAGCCACTTTTCAATGGTTGATGAGGGTTGGCAATTTCATGGGATAGTTTTAAAGATGGGCTTGGATTGTCATGTGTTTGTGCAGGCGACAATCATCCATTTCTATGCAGCTTGTCAGCAGATCTATCTTGCATGTCTGCAATTTCAATTGGCTGATAAGGGCAATGTATCATCATGGAATGCTCTTATTACAGGATTTATAAGAAACAACATGGTTGATTCAGCGAGGAAATTGTTTGACGAGATGCCTGAGAGAGATGTTATCTCATGGAGCTCCATGATCGCGGGTTATGTGCAAATTGAGCAGTTCCATTTGGCATTAGACCTTTTCCGTGATCTGCAAGTAATGGGGCAGAGGCCAAATGAAATTACAATGGTGAGTGTTGTCTCTGCCATTGCTCACTCAGGCACATTGAAACTAGGAAGATGGATTCATGACTACATATGTGAAATCTCCATCCCTATCAATGATAATTTAAGCGCAGCGCTTATTGATATGTATGCAAAGTGTGGGAACATTGGAGATGCCGTGGAAGTGTTCCATCATATACAAGATAAGACCCGTTCTATTTGTCCGTGGAATGCGATGATATGCGGGTTGGCCATGCATGGGCATGCAAATGAGTCTCTAAGCATGTTTTCAGATTTGCAAAAGACAGACATCAAACCCAATTCAATTACATTTATAGGAGTCTTGAGTGCGTGTTGTCATGCAGGGCTGTTGGACGTGGGGAGGCAATATTTTGAGAGTATGAAGAATGTTCATAGCATAGGACCGAACATTAAGCATTATGGCTGCATGGTTGATCTCTTAGGCAGAGCTGGGTTCTTGGAAGAGGCTGAGAGGTTGATTGAAAGCATGCCCATGAAAGCGGATGTTGTGATATGGGGGAGTATGTTGGCTGCATGTAGGACTCATGGGAATGTGGAAATAGGAGAAAGGGCTGCAGAAAGTTTAGAAAAGTTGGAGCCTAGCCATGGGGCGGGCAGAGTGCTCCTATCTAATATCTATGCTGAGGCTGGAAGGTGGGATGATGTGCTCCAAGTAAGGAGAGAAATGCAAAGTAGGAGAGTGAAAAAATTGCCTGGATTTAGTGGTGTTATGTGATGGATGCATTGCAAACATGCATTATGAGGCTCTTCGATCCATCTCTGGTTATATTCAGCAAGCCTTACAACCCAGAGATTGTTCACATTTGGCAGCCTCTGCCCCATGGTGAGTGGAAGTGGAAGCTCAATTTTGGTTCTCGTTGTTTAGGAATCCAGGTTGTTATGGTCAGAGATGATAAAGGCTCTATGATCCTTTCTTTCTCAGTGCTGGTGAGAAGAGGCGGTGGCATTGACAGAAGGGCTTAGGTTATGTGTTTCTAAGATCTCAGGCCTCCTTATTGCCAAAGTGGACTCTATAAATATCATTTCCTAGGCCCCAAAAGGCAGCGATGAACCATCAAAGTCTCCTTTATATACCACGAGATTTGTTTCCAAGCATCTATGCTAATCATTTTGTTTGCTCATGTTGGAGAGGCCAACTCTCCCGAGGACTCACTAGCAAAAGAGGGAGCTCACTGGTGGTTCATATGTATGGGAGACTATTTCCCTTTTTCTTGGGGCCTGTTTGGTTTTCCAATTACAATGGTAAATGGGTGTAAATGGGTAATGATTATTTACTCTTGTAATTGTGTGGTGAAATCACTTATATTAGACTGCAACAATGATTTTGCTACATTGTTTGTTTCACACACAAATCACTGTAAGAATGGTAGTTCTATAGTGTGAAAATGTAGCGATTACAATCTACTTTACCTATTTTCTTACTAGTGTGTTTGACTCTTGATTTAAACACTAGAAATGATAATGATGGTTCGTTTAATTTGCATTTCATAGGAAATTGGAAAACCAAACAGGCTCTTAATTTATCATTTATCGATGTATAGCTCCACTTCCTTTTATTCATGAAATTGTTAGCTTAAAAAATTGATAACTAGGCTTGATTTTTCACATGTTCGCCTTCTTCCCTTTGTATGGTGGTTTTAAGACTACAAGAAGCTGCCGCATTATTTTGTAGATAACCTCAGAGGCGCTGTCCATTTTCATTCGATGGCAAATTCGTGTCTGAACTCTGTTATTCTATAGGGGAAAGGTATGCTTAAAGAGGATGGACCGTTCAACTGGGGAGACCTGCCTTGGATGGGCCCTAGCCCAATAATCATGCCAATCAGATTTGTTTAAAGTGGACCATTGCTGGGTTTTTTTCAACCATCAGGCCACCTATTGGAAGACTAGGGCAGTTTGATTGATGCAATTTTTTTGGCCATGCTCATCTAAAGAAAAGCCCACCAGATGAACGGTCTGGATTATCGTACATATGTGCTTCATGTCCAATTTAAAATAGAATGTAAAACAAATGGAAGCAGTTTATGACATACCAACAAATATGGATAATGTTAACATTTACAAAGACAACCAATAGAAACATTTACACTTTCATTTCATTCAGTAGATCTGTCTTTTAAATACCATCAAAGAAAATCAAAATCAGGCACATAACCTTCAAACTTGGATTGCTTCATCAGTCCTTGTAGCATCCAATATACATCTCGAGACTGCTTGTGTGTTGTATCCTCAACAAGGAACCTATGAACGACACCATCCACTTCAATCCAGCTATATCCTGATGGCTTCCTCATCCCCATCTCCTTCATCCGTCTCCTCACTCTTGCAACATTCACCCACTGACCTGCCGCAGCATAGATATTCGATAACAAAACACAGCAACCCAAATCTGGTTCCTCTGATGACAGTATAACCTGCCCGACTTCATTAGCCAATTCAACCTTATGATAAATTCTACAAGCGCTAAGCAAAGCCCCCCAAATGATTGAATCGGGCAATACTGACATGTTTCCAACCAATGCCATTGCCTCATCTAAATGCCCAGCCCGGCCAAGAAGATCCACCATACAAGCATAATGCTCTACGGTAGGACTCAAACTATGTTTTTCGCGCATCTTTTTGAATTGAGTGCGTCCCTCCTCGACCAAACCTGAATGTGTACACGCTGATAGAACACCAATAAATGTAATATTGTTGGGTCTTGTTCCAACCCTCTCCATCTGTGCAAAGATGGATAGGGAATCCCTGCCACTGCCATGAACTGCAAGCCCCAAAATCATGGCATTCCACAGCACCACGTCATCCTTGATCGTCTTGACAAAAACCAAGCAAGCATCATTGATGCAGCCACATTTTGAATACATATCAACAAGAGCAGTTGCAAGAATCACGTTCAATTCCAACCTTTTCCTACCCAAGTAGAGGTGAACTTCTCTTCCTAGTTCTAATGCCCCCAAACTGGCACAAGCAGATAGCACGTTTGCCATCGTGATCTCATTTGGTTTCACCGAATTTTCTCTCATTTGATAAAACAGTTGGATTGCCTCTTCCGGCATTCTGCTCTGAACATATCCAGTAATCATAGCATTCCAAGACACCACATTCTTATCATGAATCCTGTCAAAGATCCTCCTAGCCTCAGCCACATCCCCACACTTCGAATACATGTCGATAAGAGCAGTACTCAACATTACATCCAAAGGCACTGCATTAACATGTATAAATACAGAGACCCATCTCCCCATCTCGATATCAGAGACACCCGAACAAGCAGATACAAGACACACCATCGTTGCAGAGTTGGGCCGCACATCATCGACTGAAACAAGCATCTGTCGGAACAAACCCAACATATCTACAATCACCCCATCCCGTCCATACCCATTAATCAGAGCCGTCCAACAAACCACGCTCCTTCTCAATGGCATTGCCTCGAACAGCCCACGTGCTAATTCAATCTCTCCACAATAAACATACCCAGAAATGATCGAATTCCATGAAACCCCATCCCTCTTAGGCATTTCATCCCATACACGACGTGCGGCTCCAATACAAGAGTACTTTGAATAGACATTGACCAACACATTGCAAATGAAGATATCACATTTGAATCCAAATTTGATGACATGGGTGTGTACCGATTCGGGGTGTTTGATAGTGGAAATGGCAGAGCAAGCCTTTAAGACAAATGGGTAAGTGAATTTACTCGGTTTCACTCCTTGTTGAAGCATTTGGGAGTACAAGGAGAGAGAATTTCCAAATGGGCCATTGACGGTGTAAGCTTTGATCATGGAATTCCAAGAGTAGTCATTGGGGGAGGGCATGTGGTCGAAGACGGACTGTGCGTAATAGATGGAGCGGAGATCAATGAGCTTGGAGAGAAGATGGTTGTGGATGGGGAGAGCATGGATGAGGATTTGAGCATGGATTTGATGGATTTGGGTGAGGGAATTGGAGTTGAAAAGTATGGCAAGGAAGAAAGAAAGTGGGGGAGAGTTCATTCTCCTTTCCTAACTGAAAAAGGCTTTCATATGGAAGTTGGTTTGTTAAAATCAACTACCTTTCTTGGATTTAGGACACTGGGAAGGGTAGTTTTGGTATAAAGTAAGATGAGCGGTACTTTGGTCATTTTATTATATTATGAGGAATCAATCGTATGATCCTCGTCCCACGATGAAACAAAATACTCAGGTTTTCAGATTCTACGCAAGTGGGGACATGGTTCGGTGATCAGGACCCTCAAAATGTTGGGTTTCCCCATAGATGGGATCCTAAAAATGATTTGGTCCGTTTTCCAATCGAATGTGGTATGTTCGTATATTTCTCTTCTTGGTCATCTATTAGAAGGCCACCACTTTTTGAAGATTAGGATCGTATTTTCAAGGATATTTCTAAGGCATGGCCTACACATGGTGGACCATATCATACCAACGGTGCAGATTACTAAGAAATGGGTCCTGTTGTCCAAACTAAAAACCCGAGTAGCCTGTGTGGATTATGGGATCGGGATTATAATTCCTCCTCCTTCATTGGTGGAAACACTTACGGTAGGGAGGGAAGGCCCTGACCTTGGGCCCACTTGATATATATTTCGTGAATCCGGATCCTCTAATAGCATGTCCACGCCATCCATCTGCTTTTAAAGCTTATTTTTAGAGCATCAGCCCAAAAATTTAGCAGATTCAAATCTCAAGTGGACCAGACAGTAGGAATCAGTGGTGATTAAAAGCTTCCAAGAGCCCCCCTAAATGACTACCGTAATGTTTACATGCCATCTAACTTGATTGATAAGGCACACGTACCTAAATGAAGATAGAAAACAAAAAATTAGCTTGATCCGGACTTTTGTAGCCCACGAAATGATTTTAATAGTCAATCACCCCTATTTCATGTGATATCATACACATAAGTTTTAGATCAGCTTCATTTTTTATTTTTTTTGAGTGAAACAGTGAGCGGCTGAATCCAGCTTTATTCTTAGTCCATTTCACTGTAGGTGCCACGTCACCAGTTTTATTAAATATATTAGGACGCGGATTGCGTCCTACCCCCGCCCGGACGGTAATCCGTCCGGGCAGGACTCTATGTAGCCCACCATGATGTAAGTATTTTATCTACACCATTAATTTTTTTATATGATTATTTTAAGATATCAGCCAAAAATTGAGGTAGGTTCAGGGCTTAAGTGGACCACAAATTGTGGATTAAACTGCCACCATTAAAAACTTCCGGAGAGCTAGAGAAGTGTCGGATCAAGATGAAATTTATGTTTTCACTTCATCCAAGTCTGCATTACCTTATTAATAGTTTTGGTGGTTCGGTGGGTGTCATTATCACTGCAGCTTCCTTTGATATGGTTCACTGGATGTGTTTATCTGCTTCATTTTTTGTATCATATTTTAAAATTATCATATAAAAACGATTAAAGGTGTGGATAAAATACTTACATCAAGGTGAGCCCCACAACGCCCTGCCCGGACGGATTACCGTCCGGGCGGGGTTAGGACGCAATCCGCGTCCAATATATTAAAACAATTACGTTTCACGGAAAGTCTAAAGGAAACACTAGACGGTATCCATTTGGAAATCCGATTGCGTACTGTGTACAGTACGCTCTTATTCCGCTGAGTAAACTCAGTAGGCCGCACCTTGTGTGTATGTGGTCTATCTACTCCGTCCATCCGTTTTTCCATCTAATTTAAGAGTTTGAGATCAAAATTGAAGTACATCTAAATATCAAGTGGATCATACCACAGTAAATAGTGGGGAAAATTATTTCCACCTTTGAAACCTTGCTAGGACCCACAGTGTTGTTTGTTTGTCATCCAATCCGTTTATAAGATCATACAGATATGGATGAAGGTGAAGGGAAAACACAAATATAAGATTGATCCAAAATTTTTGTAGCCCAAGAAAGTTTCAACGGTAAACCTTCAATTCAACTGTTCCCTATAGTGTGGTCCATTCGAACACTGTATATGCTTCATTTTTTTTTTGCCTCAGGCCCTAAAATTATCTAGTAAAATTAATGGACAGACCAAATAAAATACATAAATCATGGTGCACACCCACAGAGTTTACTGAGTACACTAAGTTACTCACCACACAATCCGCTTCCTTCTTCCATTAGAGGATTCAGCACACCGGTTGAGCAGCGAGACTTGCTACTAAAGTGATGTCACCTAATTATGTGGGTCCCACCATGATATATGTTTTGTATCCACCCCATCCATCCATTTGGAGAGATCATTTTGGGGCATGAGCCAAAGAATGAATTAGATCCAAAACTCAAGTGGACCTCACCATAGCAAATAGTGGAAAGAGTCACACCCACCATTAAAAACTTCCAAGGGTTACAAAAGTTTTCGATCAAGCTTATATTTGTGTTTCCCTTCTTTAATATCTGTGTTAACTTATGAACAGGTTGTATCTCAAATAAAAATCATGGTGGACCCTAGGAAGGCTTCAACGGTGCATGTCACTCTCCTCACTATTTTCTATGGAGGGTTCCGCTCCAACTTTGGATCTGCCTCATTCTATTGATTCATGTCTTAAAATGATCTCTCCAAATGAATGGACAGTGTGGATACAACACATACATCATGATGGGCCCCACATAACTTGGTGACGTCACTTCAGTAGTGAGTCTAGCTATTCAACCTCGTGTTGGTAGATAAGTAGCTAATCTGCCTCCAATTTCTTTCTTTTAAAAGTTAATTAGGTCACCTCAATTTTATAAGAAAAAAAATATATATTTACAAAATCTACATGATTAGGAAGGAATATTAGCAGCGACCCAGGATGAGTGATGTCCGTAAGATCCTCACCATGGGCCCACCTTGATCTAGGTTAACACATGTGTAATCATTTAGGCCGGAATAAAAATAAAAATAAAATAAAATAAGAGGTTAACACAAGATTCATGTGAGCTACACCAAAGAAAATATTTGGAAGAGATACATCCATCCTTAAAACTTATAGGACGTACTATGATGATTATATAAAATGGACACATTAGTTTATCTAATGAAACCCTATCATTTTGTATAATGGAACCCTATCACTTTGTCAAATGAACCCGTCACTTTGTCTACTGAAACCCCGTCATTTTATTTGATAAGCCGCCACTTTATCTAGTGAAATCTTGTCACATTGCAGAATAACATCGTTACTTTGTCTAATGAACCAAATCACTTTATTCAAAAACTCTTCATTTTATCAAGCAAAACCCTATCAATCTGTCTGCAACCCCATCACTTTATTTGGTGGAATATCGTCACTTTGTCTAATGGAATCCTGTTACTTTGACAAATTAGATTACGTATAATATCGATAACACATGTATATCTAAAGCGTTCATTTAAAACCATAATAGAGGTATTAATTTCATCGCATGTTCAAATATTTGAATTTAAATCCAAACCATCAATCATTTATAAAGAATCAAAATCAATAAGAGAAATCAACCATATTAAGCAATCAATGAGGTAATGAACGAAGATGAATAAACAAATATAGTTATTATGATGTAGGAAAGCTTAAAGAGTGATCCTCACCTTAGAGTTGAATTATCCTCAATGTTGTTAGAGTTGGATGTTCGCACTTTAAGATTGACATCTCCTTCTTCATTTTTCTTCCTTCCTCTTCTAGATTAAAACGCTTTAGCCAAAACAATCCAATAACAGCGCTGTAAATTCGGTGCCAAAATGGATGATTGAGTCGACTTGGTAGACTGGAAATCCCTTTCATCTTCTCTCTCTCTCTCTCTCTCTCTCTCTCTCTCTCTCTCTCTCTCTCTCTCTCTCTCTCTCTCTCTCTCTCTTTTCTTTCTTCTTTTTCCAAACTCCTTGGGCCACACTAGAAGTAGTGGTGATAATGATTGTCATTATCACTAATACTTCTTTTAGTGTGGCCCATTTGAGCTTCAGATCTACTTATTTTTGGGCTAAAACCTAAAAATGATTTGAAAAAATTGGATGGGCAACATGGATAAAATCCATACATTATGGTAGGCCCAACATAGCCCCTACTTAGAGGGAATATGGTATATGTGGGGACAAGATGTAATATACTTTCCTGCAGAGTTCACTTAGCACATTATACTAGTTAGCAATACAACATCCATGATTTGGAGCCCCAACCTCTATTTATGTGAGGGCAACCTTTGATGTGGACCCTACATTATATAGGGCACAATTTAACATGAGCCTTAAATCATGTAGGGCCACCAATAATATAAACTATCCATTGCCGATAATTTTTTCTTAGTCATTAAACAAAGTAATGGGGTTCATTGGACAAAGTAACGGGGTTATCAGACAAAGTGACAAAGTTATACTAAACACAGTGACGAGGTTGCCCGATAAAGTAACATGATTCTACTAAACAAAATAATAAGGTTAAACGAGATAAAGCAAATAGGGTTCCATTAGACAAAGCTACAAATTGTCAGAAAAAGTGATGGGTTATCGGACAAAGTGACCCGGTTCCACTAAATGAAGTGATGAGGCTGGAAGACAGCGACTGGGTTCCACTAAACAAAGTGATGAGGTTGCTGGACAAAGTGAAAAAGCTGTTGAACGAAGTAACTGGGTTCCACTAGACAAAGTGATGAGGTTACTGGACAAAGTGACGAGGCTGTTGGACAAAGTGACGAGGTTCACTAGATAAAGTGATGAGGTTCTACTAGACAAAGAGACTATGTAGTAGGATAGAGTGACAAAGCTCTACTATATCGAGTGACGGAGTTCTATTAGACAGAGAGTGACGAGGTTGCGGAACAAAGTGACGAAATTTCACTAGATAAGGTGAAAGGGGTGCTAGATAAAGTAACAAGCTTCTACTAGACAAAGTGAAGTGATTATTAGACAGAGTAACAAGGTTCCATTAGACAAAATGACAATGTTCCACTAAATAAAGTAATGGGGTTGCCAGACAAATTGATAGGGTCTTTCTTGATAAAATGACGAGTTTTTGAATAAAGTGACTTGGTTCCACTAGACAAAGTGACGATATTACTTTACAAAGTGACATGATTTCACTATATAAAGTAGCTGCTTGTCAAATAAAATAATAGGGTTTCAATAGACAAAGTGACGAGTTCATTTGACAAAGTGATAAGGTTCCATTAGACAAAATGATGGGGTTTCATTAAATAAACTAATGTTTCCATTTTATATAATCATCATAGTGGGTCCTATAAATTTTAAGGGTGGATGTCTCTCTTCCAAATATTTTCTTTGGTGTGGCTCACATGAATTTTGTGTTAACCTAATTTTTTTGAATTCGGACTTAAATGATTACGTATTTAATTGTCAGAATGGATCTTGCATACATATCATGGTGGGCCCCTACCAAAAACTCAATCCCTCATACTTCTCAAATTGTAAAGAGAGTTTATATATATATATATATATATATATATATATATATATATATATATATATATATATATATATATATATATATATATATTGCCAAAAATCATACCGAAATATAAATCACTTTGGCCAGACTAATGAAAATAATTTGGTAGGTGATGATTGTCTATACACTGTCTACAATCATATGGTCAACCTAAATTATAAATAGAACTGATTTTTTTTACTCATGGCCTAAAATGGCGTGAGGTACCTTGTGGTCCAGGTTGATTTTTCAGAAAACATCATAGTATGGCCCACCTGAGCCACTGACTATTTTCTCATACAAGTGGTTTTGACAAAGGGGACACTGGTGGCATATACCACCAACTGCAGTACTATGTGTTATTGGAAAAGCTCTATTGGCTCCACCATGATGTATGTATTTTATCCACGTTGTCCATCCATTTTTATAGATCATTGTAGTTCATGAGCACAAAATTGAGGAAGATCCAAATATCAGGTCAACCACACCAGAAGAAACATGGATGACTATAAGATTAAAAACTTATTGGGGGCTACAAAAGTTTTGGATCAAGCTCATATTCATATTTTCTCTCCATCCATGTCTTTGCGACGTTATCAGTTGGTTGGATGGAAAATAAACATTACATTGGGCTCTGCGAAGTTTATAATGGTATGCGTTCAATCACCACTTTTCCTATGGTGTGGCCCACTTAAAATATCGATCTATCTATTTTTAGACTCATGCCCTGATGTAAGTGAGCAAAATGGACAAATAGTGTGGATAAACTAACAACCATCATGGTTAGATGTAAGCATCAAGTCGATTCAAACCAAGTTAGGGCTAACCCGACTCGATTTGGTTTTGAAATAGGCTTGACCCGAATTCGACCTGACTCGGTACCAAGTCCAGCATGCCTAACCCGATCCGAGTCTGGGTCTGGCCTAGACTAATCTGGACTGAGTCCGACCCAATCACAAGTACCAATTTGGGTCGAGTCTTAAAATAATATGAGAAAATAGATGGATGAAGTAGATATACAATGCATAGATCAAGGTGGGCTCTCGGTGAGGATCCTACGGACATCACTCATCCTGGGTCGTAGCTAATATTCATTGCTAATCAAGCAAATTTTATAAATATTTTTTTTTAATCTTATAAAATTATCGTGAGATGACATGGCCTAATTAAATTTTAGAAGAAAAAAATTGGAGGTGGATTAGCTACCAATAAGTGGTTGAGTAGCTAGACTTGCCACGGAAGTGACACCACCAAGTTTTGTGGGGCCCACCATGATGTATGTGTTATGTCCACATTGTCCATCCATTTGGAGAGATCATTTTAGGGCATGATCCAAAGAATGAGGTAGGTCCAATGCTGGAGTAGACCTCACCACAAAAAATAGTGAGGAGAGTGACGTCCACCGTTGAAGCCTTCCTAAGGTCCACCATGATTTTTGTTTGAGATCCAAACTGTTTATGTTAACACAAACATTAAAGAAGTGGAAACACAAATATCAGCTTGATCGAAAACTTTTGTGGCCCTTAGAAGTTTTTAATGGCGATCATACTCTCTTCACCGTTTTCTGTGGTGGGGTCCACTCGAGTTTTGGATCTGATTCATTCTTTGACTCATGACCTAAAATGATCTCTACAAATGGATGGACAATGTAGATACAAAATATACATCATGGTGATGTCACTTTAGTAGCGAGTCTCGCCACTCAACCTGTGCACTAAATCCCCAAATGGAAACTTAAATAAAAATCATGGTGGACCTTAAGTTAACACAAACATTAAAGAAGGGAAAACACAAATCAATTTGATCGAAAACTTTTGTGACCCTTAGAAGTTTTTAATAGTGGACGTGACTCTCTCCACTGTTTTCTGTGGTGGGGTCCACGCAAGTTTTGGATCTGATTCATTCTTTGGCTCATGCCCTAAAATGATCTATCCAAATGGATGGATGGTGTGGATACAAAACATACATCATGGTGGGACCCACATAACTAGGTGACGTCACTTTAGTAGCGAGTCTCGCCACTCAACCCATGCACTAAATCCTCAAATGGAAGGAAGCATATTGCCTAGTGAGTAACTCACTACACTTAGTGTACTGAGTAAACTCTTGGTGGGACCACCTACATACAAGGTGGGCCCAATTGAGTTTACTCTCGTATTGTATACAGTACGCAATCGGATTTCCAAATGGAAACTGTCTGCCATTTCCATTATACTTTCCGTGAAATGTAATTTTTTAATATATTTAATAAAACTGGTGGCGTTACATTTACGGTGACGTGGACCAATAATAAAGCTGGATTCAGCCGCTCATTGTTTCCAGGAAACAGAGGATCCGCACTTGATTTTTTATTTTTTTTTCATCTTGCGTTTAAAATATACAAAAGGGATGGATTGCGTGGATATACAAACTATACATCAATGTGGCCCCACCGGTCAGGGACACACCAGGTAATTGTTGCAGATAGGGTGGTGTTCAACCTTATCATCAAGTTCCATGGGCCTTACCAAGATGTATGTGTTATATCCACACCGTCCATCCATTTTATGAGATCACATTTTAGAAATGTGCACAAAAATGAGGCAGATCCAAATCTCATGTGGAACACGCCAAAGGAGGTAATGAGAATAGTGAAACTTACCATTGAAACCTTCCTAAGACCCACCAAAATTTTTATTTTCCATCTAACCTGTTCATAAGGTCACATAGACAGGATGAAGGATGAAGGAAAAACACAAATATCAGCCTTATTAATCCATATTTCTCTTAATTTTCACAAGAACCAATCAAGAAAGGTTACATTTAATCAAGAGGGAGTTGCGCAGTGTATTTAAAGATCTTCAAAGATATATGGAGAGGATTTTTCCAACAACTGGTGTTTATCGAGCATTGTCACATCATCCATTTAGAGAAAGTGGTCAACCCAAGAGTAGTCATGCTGAAGCGGTTATCAGGATAGATAACAAGTTTAAAAGTAAGGAAAGTAAGTAGTGCTAAAATGGGTGTAGCAACTGTCGGAATGTGGAAAGCGTCTAGATGATCGATCTAATACTATAAATAATGAAGGAAGCCAATAGAAGAAATCATCTTATACCAACCAACCAAACCAAAAATATCTTTCAATTATCAGTCATTTACATTCCTTAGCATAATCTTTTGCCTTTACTTTCCATTTACATTACTTAGTGTAATATATAGAAGTAATCAAGTAGTTATTAACTTTAGTTGCAATCCAAGTTTATGCTCATACAATGGATTTGGTTCTAATATCAAGGGAAGTTCTCCAGCTATAGAAGCATTCCGTATTTGTTCTCTATGGCTGATTATAAGAATTTCTTCTCTTTTTTTTTGTATTAAAGAGAAAAAGTCCTTTCATATGGAAGGTAGATTTGTGACCCATTTTCAGAGGACAAACCCTGCCTTTTTACTATTGCCTGATCATCTTAAGCAACACTATGCAAGTGGTTGAATAGGTGACCAATCTTATTAGAACTCGGTCATATACGGTCGATTTCCAACATATATGCCTACCTTCGTACTTGGGGTCATAGCTATTCTATTTGAATTGACCCACACATTCAATTCCAACACGCTGGCACTAATCATGTGACCAAATTTGAAATTGAACAACAAGATAAGTTTGGCACGTTTGGTGGGACCCTTATTGTAGTTTACTTACTGGTGTGATATTATGATTTGATCAATCAAAAATATGAATAGAAGAAGCAAGTTAAACCCTCGAAACCAACTGCAACACCTCCGACCGAGGATGTGCTGGTTCAAGCGGCTCTCAAATTATTGAATCTGAACAATAGTCCAACACTCAGTCCTTTGAACCAGGAGGGGGCATCAACCTCTCAGACCGCATCTCTTGAAGAGATAATGGTTAAACTATGGGATGTGCAAATGAGTATTCAACACATTCAAGAATATGGGAGAGCTCGGGTAGAGTTGGTACATACTCCAGCTGAACAATTTCATGTTCAGACTGAAATTGTGAACAAATAGATGGCTAAGCAAACCAAGCGATGCACCAATTGATAGCCATCATCACAGAAAGAGCACCTATGGCAACGTAGTATAATGTCGAAGGATGTTCTATCGGTAAAATGGTTTAGTCGCCACTGATAGCTCCCCTATAGTGGAGCTCACCTTCCATCCCAATCTAAGAGGGACAGGATGCTCCATTGTATGCTGAGTTCAGGCAACCAGAGCAGGATGTCAGGAATTTTGTTTCTAAAATTCAAAATTAGGGTATGCTGGAAGAACAACCCTTTCAACATTTTTTAAAAATTCGTTGTTTCATGAGGGACAAAATCAGTTAGGTCCTGATCTGCCACCCATGGTTGAACCACAACAGATAGATTGTGACTAGATCATGCAAATGGTCTAAGAGGTTGCAGGCCAAGTCATCGGCTCCAATACCATCCCGGTCTACTATAAGCCTTATCCTAAATGGATTGACTGACAACACTCATTGCCAAGGAACTATCGACCTGATTTTTCCATGTTTTCGGGCGATCCTGGTCAATCAATCATCGAGCACGTAGGTTGATTTACTATGCAGTGTGGTGAACTGGCTAACAATGAATATCACAAGTTGCAACTAGTCAATCATTCATTAATGACAACGACCTTTACTTGGTACGCCAACTTACTGCCAAATTCAGTCCATAAACAGCAGGATGGAGGAGAACTTTTATGCCCAATTCTTTTCCAAGGACAAGGATATGACCATGGCCGATGTCGCATGTTTTCAAGACTTGTCAGGGGGAATCTTGAGAGAGTTCACCCAATTTAAAAGAATGAAAAGCCGTTGTAAGGTCATCATGATTGAGGCTGAATTTGTGCAACTTGCACAAGACGACTTGTAATACAAACTCCAAAAGAAATTCATTAGAATGGAGTTTTTGAACCTGTATGACCTAACTAGAAAAGTTTCCAGATATGAGGAGTTTCTTCGGGAAGGAGCTAGGCAAAAGAATTCAACAATCGGAACATATTATCATGACCCCAACTATGAGGTTGCGATTACCGAGGTAGTGGTAAAAAAGCCACTCATTTGTTTAACGTTGATTGAGGCAAAAATAACTGCGCCGACTATATAAAAGGCTTAGAAAGTATAAACCTTTAATATCACCCGAGTCGATGAGATATTTGAGATACCGTTGGCAAGGAAGTTTATTAAAGTTTCCGTTAATCACAAAATACCCACGACCGATGAATTAAAAATGGTTAAACACTGTAAATGGTATATGACATGTTCTCATTCTACTAACAAGTGTGTTGTGTTCATGAACGTCGTCTAAGATAACATCGATCATGAAATGTTAGAATTTCTTAAAAAGGGCAAAGAAGCGATGCTAATAGATACTGACCTATTCCTGCTTAATCTGGATATCAACCTGGTTGCAGTGAACTTATGGAGATTGGATCGACCAAGGCAAAGAATTGATCTTGGTCTTGGTCATTACCACGGTGCACCATGATGACCAAGATTGGGATGATACCAATACTATACAGTAACTATAAGTTTTGCAAAACAATTGAGAGAAACGCAACGTGGTGGTCGAGTCTCACCACTATGCAGCTGATGTGCCAGAATGGCCCAAGACATGAAAGCTCAACCTCGACCAGCGAGGCGGGTTAGACATGCAATTCCATAAAGGACCGATAGGAGAGAAACCTAGCGACCACGGAAAGTGTTCCCAGTACCTCTTAACTATTGGCCTCAACAAAGAGATCTAAGTAAAAGGATGGTCAAGCCTCCACCAACTTAGAAAGGAGTCTGGAAAGGGGTCATGCATCCCAAATTTCTGGCCATCCCTAAAGCAATGACTCGAATATAGAAACGTCGTTGGTAGTACCATCAAGCGGCCATGAGAAGAGAATTGGCAGAAACTAAAAATGCATTTCGGTTAAGAGCCGAGCAATCACGACCATTCTGGAGAATTCCTCAATCGGAGGAATAACTAAATGTAAACACGATTGAAGCAATTCTGAAACTTATCATGCATGATCAGGTCATCGAAGATGGTACCCAATCTAATAGTATTGCAGAATTGAGCAATTTTGGAAATCATGATGATTTGTCCGATTATCTCAATGATGGGTGGTTTTCAGAGGACAATCTACTAATTGAGAAACTAATGACAACAATTGAAGCGTTGGAACTATCGTTGCCAATTTTTAAACAAGTAGAGGCAACTTCAATGGCTAATGAGAGTGTCGAACGTTCTAGTGTGGGTTTTAATGAGCGTTACGGCTTGGAAACACTTGGGCGGTAATGTCCAGGTTCAGAAATTATTTTTAGATCATTGCCACCCGTGGTGTTTGATTGCAATATGGTACTCACTCTTCCATCCAGTTTTCAAGACAAACCATCCCAACCTAGTCAAATGTTATATGATGTGGAAGAACTTGGTCCTCCTGTAGTAATACAACATGCCTCTTTTCCCCTAAAAAATGTGATTAAGGGAGCACCCAGCATGAACGAGACACCATAGGTAAATATTATTACTATGGAGTTAGGGGCATCATTTGAAAAGGGTAGTCATAGAAGGGCCCACTCATGATATGACTCGGCATCTTAAATCATTATATATTTCCGCTCACCTCGAGGGCTACCCAGTCATTGGGATCTTGGTCAATAGCGAGGCTACGATCAATCTTCTTCGAGCAAGAATGATGCCAAAATTAGATAAAACTACGGTCGATTTGATCCCGTCTGAGGTAACGGTCAGTAACCTTGCTAGACATGTCACCAACACACATGATATGTTACTGGTCCACTTGAATGTAGGCAATAAAAGAGTATTACCCCTTTATTCGTTGTCGATACTTTATCCAGTTACAACGCTTTGCTCAGGAGGGACTAGATCCTTACCTTTACGTGCATCTTTTCATCCTTACATCAATTCATAATATTTGGGAATCAAGATAAATTCGAGTTGGTGTTGGCCGATAATAAGTCATTCTTGGCTACCTCAAATGTGAATGAGGCCTATTACTATAGAGATGAACTAGGATCGATTTGCTTTACTGAAATGAACAATCATGGACGACCAACTAGGATATCCATAAAAAAGAACCATGAGAGTGTCATGAGAGATATTGACGCCATAATTCTCCTAGTTAATAACCTACTGAGGGACATTGTACCTTCTCGATTGGCTCCATATTACACAATCGAAGAGGCCCCATGACTAGTATACTAATAAATGGGAAGAAAATGGCCAACTTTACGAATATAATAAAAAGGCTCAAATAAATCTTGAAAATGTCAACAATGGTTGTTTCGTAAATTTGGCCGACATGGTTGTTCTAACCGATGAGGATGAGATAGACATGGAATTAAGGAAAGCACTTGATAAACTGGAAGACCCTTAGGCTCAGGTTTAGAATCCCTTGGTTGAGGAGAATCTAAGAATCGAGCAGGACCCTAAGTAAACTTTTATTAGTGGGTTGTTGAAACCACATGATAGAGTTGAGCTCACTAGTTTGCTTAGAGAGTTTGTCGACTGCTTTGCGTGAGATTATCATGAGATGTTAAGGCTAGATCAAAGTTTAGTTAAGCATAAATCAATAACTTCCTAAATGCTCTTATTCAATTCATATATGAGGTTATGACATAATGCATGCCATTTCCAACGAATACTCCCTCACAAGCAGCTTCAACACCTATTTCGCATATGTCAATACTTCCTCACAAGCGGCACCACCACTGTCCAATCGCAAAATCCTATCTATTACAATGCGGTGAATGCGTATGTTAGCCAAGTAGTTATTAAGTTTCATTCATTTGACATATTGAAAAAGCTAGGGTACCCTCATTTTATCATGGTCTTAACCAGATCACAAGGCTTGGGGTGGCCGAAGCGGCTCCTTACATGTGTCCATTGATATGTTTCTGAGTTTATCACCCAAGTGACAACTCCCCGAGCAATAAAAAAGGACCTGAAATGCACAGGGTTAGGCACCCAATCGACATGAGGAGGACGCCCACAATTGATATAAGAGTCGTCACCCAAACACAACTATAGGACGATCGTGACATCATTTTGGTTTGATATAATAGACTCATAGCCTTCTTGATTTCTCATTGGTCATTATGGGGAGGCTCATCACTACAAAGTAGGCCGACGGCTTGGATACGGTGTCCTATACCACCATGTATGGTCCATAAGTCTAGTGGATCATACCACTCATGGTTATAAGTATATTCATTCAGTGGATATGTGATATCCTAGATTCTAATTGTCATTGTCATACATGGTGAACACACGTAATTAGTCGACTCTTAGGTTAATTTGATCAGCTTGGAAAACTCTGACTCAACCGGCATTAGGTGCGAGCAACTCTTGTAACCCATCTACTGTCGGTCGTCCGTGTTCGATCCGGGTCAATCGAACAAGTTTGTGGTTAACCAACTAACCCAACATCATAGTAATCCTAAGTATCACTACATACTATAAATATTACATTGCGTAATCATAGTATAGGTTCGACTACATAACCACTTAGGCATTTCATCAAACATGCGAGCATCCATAAGGTAATACGTTCACTAAAGTATTAAATCAAATATGTGAGTAAGCATAAAGTATTATAATCGCTTAGTATTAAATCAAATATGTGAGCATTGACAAAGCAAAACATTCCACCACTTAGACATTTCATCAAATATATGAGCATCCATATCCAACTAATAGCATAGTTATAGCTAAATCAAAATTTGAATATATTAACATGCACAAATTCATCTACAAACAACTAATCATTGATTGATGTCATGCCCCAAACTCAGAAATCGGGCTCATAAAATTTTTTATCGCAGAATCCGGTGCCGACAGCCTCCGTAGTACCCCATTCTCAGCTCCCGACACCCATATACCAGGTACCGATCTTGGGATCTTACAAGGAGGATTTTGAACATGAATTTGATTTATAATAAGCACAACAATAAGCATAACCCATAAATAATAACGAGGATACCATCATAAAAATTCATAAAAATCCACTATGATCAAAACTTAAGTATAATGCGCATAAAGGGAAATACAATGATAATGATAACAAAACTTCAAAAGCTCTGCGGCACACTCCTACTCCTGCTCAGCTACGACCTAGCGTCACCTGCACGCAACGGTCATACATAAGCTTATAGAAAGCTTAGAGGGTGGTGTAAGTGTGTGTGCAATATAAGCATGCTCAGGATGCAATATTAGAGTAATGCAGAAACTTATTGACAAGTTAACAGCCATACCAAAGCTATGCAATGCAAGGCATGAATGTTATCAGCCATACCAAGGCTATACGATGTAAGATATGAATGCTATCGGCCATACTAAGGCTATATGATACAAGGCATGAATGTTATCGGTCATACTAAGGCTATGTGATGCAAGGCCTACAGGGCCAATGTCATATACGAGGTGTAACTCAAGCACACCAAATTTCATTTGAATCCTCATAGCAATACATTTTATCTCTGAAATGTATATATATCACCGGGATCTAGTACACTATACACTAAATCGCCATTCACTGGACGTGCAACCATGCAAGTGGAAGAGACCTCAGTATCGGCCTACCAATATTGGCCTGGCACGTCGATAGCAAACCCATTTATGAGCTGGTCAAACTCAACCTAGTTATGCCCCCTATCCTCGGACGGATAAGGTCACACCTCCTTCCAACCGACCACGACATAGTAGGAGATGAGGCCTACTAGTATATGGCCCTCGTACGTTCATGTATCCACTCGATCTTGATGTTAGAGTCATCCTCTGGTACCATTAGGTTTAGAAAATTTTACCCATGGACATCTATGGCACCCCGATGCTAGTCCATGATATGCTTGTGGAGGCTATGACCCTGACGGATAAAGTCACACCTCCTTCCAACCGACCATGACATAGTGGGAGATGAGGCCTACTGGTATATGGCCCTCGTACGTTCATGTATCCACTCGATCTTAATGTTAGAGTCATCCTCTGGTACCATTAGGTTTAAAAATTTTTACCCATGGACATCTATGGCACCCCGATGCTAGTCCATGATATGCTTGTGGAGGCTATGACCCTGATGTCGCTAGGGCATACAAAAATTATATCACACAAATGCGAGATGCATGAATCATACTATCTAGTCATACAACAATCCTGTGCATACCGAACGCTCATGTGGGCAACTCTTCCTATCAGGGAGTCCCATAATAATCCACCCAATGGCATATGCGATGATCAATCACTCCTCAATCAAACATACATATGATGCGCATGGGCATAGATCGTGAAGCTATATTAAGCATGGTATATGATGATGATGTACTCTCCTCATATCAAGGATGGGCCTAGACGGCCTACTCATATCAAGAATGGGCCTAACGATTATGGGGGCCCAACGGTTTGGGTTAGCCCACTAAGGGGAGGTGAGAATGAGCTTAACAACGGGACCTAGGGAGAGTTACAATGTGGATATTTAACCATCACTGCTCTTAAGGCATGACCTATCTTAAACATCATTACATACATCATGGTGAAATCACACATCACATCGGTCTTCATATACATCGCTTTGGGCCTCACATACATCACATTGGGTCTCACTCATGGGCCTCACATGCATCACATTGGGCCTCATCTACATTGTAAAACCCATATCCTAGTACGTACCATTCTGTAGACTCCCACGATCCTTCCTGTTGAATTTCGGCAAATAGCGACTTATAATCGGCGTTTACACGTGACCCTAAGTCACATCCTATAGATTAGTGTTGACTCGATACTTGTACCATTGCAATCGTGCCGTCACTCGGTTCCAATGCCGCATCTTGCACATCGATACGATACCCAAGCAAAGAGATGTGGGCTTGCATTTATCTCGAAAAAACGCAGCGCGATGTAAATCCTAAGAGAATCTCTACAATCAATCACATCAATCAATTAATCAATCAAGTACAACCCATCCCTCTCTCACCTAGAAGTCAACAACACCCATACCTATTCCATCCCTTTCTTACCAACAAGCCAACAACACTCATACCTATCCCATCCCTTTCTTACCAATAAGTCAACAACACCCATATCCCATCCCTTTCTTACCAACAAGTCAATAACATTCATACCTATCCCATACTTTTCTTACTAACAAGTCAACAAGCACCATACCCTTCATGTCATCTCTCCTTATAACACCACTCCTCTCTCTGTCTTTCTCTCACTTTCTCTCATTTCTCACTCCATTTTAAGCTACCAAAGAAAAAAAACGTCCAACCAATTCCTAAGGAGAGGAGAAGCTAGGTGTGGCCCACTTCCTACCCCCAAAACCCTCATCTCAACCCTTCAACCTTCATCATGTACCATCAAAGAGAAAGCTTAGGATCTTAGCATTCTAAGGATCCAAAAAGGAACGAAATCGATGGGTGTTCATAGCCTTAAATCTTGATTTCGATGTAAGGCCCATTTGTAATGGGACCCATTTTCATGTATGTGTTGTAAGCAAAGAGGAGCCCATAGTGGCGGGGTCCCTCCATCTCTCTCTCTCTGTCTCTCTCTCTCTCTCTCTCTCTCTCTCTCTCTCTCTCTCTCTCCATGAATGATGGCCACCTTGATGGATGATCCACACTGTCCAGTGGGACCCAACCTGTCCAAACAGTGGGGTGCCCACTGTCCAATGGTCGGACTGCCTTGCTGCCCAGGTGAAAGGAAAACATAAATATCAGCTTGATCCTGGGCGTATGACCCACTGGATGTGGGACCACTTGATGTGAGTGTTTTACCCACCGTTCACACATGTGGACCACCATGATTTATGTATTGTAACTACACCATCCAGCAGTAGCCACTGCTGGAGATACAAGGCAATTGAGATCGGGTAGGCCACGTATACGTGGACCCCACCTCAATGTATATGTTATATCCTCACCGTCCAATAGCTAACGGTGCATCCCATCTGATTCATGAGTTATCCCAACCGTCCATCTGCTATAGTGACATTAGCAGAGGGACTGATCATGAGGCATGTATTATATCCAACACCGTCCATCCACAACTACACAGCTGTTGTACTAAAGTCAACAAGCTCTGTGGGTCCCTGCATGAGATATGTGTTATATCCCATCTGTCCTGGGGTGTAGGACCCACCATATATATGTGTTGCATCCACCATCCAGCTCATGGATGGTGGGTCCCACCTTGATATGTTATATATCCACATTGTCCAAGCATGGGATCGTGTGGCTTGCATGGTACATGTGTTTTATATCCATCCACACCATCCAGTGGTCTGGATGGTGGGGGACCACCTAAATGTATGTAACCATCAGCAGTGACCTTGGCACCAGCAAGTTTGTGGGCCTTGATCTTGAGGATGTGTTGCATCCAACCATCCAAGTGGGGACCACCTTTTTGTATGTAATGTATATTAGCACCGTCCATCTGAACGGGCTATGTGGGGCGCATTGTGATGTATTTATTATCTACGCTATCCATCTATTAAGTGGACCACATGCAATAACCAGTGGAGGATTGAACGTCCACCATTGAAACTCGTTTAAGGTCTCAGAAGTTCTGGACTAATATGAAATTTGTTTTCCTATCAATTCAGGTCTTTTTGACCTTATGATCAGATTGGGTGGAAAATAACGTTATGGTGGGCCCTACCTTGATGATGTGTTGTATTCACACCATCCATCCATTTGCTGGGCTGGTGGGCCACACGTGTGGACCCACTTGATGTATGTGTTGCTCCCACGCTATCCAACAACTATGGGGTCCACATGATATATGTGTTGTACATCCACATTGTCCAGTTGTTTGGGACGGTGCTGGACGCACCCTGATGCATGTTTTAATCCACGCCACCCATTGCATGGACAGTGGGCCCCACATTGATGTATTTGTAGCCCATTTTCTGAGGCTTATCGTGATGTATTTTTGGCCCATTTGGTGAGGCCCATTATAACGTATTTGTGGCCTTTGATGAGGCCCACTATGATGTATGAGAGGCCCATTTGGCGAGGCCCATTATGATGTATTTGTGGCCTTTGATGAGGCCTGATGTGATGTATGAGAGGCCCATATATGCGGTCCAATGTGATATATTTGTGACCCATTTGGCGAGTCCCATTATTATGTATTTGTGGCCCAAATATGAGGCCCATTGTGATGTATTTAAGGCCTAGATATTTGGCCCAATGTGATGTATATATAACCCATGTGAGGAGGCCCATTGTGATATATGAGACCCTTATGTAAGGCACATTGTGATTGTATAAAGCCCATTATGATTGTATGAGGCCCATTATGATTGTATGAGGCCCATTGAGATTATATGTGGCCCATTATGTTGTGTATAAGGCC
This sequence comes from Magnolia kwangsiensis, assembly GCA_037074715.1. Lineage (NCBI taxonomy): Eukaryota > Viridiplantae > Streptophyta > Magnoliopsida > Magnoliales > Magnoliaceae > Magnolia > Magnolia kwangsiensis. The sequence continues at coordinate 48,650,097 of CM073588.1, forward strand.
CTTGTGTGAGGTCATGGGCTCCACTATATGATAGGCTCTATGTGGGCTACTCCATGGGAGCAATGTTGGTTAAATGTCCACATTTATGTGCAATGGTGGTTAAATGTCCACACTGTGACCTTCCCTTAGGCCTCGTTAGGTCCATTCTTGATATGAGTAGGTCGTCTAGGTCCATCCTTGACATGAGGAGAGTACATCTTCATCATATAACATGCTTAGTATAGCTCCACGATCCATGCCCATACGCATCATATATATGCTTGTTATGAGGAGTGATTGATCATAGCACATGTCATTGGGCGAATTATTATGAGACTCCCTGAGAGACGAAGTTACCCCTCATGAGCATGCGGTACGTGCAGGTTTGATGCATGACTAGATGATATGACTCATGCATCTCATATTTTGTAATATGACCACCGTACGTCCTAATAACATCAAGGTCGTGGCCTCCACGGGCATGTCGTGGATGGCCAGATGGAACACCGAAAATTATTTTCTACATGGGGTGTCATAGATATCCCTGAGTGAAAGTCTCTAAACTCTCTTGGTACCAGAGAACGCTCCAATGTTGAGACTAAGTGGATACATAAGCGCACGAGGGTTGTACACTAGTAGGCCACGTCTCTCATTATGTCATGGTCGGTTGAAAAGGGGTGTGACCTTACCCGCCTGAGTGGGGGGGCAATATCTAGGTTGAGTTTCATTAGCTTGAGGAATAGATCTGCTATAAATGAGCTGGCCCCGATATTGGCAGGTGGATAAGAAGGTCTCTTTCACTAACCCATTTATGCGATCAGATAGGGGCGGCAGGCTGGCGTAGAGTGTACAAGACCCTGGTGATGATCCCAGGGATGTACGATGCTGATATATGGATTTATTGAGCAGGAGTTGCATACTCAGTATTTTACTATTTGTTCATTCATTCACTATCCACTCAGCTAGTGGTGTGCAACTAATTGTTATGTATACCTTCACAATGGTCAGGATTTCGGTTAGGGCGCGTGACCAACCTGAGATCAGGAGTTTACCACATTGATTCTGGCTATCCAAATTTAGGTATGAGACTAGTTTGGATAAAAATCCCTTGTGATGGACCTCATAGCCTGCGATACTACGTACTATCACCCTGACTTCACACTCTAGCTTGGTCATTTCATTCGCATCTCATATTGCATTACATCTGCGGCATATAATATTTTGGATTGCTATGTTTCTGCATTTAGATGGTTTAGAGGAGGTTAACGGCATTCATGGACTCGTTAGAATTTGCGTATTACATTGCATCCTCAGTATATGATATTTGACTTACTATGTTTTCGCATTGGATAGCTGATTTATATTGCTTCCTCAGTATATGATATTGACTTATTATGTTTTTACATTGCATAGCTTGGATAAGGCTGATGGTATTTATAGATTTACCATTATGTTTTCACATTAGTCTGATATTGCATATTTGATACCTATCTTGCGCACACACTTACACCACCGTCTAAGCTTTTTATAAGCTTATGTACGATAGATGCGTGCTGGTGGTGTTAGGTCACAATAGCATTGAGCTTGGAGCGTGCAACTGTCTTCTAGAGCTTCAATTTTTTATATATATATATTTTTCCTTTCAGCTCTGTATTCAACTGTTTATATTAGTGGATATGTGATAAAGATGTTACCTTTGTGATTTGGGTAAACTCGTGGTTATGCTTCTTACGAGATAAATGTACGTTAAAAAATTCTCCTTGTAGGATCCCAGGATCGGAATCTGGCATATGGGCGCTGGGAATCGAGAATGGGGTACTACGGAGGCTGTCGGCACCGGATTCAGTGATCGAGAATTCTATGAGCCCGGTTTTCGAGTTTGGGGCGTAACATACATCACATTGGGCCACAACCCATAGGCATCAAATACATCAAATGGGCCAAAACCCATGGCCTCAAACACATCACAATGGGCCTCATATCTGAGCCTCAAATATATCACAATGGGCTACAACCCATGGGCCTCAAATACATCATAATGGGCTATGACCCATGGGCCTTAAACACATCACAATGGGCCACGACCCATGGGCCTTAAACACATCACAATGGGCCTCATATCTAGACCCAATATACATCACACTAAGGTTGGACCCACCTTAGTGGGTAAAAAACTTTCATTATATTATATCTACACCCCGGCCTCATATCTAGACCCAATATACATCACACTAAGGTTGGACCCACCTTAGTGAGTAAAAAACTTTCATTTTATTATATCTACACCCCCCCCCCCCCCCCCCCCCCCCCCCTCCAAAAAAAAAATAATAATAATAAAATAATCATATCGAAAGATCATCTGGACCATACCACAAATAGTAGTGGAGATAATGATTTTCACTATTAACAATTCACAGGGGCCACTTTAATGTTTATTTTCCATCTAATTTGTTCATAAGGTCGCAAAGACCTGAATTAAAAGGAAAAACAAATCTCATATTGATCCAGAACTTATGTGACCCCCAAACGGTTTCAATGGTAAATGTTCAATCCTCCACTAATTTTTGTAGTGTGGTCCACCTAATAGGCAGATCTATCTTATTTTTAGTCTTAAGCCTTAAAACGAGCTCGCAAGTGGGTGGACAGTTTGGATATAACACACCTCAAATTAGTCCCACGGAGCTTGCTGACATTAGAACAACGACTATATAGGTGGTCCCCACTGTCCAGATGGACGGTGGGATAAAATGCATATATCATGGTGGGTCCCAGATGAATGGTTGGGATATAAAACATCTCTCATTATCAAACCCACAGAACGTGCTAGTGGGGCCACGCAGATGGATGGCGTGGATGGAACAGATGAACGGCATGGATGGAACAGATGGGCGACATGGAATGTAATACATACATCAAATGGGACCCATAGAACTTGCTGACGTCATATAACAACTATATAGCTAGTGTGGGGGTCCACGTCCAAATAGATGGATGGTTAGGATATAACACATACTTCATGATCAGACCCACCTAGCTTGCTGACGTCAACAACAACTATATAGCTGGAGTGGGGTCCACGTCCAGATGAATGGATGGTTAAGATATAACACATATAATCATGGTAGTCCCACAGAACTTGCTGACGTAATACAACAACTGAGACTGCTGGCCATCCAGCAGATGGACAGTTCAGATATAACACATGCCTTATGATCAGACCCACCATCCAGAGTTCTGAATGGTGTGGATCTGAAGCACATACATCATGGTAGTCCCCACATGGGACCCATGGACAGACAACATGGGTGTACAAATACATCATGGTGGACTCCCACCTGTTTAGAAAAAGGACGGTATGGATGAACATCACATGGGCCCCACGTAACTTGCTGATGTTAATATAGTATCTATATAGATGATGTGAAGCACACTAGCCAATCCATTCCCACGGCAGGTGGGTCGCATGTGCTGGAGCAGCATGTCATCAAGGTGGGGCCCATGTTTGCATTAAGCTGATATTTATTGTTCCCGTCTAGGGGTACTGGACGGTGCTAGCGGCAGGCCCGTCCAGGCCTTTTGGCCGGCTGGATGGTGTTGGCCGTCTAAACCATGGGCCCACTTGCTAGACAGGGTGGGCACATACATCACAGTGGGGTCCACAACACATGGAGAGAGAGAGAGAGAGAGAGAGAGAGAGAGAGAGAGAGAGATTGATGGAGATGGGAGGAGCTCAGCCACTATGAGCTCCTCCATGTACATGCATACCTCAAAATGGGTCCCAAATAGGATCCATACCATCAATCGGTAGGCCCCACTTAGTCCATCACAAAAATTGAAATCTAATCCTACAAAACACCCACCGATGGTCCTCTTCTTTAGCTCCTTGGAATCCTTGGCTCATAAGCTCCCTCTTTAAGGGTGGATGAAGAGTTGAATGGTGAGATGAGGGGGTAAGAAGTGGGCCTTAATCATTTCTCTCCTTAGGATTTTCTCTCTTGGTTGCTCGGAATGGTAGAGAGAATGAGAGGGAGAGAGAAGGTGATAGGATAAAAATTATGGGATGGATGGGAGAGAGGGATGGTGTGGTGTAAGAAAGGGATGGGTGGAGAGAGAGAGAGAGTTGACTTGTGAGGGTGAGGTGGAACTGGGTATGGGTTGCTTGTCTTTATTGGTAAGAAAGGGATGGGAGAGGCATGGGTTGTATACTTGCTTGTGTTTGTAATGTGCGACATTTTTCTCAAAATAAACATGGGCCCACAACTCTTGGCCTGAGTATCGCATCGGTGTGCGAGATGCAGTGTTGGAACCGTGGTGATGGCGTGGTCGTTAGGGTACAAGTTTCGAGTCGAGTCGACATAGATCTACAGGATGCGACTTAGAGTCGCGTGCAAACGCCGATTATAGGTCACGGGTCACCGAAATTCGATAAGAAGGATCGCAAGAGTCTAAGGAACGGTACGGACTAGGATACGGGCCTTACAATTAATATCCCTAAGGGTCAATAAAAGATAACATAGAGATAATTGTCCGCACCTTAAAAGATTTTATACAACCTAATCGAGCTTAGGGTTAGAGTTTTGAGGGAAAAATCATCAATCATAAATCAAAATTAATGAAGCATCATTAATAGGTAGAAATCTACACCAGGTTGTGAAATCAAAATGTTAGACAAGATTCTTACCTTCGTTCGTCGAATGAAGAGGATCGACGAAAAATTCGGTAGGGACTAGGGTTGGATTGAAGTGATTCGGTAAAGGAGACACCAATCTCCCCCTCACTTGCTCTCACTCTTCCCCTTTCTCTCTCTTTGCCTTCTTTGTCTCTTTCTCTTTTTCTTTCCTAACCTAAGGCATGAAATTCGTGTGGAGAGAGGGAGTGTGAAATAGTGAACTATTTATAGTGCGAGAAATGATGGAAATAGCTCTAAGGCCTAGGTTTTCATTATATTACCCCTATGGGATAGTGTTTCTAACCTTTTCGGTATACTATGAGGTGTAGGGGTCGATATACACTATAGGATAGTTGGCCCTAGTGATAATATACGTAAGGATATGATTGGCCCATCATTTAGATGTGGCATTTGACTACTATGACAAAAGCCAGTTCAATAGTATTAACTTAAGTTAATATGGATATATGAAGGATATTAACTTAGGTTATTACCTTAAATTTAGTTACAATCTAACGGTATGAAACCACAACTTTGGCTAAGACCAGATACAGACAACTAATTTAAGTTCTTGATTAATTTTAGAAATATCCATACATCTCATGCACTGGCCTTACGAGTCCAAGTTGAGCAATTTGACTCGATGTCCCACAGTGGATGTGAAACCCAGTAAGATGAATATATTTCTATAGTCTCTGGTTTAGTGGCCCACTAATGAGCATTCTAGAGTTTGCTCAAAAAATTAGGACATTTCTGGAATGAATTGGATAACAAAATTTCTCTTGCCCAATGATTAAGGTTTGGATTAACTAAGTTCATAGCGTGGTCTATTCACAATTAGCAGAAACGATGATTCAATCCTAATCACCTTAAGCTTTTGGTTCTTAAGTTAAAGGAGTAACTTGGGCAGTTTGGTTTGTTAATTAAGATCCGACCCCTATTTGTCTCGACTTTTGGTAGATCTTTATTTAGTTGCGGCTGTCTTAATTAGTCAGTGATAGGTTGGCTAGATTTGTGTCTTAAATGAACAAATCACGAGGTTAGACCCAATGTTTAAGTGATCAGGTATATTTGTTGGATTCCTACAGTTGATTAATTGGATTTGTGCAGTTCTTTACTATTACCACCCGCATATAGGCTTACTTCAAGTATTAAGGGTAAATAAGTGATATCGTAAGCTAGTTATATCGAAAATTTTCATGAGTTTTTGGAAATCTAAAATAACAAAAATCTAGGATGCTACAGTGGTCGAATGAAGAGTGGTAATGCTGAAGCAGTTATTAAGACAAATGATATGTTTAAAAGCAATGAAAGCAAGTAGTGTTGAAATGGTTATAGAAACAGTTGAAACGTTGGAAGCGTCTAGATGATCGATTAATGCTATAAATAAAGAAGTTAGTATAAGAAATCATCTCATACCGACCAAACTAAACCAAATCTATCTTTCAAGTATCAGTCATTTACATTCCTTAGTGTAATTATTTTTCTTCATCTGCCATTTACATTTTCTTGATGTAATCCGTAATAGTGATTTAGTAGTCGTTAACTTTAGGGCATGTTTAGACGGGCACGCAATGCTGGAGTAGCCCGTATTAGGCTGGATAGGGTACCCCAATCCTACGGAGTCAGGTTAGCCGCCTATTTGGATGGGCGATGGATTCGAGCAAGAGAAAAAATCTCTTAGATACAGATGTAGTTAATCGCTGGATTTGAAGAGTCATCGCACTGTACGGGGCAATCCCACTGGATTCCTGTCTCTAGAATGGCTTCTCATTCTCTCCCTGCCTTTCTCCTTCCCGATGTCATTTGTACGGCTGAAATCTCAGCGGGACGGTTTTTCAGGGGCTCAAATTTGGCGGGAGGATCAAGGAGAGATGGTGGCAAGAGATGATGAGGTATGGTGCGAAAGGGGGGTTATAAGAAGCCGTGGCAGGTCGCGATGGCCGTCACCACTCGAGCCGGCACTGCCATCGCGAACTGACGGTCTTCTCCGGCGGAGGTAGGTCTTCTTCCTCACCCAAGTGCTTTGATTAAACCCTAATTTCAATTGCATGCTTGATTTTGGTCTCATCTGTGTTGCGGTTGAGATGAGGGATGAGTTTAGGGTTGCATGCTTGTCTTGTACGTGGCTTCGTTACAGGCGATACAAACCCTCCGATTTGGGGTCGGCCTGTGTCGTCCGTTGCGAGTTTATGTTTCAGTTACGAGTTTATGCGACCGGCCTATGTATATCTGCTTCATACGGGGGTGAATTTTCGTAAATGAATTTATGCCACCGGCCTGTGTTGGTAGATCAGTTGTTGGATTTCTCTATTGATTCTATATATGAGATGGATTTTCTGTTGCAGGATTTTACACTTGGCGCGGTTGGTTACCTGTTATAAATAATCATGGTCTGTAGATGAATTTTTATCATATATCTTCCATTTACGCCATGGCCTGTTGATATCTGCTTTGTAGGTCCTCTCATCGTATCAAAAAGTATGAAATTGTCATGTTGGCTGTGGCCATATATAGATGACTGAACTGGCCTGATCTTACACCCAGGGCTCTTGTATAATGGAAACCATATGATGGAGGGCTTGGATTCCACTCGTACAGAGTTGCTAGGACTAGAGTTGTAGCCCACTCCTAACCCTTCTGATTTTGTATAGTGTTACTCTGTCCAAGATGGGTTCCATCTTAAGATCCAACGATATATAAGCCTAGCATGAATGGGCTAATTGCAAAAACGTATTTTCCCACCCATGGCAGGGCCATGTAAATGCATCTACACTATACAATTAGAGTAATTTCTGGGTGCAGCAGAATCAATTGAATTAGCTGTTGTGAAGTAAGTTTTTGATGGTTCCTTTTTGCACCTTCTATACAAGGAATGATCCATTGAGAAACACCTTAGTGGAAATTTCATGTGTGTGGATCTTTTGACACACACAATCACAACCTTAGCAGGAGGACAATGGGAAGTGGATCTATTTGTTCTGACTTTTCATGTTATGTTGTGATGGAAAATATTCACATTTGCTATTCTATTTCAGTCGAGTCAGTTTTACTTCTTTTAATATATGTACTGAGCTTTGAACTGTGATTGTTTTCCTTTGATAAAGCAGGTTATTTGCATGTCCACTGATTGACGGGCAAGTGGCTCTTATAAGTTGTGTCCTGTCCTAAGTAGTTAAAAAAATGACCTCATTTATATATATATATGGTTATGATATCAACAGAAAACAAGAAAATCAAATGGCAATTTATACAATCATGATTGCTTACCCCTACTTGGTCTTTCCCCACCCCCACCTCCCACATAGAAAGAACCTTTAAAAGCTGACTGTTAAAACCATGAATATTTTGTTTGTTATAATGTTGTAAGTTGTACCTTAGTAATTGAAGAATTGGCATTTCTCTAGGAAAATGATTGTCGAGTCCTCATTCATCTTTTGGGCTTCATTTTTCATTTTCCATTTCTTCATTTCCCATCAAATCAGTAGGGATGTTGAGGAAGCCATATGAGATTGAATTTTTCCCAATCAGATGTGTGCATTTGACTGACTGGCCACCATAGCAGGCAAGTTATTACTCTTTGGTTTTTTCACCCATGTTTCAGAATATAGTTTCCCTTTTACATGTAATTAGTTTAACAGAGTCTGCATTTAAAATTTGGTTGGAACTGAAAATCAACATGAACTGTTTCTTACTGACATGTATCATGGAATTCCCAGGATTACATCAGATGGTTTGTTCTGCTCGTATATCAATTGCATGATATAAGAGTTGTCTGGTATATGTCATCTGGATTTACTGTTGCTGGATTTTTCACTTGGACATCATAATCCTCTTTTGATTAATCAGGTTCTTCTTTCCATTTGTACATATATGGTAGTCTCATCAATGTTCTTGATGAATCATTTGGATTTTGATGGCTTGTTCAGGGAATGGACTGTATGCCTTGTGATCCAGTGCATACTTCTTTTTTTTTTTTTTTTTGTGGCTCCTAGTACATGGCAGTAATGACAGTTCTATCTATGTATACATGCATGCTATTTACTGTGACACTATTCATCTAATAATGCATTGTTCTCCTTGGCTTCCAGTGATGAAAGAAGCTGTCTTTGAAAATAGACACCTACATGATACGGTTTCCTCTAATAAAACCAGTGTTTTATTTGGTATTCCTCATGTAGCATTACTGAAATCCAGCCTGTTTACTGCTACAGGTATTGTGAAATATACATTTTCCATTTCCAACGTTGACGTTCCCTAGCTCAATAACTATGTTGGTCCTCTCATCATATCAAAATGTTAGAAATTGTCATGATGACCATAAATGATGGACAAGAACATACAGTAGCGCAACACTTTGTGAAACTTTTACATCATATATATAGGCTTCGAGTTTTGTTTTTATGTATTTCACGTTCTTTTTATAAGTTAAGTCAGAATCTTTACATTTAGTTCCTGCATGCTGCATATATAAGAAGAATGAGTTCTGCCCAACTTCTATTTTCTGTATTTCACTCTGCCCAACTGCAGAGCAGATATGTTCTTCCAGAATCACCAAGCGATCCCAATTTCATGGTACATCCAAACCATACCTTATAGAAAGAACATAAGCCTACATGCATGCACTCAAGATAAATGCAAACTCCATCAAGTGCCAATGTTTACAAAGTTCAATTAAAACAAATTGTTGTCATCCTATGTGATTCTTAAATTAAATGGTGTTTTTTTGCCAATCAGATATGTGCATTTGTGACAAACTGCCCACCATAGCAGATGAGTTATTACTCTTTGGTTTTTTCAACCACGTTCTAGAATAAGCTTTCCTTTTACATTTAATTAGTTAAACAGAGTTTGCAGTGAAAATTTGAAATGAAACTGACAATCACCATGATGAGTTTGTTGTTCACATATTTTCTAACCAACGATCCATTGTTGCCATTTGATTTCATAATGTGTTTAAAGAGAAAAGTAACTGCTATGGCCATGACAATTATGTTCTTCTCACAATGATTTCTTCGTGTTATTTCTTGTATCTATGGGTTCTCCTTCATGCCATTTGATATGAACTGAAAGGGACCATTATCCTCTTTTATTTTATCTATCATTTTCGTTTTAAGGTAAGTGTTACTGAGATTGTTTTAGCTGTCATTTTTATGCACCCAAATATCTTGAAGATCTTACATTTACTTAAAAATGGTGTCTAGCCATGCTGATGTGCGTTAGTGGCAAATGTATACAAAGGGGCTAGTTGTCACGCCCCAAACTCAGAAATCGGATTCACAGGAATCCCGATCGCTGAATCTGGTGCCGATAGCCTCTGTAGTACTCCATTCTCGGCTCTCAGCGCAGCATACGCCAAATTCCGATCCTGAGATCATACAAGGAGGATTTTCCAACGTACATTTGTCTTGTAATAAGCATAACCACAAGTTTATTCAAATCATAAAGGCAACATCATCATCACATATCCACTAACATAATCACTTGAATATAATACTGAAAGGAAAATACATATATCAAAATCAGAGCTCCTGAAAACCGCTGCACGCTCCAAACTTAATGCTACTGCAACCTAAAGCCACCTGCATGCATTTATCGTGCATAAGCTTACAAAAGCTTACAGGGTGGTGTAAGTGTGTATAAGGTAAGTGCCGAGTATATAATAGAGTCCGTAAATCATACATCATCGAGATAAGCAAGAAAATGATAAGGTCATGAATCATACAATATCAGAGTAAGAAGAAATAATGATAAGCCCATAAATCATACAATATCGAAAATACTAGCAAGACAAATCAACTATGTGAATGAGGAGTCATAGAGAGTTAAATGTCAGATGTCGAGGGTACAATGCAATATGTAAATCCTGCTAAGTCCGTCTAGGTCATATACGTGCAACAACATAGTAACTCAAAATATTAAGTACTACAGATGCAATGAAATATGTGGTGTAAATAAAATGACCATGCTGGAATGTGAAGTCGGGATGATAGTACGAAGTATCACAGGCTATGGGATCCATCACAAGGGACTTCTATCCAAACCAGTCCCATACCTAAATTTGGATAGTCAGATACAATGTGGTAAACTCCTGGTCTCAAGTTAATCGCACGCCCAACCGAAATTCTGGTCATTCAAAGGTACACGTAACAAATAGTTACGCACCATCAGCCCGAGTGGATAGTGAATGAATGAATGAATGGATATGCAATTCCTGCTCAATAAGTTCACATATCAGTATAGTTACTCTCTGAAAAATCACCGGGGTCTATTATACTCCACACCGACTGTCGCCTCCCTAGCCGCACAGCCCAGCGAGTGGAAGAGACCTCACTATCCGCCTAGCCAGCAGCCTGCCAATACCTACATGGCTCGTCGAAAGTGGACCCATTTACGAGCTGGTCATATCAGCCTAGCTTATAGCCCCCTCACTCGGGCGGATAAGGCTACACCCCCTCCCAACCGACCGCGACATAGTGAGAGACGCGGCCTACTAGTATTCGGCACTTGGGCGCTCATGTTCCACTCGGTCTAGACGTTGGGGCTACTCCTGGCCTCGAAGGTTTTGAGACTTTCACCCAAGGACATCTTAAGTGCTCACAGTACTAGAACTAGGTATTTTCGGTGTCCCATTTAGTCATCCATGATGTACCTGTGGAGACCACGCCCTGATGTCACTAAGGCGTACAATGATCAAGTCACATATATGCGAGATGCATGAGTCATACTATCCAGTCATGCAGCAATCCTGTGTGTACGACGCGATAATGTGGGCACTCCGTCTCATAAGGAGTCCCGTAAATAGTCTGCCCAATGGCATATGCTATGATTAAACAATCCTTATATCAGGCATACATATGATGCGTATGAGCATGAATCATGGAGTTACACTAAGCATGTTATAAGGTGATGAACTATTCTCACAACGAAGATGGACCTAGACGGCCTACACACAACAAGTATGGGCCTCATCACATGGGTTAAAAATATATCAAATGAGTCATAACGTATGAGCCAGGAACACATTATAATGGGCCTTAACCCATGGGCCCTGATCATCACAATGAGTCTTAACCCATAGGCTCCAAATATATCACAATGGGCCTCAACCCATATGCCCTAAATATACTACAATGGGCCTCAACCCCTGGGCCCTAAATACATCACAATCAGAATCCACAATCGGCCACGATGATTGGCCTCGATGGATAATCGGTCAATCGGCTATAACAATTATAATCGGTAATTGGCCACGATAATCGACCTCAATCGATAATCGGTCAATCGACCATAACAATCATAATCAGTAATCGGCCACGATAATCGACCTTGATCGATAACCAGTTAATTGGCCACGACAAGCAGAATTGGTAATCGGCCACGTCAATCGATAATCGGCCACGATCGGTAATCAGTCATGATAATCGGCCTTGATCGGTAATCGGTCAATCGGCCATGACAATCATAATCGGTAATTGGCCACGATAATCGACCTCGATCGATAATCGGTCAATCGACCATAACAATCATAATCAGTAATCGGCCACGATAATCGGCCTCGATTGATAACCAGTCAATTAGCCACGACAAGAAGAATTGGTAATCGGCCACGTCAATCGACAATCGGCCATGATCGGTAATCGATCATGATAATCGGCCTCGATCGGTAATCGGTCAATCGGCCACGACAAGCAGAATCGGTAATCGGCCACAATAATAAGTAGATAAACAAAGCGGGGCCCATAGATGATCAGCCGATAGCCATAGTATCAGGATCGACACTCGACCGTGGTTACATTAAATCCGATAGCACGGAGTCATCCGTCTATGGCGAATGGGGCCCACTTATTTGGGTTAACCTACAAGAGAATTATGAGAATAGGCCTAATAAGGCCTAAGAGAATGTCACAATGTGGACATCCAACCATCATTGTCCATCAGTGTGGACATCTAACCAACATTGCTCATAAGGAATGACGCTCATAGGGCCAATCGTATAATGGGCCCACAGTCTCATTCAAGGGCCTAACATACACCATCATGGGTCTCAATTACATCAAATGGGCAGAATCAATCAAATGGGCCGGTACAAATGGCTCGAATCAATTAGGCCGATTAAATGGGCCGAATACACGTACGTCACTATGGGCCTATACCCATGGGTTCCAAATACGTCATATTAGGCCCCTCAAAATACAACAAGTAGGCCACACTACTTGGGCCGCACCATTCATCCATTTATGGAGATCATTTTTAGAGCATTATCCAAATAATGAGTCAGGTTAAAGGATCATTTGGATCATACCACAATTGGCAGTGGTGATAATAATTTCTACAATTAAATTTTCAGTGGGCCCACTATAGCATTTATTTCCCATCTAGTCTATTCATAAGGTCACAAAGACCTGATCTTCGAGAAAAAAACAAATATCATATTGATTCATGACTTCTGTAATCCCAAAAAGGGGGTTTCAATGGTAGATGTTCAAACCCACTGTTTTTGTAGTGTGGTCCACCTGATAACTGGATCTGTCTTAATTTAATTTATTTTTATTTTTTTAGCCTTGAAACGAGCTTGCCAAATGAATGGATGGATCAGATGTAGCACATACATCAGTGTGGGGGTCCATATACATGGCCCATCACGTAAAAGGGATGGACGGTTTGAATATTTACAGCAATGTGGGCTCCCACGTGGATGTGGCCCCACCGCGACATACATATATATGTGTATTAAATATACACCTAGTGGTCCCACGTGGAGCCCACCATAATATATAATATAATATAATATATTATATTATACACTTAAATTTAATATACCATATTATATATATATCTAAGGGGGAGTGGCTGCCCAAATCCACCGTCCATATCCATATGGACGGTGCATATCTACATGGGTCCCACATGGGAGTGGCCCACCTAGCATACATTTTTATTATAATATAATATATTGTATAATATTATATATCACACATATATATAATACATTACACCAGTTCACATGGGTTAAAGGTGGGCTCCAGATGAATGGCTGGGATATAGCACAAACACCTACATCACACGTGGGCTACACACATGTGGATACACCACATACATCATAGTGGAGTACACTACACTGTCCAACAGGTAAAGCACATACATCATGGGGGATTTCCACCATCCAGAGACTCTGGACGGTGCAGATTTAAATATAAACATCTGGTGGGTTACCACCGTCCACCTGGCTGGATTGTGGACGGTCCATGCATCCAACAGGATGATGGATGGAGTGGATGAAACACGTGCACCATGGGGGTCCACGTGCTGCTCTCAGCATGTCACAAAGGTGGGCCCCACGTCCCCTGCATGGATGTAGTGGATAAAATAAATACTTCAAGGTGGTGTCCAGCAGATGGACGAACGGTGTGGATCAAACCCCTACAGCCAAGGTGGGACCCATGGAACCTACTGACGTCAGTCCAGCAGATACATTGCTTCTGGATGGAATGGTGCTGGTAAACACATATTTCACGGTAGGTTCTCACCAGCACCTGTTCGGATGGACGGTGGATATAGAACTCATATGGCAATGTGGGCCCCACCCCCATGGCAAAGCAGATGGATGGCGTTGATGAAGGGTATACATCAAGGCCCCATGGTTCCGTCTAGATGGACGGACGGCTTGGATATACCATCCTGGAGGGGCCCATATGAGTGGACAGTGTGGATGCAACACTCGTGCATTGAATGGGGTCCACGGACATGGCTACATATGTAGGCTTCACACGTGTGGCCTATACCATGGTGATTAAACACCTACACCACAATGCGTCCCTCACATATGGACGGCATGGAATAAAACCCATATGTCATGGTGCGTGCCACACCAGCACCGTCCATCAATAAGCATCAAGATGGGTCCCATCCCACACATGCAGTACGTGTGGGTGGGCCCCACATCCAAACATGAGGACGGTGGGCTCCTCCTGGGATTTGAATCCATCTCATTTGCAGGCCCAAAACCTGGAATAATAAGGGAGGCTGGATGGACGGCCAAAAAAAAAAAAAATCAAGGCGGGCCTCATAGAACTTAGTGACGTCAACTACTAGTGTGACGCATGGAGCTTGCTGCCTCAAAGCAGCAACTACACAGTTGGCATGAGGTACACCAGCCAATCCAGTTCATGGACAAGCAGCGTGGATAAAATCCACACAACAAGTGGTCTCACCGTCCAGATCTACTGGACGGTGTGGATTTCTCACACACACACACCAAGGTGGGCTCCGCATGATGGGTGGCATACACGCATCAGGTGGGCCACACATACCATTAATTACCACAAAAAAAGGAGCAAGGGAAAAGGAGAGAGAGAGAGTTCGGTCGTGGGAGGGAACAAGCAATGGAGGGGCTCCGCCACTATGAGCCCCTCTATGAACATGCGTGCATACATTAAGATGGGTCCCACCAAATGTGGGCCTTCAATTCATCAAATTCAAACAAAAAAATCACCCACCTCGAGTTTTCTCCTTCCTTATTCCGTCATTGCATGATGGAGTCCCAAAGGGACAATTCTAACGGTTGAGATGGGCTTAGGATGGTGGGATCGGGCAGTGGAAAGGTGGGCCACACTACTCTCTCCCATGGAGTCATGGACATGAGTTGCTCCCATGGAGCTTGGGAGAATGAGAGAGAAATGAGAGATGAGAGAGAGAGAAATATGGGTGTGATGGGTGAAAAAGTGAGTGATGGAGTGATGGGTGTACTTAACTAGGTATAGGTGGAGAGAGAGAGAGTTAACTTATGGTTGCTTGTACTTGACATATGAAGTGATTGATGTGATTGATGAGACATTCTCTTGGGTTTGCAAATACGCGGCATTTTTCTTGAACTGAACGCAGGTTTGCATCTTCCTGTCATGGTATCGGATCGGTGAGCGAGTCGTGGTGTTGGAACCGCGGCGACGGTGCAATGGTACAAGTCTCGGATTGAACCGACTCAGATATACAGGATACGACTTAGGGTCAAGCGCGAACGTCGATCATCGGTCGCAGGTTGCCGGAATTCAACCGGGAGGATCGCGGGAGTTGACGGAATACTACGGACTAGGATACGGGTCATACGCTAGTTGATTGGACTAGTTGACATGTGTGGTCTACGGTCCAACTGGATGACCTAACTGGAACAACCAATTGTTTAGAATGAACACAATCATGACTGTGGGGTCGTTAATGGATATTAACGACCCCCTACACACGATGTACTGGTTTTGTAGACAAGTTAGTTAAGATTTGGAATGTTTTTGTAGTTGGTTTTCCCACTTTGGGTTTGAAATGTACATGTTAATCTTTAGAGTATAATTAAGATCTCAAAATCTGGTTAAACTCCAGATATATATCTACTGAAGGAATATTTCCATTTTATCTTTAGGTGTCTTTACTGAAGGAATACTTCCATTACATGTTGTTCCATTTTTCAGGAAATAGTGTTGCGCTCACCGTTCTTGCTCATTAGAAAGACGTTTCTGAGGTACGGTTCTACATTTCTTTTCATAGTGAAAAACTGACATTTGCACTATTCTGCATATTATATCATTTTAATTTTACTCTCTACCATGTTTTTTCAGCTCATTTTTCAAAAAGAATGATTTTAATTTAACTTTGCCTCCTATTCAGCTACTTTTTCATAATTTTGTTGTAGAATCTTATCCATTTTAACCCTCAATCTAGATTCTAGACATAGGTCATGATTGTGAGTTGGAATCCATCCCTTCATTAATTGTCAGCAAATAATGGGTTGTGAAATGTGAACTTCTAAACATGTAATCATATGTGAATTTAGGCCACCATATAAATTATTCAACTTTTTTCTCGAAGAATAGATGGAAGGACTTCAGATGTTCTAAATACATTCCCATGCAAGTTTGCTTGACTTATATCTACCCACTATTCCCCATAACATGGGCAAAATTCTACCCATTATAATCAATCTGAGTATACGAACCTGATGCTGTTGGTTATCAGTTGGCGATGGAGCGTGAAGAATCGAGAGAAGATACAAATCATGTCATGGTTGCAAGGGCGATGATGGCTTGTGTGGTGGCAGTCGGGGAATATTATCGTGAATACATGCTGAAACATCCCTCTCATCATGGAGAGGATGAGCGAGCCAAGTTCATCAACTCTATTATTAGGGCCAGTGACAAGGATTGTGTCACGCATCTTAGGATGACTTGAGCGACGTTCTTCAATATATGTACCCAGCTACGCGAGAAGACCACGTTGTGTGATACTCGACGTGTGAGTCTTGAAGAACAGTTAGTAATGTTTCTACACACATTGGGGCACAATGTTCGGAATCGCGTAATTGGTCATAAATTCATTCGATCGGGTGAAACTGTTAGTCGCCACTTTCATAGTGTCTTAGATGCAATTGTGTCGCTGTACACAATTTTCGTCAAACAAGCGGTACCAGCGACTCCAACTGAGATTCAGACAAACACAAATTGGACTGCTTACTTTCAGGTATTAATTATGGCGGGTTATATTTTTAAATACGTATTTTATACTACCCTTCATTCACACCTTTATCCAATGTATCTAGGATTGCGTTGGGGCAATTGATGGTACGCACATTCCTGCTCATGTACCTGCCGGTGGCCATGCGAGCTTCCGCAATCGAAAGGGAGTCCTCTCCCAAAACGTACTGGCGGTGTGTTCCTTTAATATGAACTTCATTTACATATTGGCCAATTGGGAGGGTTTTGCTTCGGATGTGAGGGTCTTACACAACGCTTTGAGTCGATCAGATGATCCCTTACTTGTCCCACATGGTATTTGGTTATCTTTTATGAGGTTGTTATTATATTTCATCACGTTGACTTATGTTATTATAAACTCAATAGGACTTTGATTCAAATGTGTTGAAAAATATTACGTTGTTGATGCCAGTTATGCACATTCACCCAGTTTTATGGCTCCATACCGAGGCGTTCGATACCACTTACAGGAGTATCGAACCGGGAGAGCACCTGCCAATATGAAGGAGTTGTTTAATTATCGGCATGCACAATTGCGCAATGCAAGGAAGATTCCCCATCCTGAAGACGGACATGCAGTATGAATTCCACACACAGGTCCAAATCATGATAGCCTGTTGTCTTATATAATTTCATACATACTAGACCAGAATCTCAAGAAGAGATGGACTACGTTGGAGTAGCTGCCACTGATGCGGAGAGTAACCCAACGCCTCACAAGATTTCAACGAACGACGAACGACAATGGTTACTGCGAGCATCTCAGCATGAAAAGGATGAATGGAATCGCGTGCGTGATACTATAGCAACCAAATTGTGGGAAGATGTGCAGCAAAATAGTAGGACTAGATAATTTATGCCTATTAATGACAAATTCCTTCACTTGTTTTTATTTTCTTTCTAAATCATGTTACGTAGCTATACATGGAATTGCAATCTTCCAGTCTCTGAGATGGTAGAGTCCTCATATGGAGATAGCACATGTCATGTTTTGATAATTGATCTTTTAATATAGGTGCCACATTTTTATGATTAAGGCTGACTTTATGCAAATCATCATATGTACATTATATTCAGATGGTATGACAGACAATATGTCTAATGATCCATCGACACTAACACATTCACCGGCCAAGACACCAGTGGCGCCCACACGATCCTCCCCACGCACGAGGACGGTGAAATGCCTGGCCGAGCCTACGTCCTGAGCCTCAAAAATAAAATGGACTCCTGATATTGACCAGGTTATGATCGACATATTTTTGGAACAAGTGGCATTGGGACGCAGGGGCGATAATGGTTTTAAGTGTGAAGCGTACTAAATTGCCACCAATGCCGTTACCAAACATACCAATGTAGTCCTCAGGTGGCAGAATGTCTCTAACCGACTAAGGTATTACAAGAGGGAGTACACTGCAGTGAAGGATATGCTGGCGGCGAGCGGGTTCGAATGGGACAACGAGCGGATGGTAGTGACGGCTCCTGATGAGGTCTGGGAGGAATATCTTAAGGTATAATTTTTTTTTTAAGTGCAAATATTCGCATCAGTATACACTTCTTACTGTACTTACTAAGGAATGCACGGCTGCAATCTCTCCCGCGTGCAGTGAAACTCCGCGGTAAACGGATTGAGAGAATGGATGATCTTGCAACTATCGTCGGTTCGGACTAGGCATCGGGACGTTTTGTCCAAGGCAGTAGGACTATAGCCGCATCAGCATCATCATCTCGTCTTCACCAACAACTCAATGATGCATGGAGAGAGCTGGATGATGACCTTGATGATACAATTGACCTGTCAGATGATTTTGTCACAGACTCCTCAAGGACCATCCCATTTTCGCCAGACAGTCCTTCGATTAGACAACATGGCTCACGTACCACTCCCACTCACATGTCTAAGTCCAATGCCACTCAAAGTGGGAGCGCAGGCAGGAAACGATCGAGCAATGCACATCCTTATGACGTACTGGGGGCCTCTCTACAAACTATCATCGACTCGATGCTTAAATTTGGCCTCGGTGAGTCGGTGAATCACACTTCTAAAGTACTTGAGATACTAGAAGAGGTCTAGGGCCTGATCAACTCAAAGTTCTTTGAGGTTGGTCAACTCTTGAGTAAGGACTACGATCTGGCATCATTTTTTGTGAGTCTGCGACCTGAGCGTCGCGTTGACTGGTTGAAGAAAACACTTTATGACCACTTTGGTGATCAAGGGGTCGAATTCATATGAAGATTCGCATTTCTGGGTTTTATGTTTTGGCAGTTACTTGTTGGTCTGTAATAACTTTGAATTTCATGATTTTCTTGGATGATTGGTAACTACCTTTATTTTTTGGGACTAAAACATGGTACTATATATGCATATGACATTTATGCTATGGCCATGACTTTTATTTGCTCAATTATACTTTTATGGTTTCACATGCTTTTATTTGGTTAGTTTATTTACTTAAGATACTCGAAGACCATACAATCCGCTTGCTTGGAAGGGTACGTATATACGAAGTGGTTTTTGTTTTCACTTAACTAATTTTATTTTATTTTAGTTTCCGATCCTATTCAATAAGAGAAAATTTCATGTCCACTTAATTTTTGATGTTCTATTCCAACACATATATATCTTCCAATTATGTCCGTGTCATTGCAGATGGCAAAGGATAAGTATTACGTCGTCTTGGTGGGCCGTAGGCCTGACATATACCTATCTTGGGACGACGCTCAGGTGGAGGTAGAGGGGTATAGTGGAGCAAGACATCGCGCATTCAGGAACTGGAAAGAGGCAATGGCATGTTGGGACGAGCACTTCAGCAATGCATGTGCACCATCAATACCTTGCACGGCATCTCATGTAGTTCAGGTCATGGCATTTTCTGATGACCTCTACATCCGCCGTTCTTCGTCACACTCCAGCCATCAGAAGATGCAGATGGAACAGGGATACACGGCCATGGTTTTTAGGGCCGTGTCGACTGATGATCTTCCTCCATCACCCCGATCGGATGAAGAGATATTTTGTGCTCTTCTAGTTGGCGTCGTAGTCATGTTTCTTGCTTTCCTTGTGATTTTTAAATTCTAGCCCTATTCGGATGACTATCACTCTTATTGTGTCACCTGACACTTGTTTTCTTTTTTTTGCCACACAACATTGGATATGAGGTTTTCATACATCGATATTCATGCATGCTGCATACTTGTACGGATCTATCTCTATCACACCACTGCCAGATGATGTGGTCTATGCGGGCATATATGGAGATGTCCCCATATCAGGTTTTTTTTTTTGGTTGATTGAATTCACTTTTCTCTTCTAATTTCACGAGGAATACATTGGTGGGCCACACATGATTTATATGTTTCATCCTTCTGTTCATACATTTTCACCGATCATTTTATGGTTTGATCCCAGAAATGAGAGGCAGATTGATTTCAGGTGGACCACACCACATGAAAACAATACTGATTGGACACTTAGCTATTGGTTTGTCCTAAGGCCCACTGTACTGTGTATCTGATGATGGCTTGATTGATTAGGTCGTATAGAACCAGATGAATGAAAAGAAAATCAAATGAGCTTGATCCAAAACGACGGAGGACTTGACATTGTATTTTAACGGTCGATGCTCTCTCAAAAATGGTTTCCTGTAATCTGGTCCATTTAAAGTTGCAATCACGGAATATTTGACATGAGAGAATCCAAAATTGATCTGTACAATTAGATGGACGGCATGGATGAGACATGTACATCATGGTGGGTCCCACGGAGCAGCGACCACCAGCTAAAGGCTGCTGGCGGGGGAGATCAAAATCCGGTTCCACGTCGTGTGTTTCTGGCGGGAGACGGTTATAACCGTCCATTGCAAATGTATCTACAGTTGTACTTGGCACGGTTGGTTTTGCTTCCAATTCCACGCCTATCCAAACATGCTAGCACTCAACCGAATACAATCCAGCGTGCCCATCCAAACAGGCCGTCGGTCGGACGCGGGATACAACAGTCCAGTGGGATTGTTACCAATCCACTGACACTGCATTGATTCACGTGCAGTACAACCTAATACACTCTAATACAATCCAGCATGCCCGTCCAAACACGCCTTTAGTTGTAATCATAGTCTATGTTCATACACTAGATTCAATTGGAGTATCAAGAGAAATTCTCTATCCAGAGAGGCATTCTGTAGTTGCTCTCTATGACTGACTGCAAAAATAAAAAAATAAAAATAAATAAAAAATCATTTTGTTTTGTATATATTGAAAAGAAAAAGTCTTTTCATATAGAAGATAGAGGTGTGACCGGTTTTTAGAAAATGAACCCTACCATTTGACTATCACTTGATCATCTTAAACAACGCAGTGCAAGTGACTAAAGAGGCGATGGCAGGTCATGCACTGTCAATTTTGGATATATCTTTGCCTACCTTGGTGCATGGGGTCCTGGCAGTTCCATTTGAACTTATCCGTACATTCAAATCTGGTACGCTACACTACTCGGTTGGGAAATTTGAAATTGAACAACAACAAGCTCTATCCAAAACTTCTGCTGCCCTAAGAAGTTTTCAATGGTGGACATTTAATCTCCACTCCTTTCTCTCTGTTGTGTGGTCCACCTGAGATTTAGATCTACCTCAATGTTGGGGGTATGCATACCCTAAAATGATCCCGTGAAAAGTATGGACGGTGTGGATATAACACATACATCATGATGAGGCTCGCATAAATTGTTGATGTCAACACACCAAGGATGTCGTTAGTGGGCAGCACACCACCCAACCCGCTTCCGAACTGGTGAGGCGAGGCGGGGCCACACCTAATCCGCACCTGGAAAAGAGGAATAGGAGAGAGGATATACTGGAAATTACAGCCGTCAAGTGATCTTAGCCATTCATTGAATGACTCTTCAAGATTATAAACGGATGGTTACAAATCTACGGTGGTTGGTCAACGCATGGCAAGCAAAGTTCAATTGATGGGTAGGATCATCTAATTGTTGTGTTTCTGACTAATGGAATATCTGATCTATTCAAAATAGATGAACAGTCAAGATCTCATAAACCGCCACCGTTCATGGAGAGAAAGGGGCATTTTACCTAAATTATCCCAGATTTTCTGGGATTGCCGAAATAACATCCCTTTTTGAATCATTACTTTTATATATGTCTAACAACTTTTTAAATTTTCAGTAGACAAAAATCTGCTACATAAGTCTTGTGTCAATAAAAGCTTTTATACCTTGTTTTTCGTACCTGAACTTTCTTTTATTATTACTTTCCATCTAACTTTTCTTTTACCACCCTAGTTTAAAGATTTCGATACTTTCTGTCCATTTATATATATATATATATATATATATATATATATATATATATATATATATATATATATATATATATATATATATATAGCAAAACCATCACCCTAGAAAGATAAGCTTTAAACTTATTTGGAAGAAAATGAGAAAATATGCCCCAAAACACAAATTTTAATTTTCTATACTTGTACCCGTTGATGCAGCTTTTAGGCAGACCCTCCGCAACGCACTTTCCTGAACCTGCACAAACAAAGGAGGCCCTGGCTTGTACAGGGGACTCTCTGATGCCTAAGTCAAGCTTGAGGACTTTGAAGTAGGGTATGATCTCCAGAAAAGAGACTAGTCGAGTATTAGGGTGTTTTGCGAACGTACCTCAAACGATGGGAGATGTTTATACATATATAGGAGAGAGAGGATCCCGTAGTATGAGGATTCTTTCCTGATATTTTGGAAATCTGCTATGATCTAAGATCTTCCTGAGATTGCAGGTTCCCGATGTTGTTGGGATTTGATTTATATCTTGGGAGAGATCTTTGAGACTTAGGAGGATTCTTTGAATCTGTATTTCGGCTTTAGGTTGAATCTCAAGGCGGGTGCTGACTCTGAAATGACTGATAATGTCCTGCTCGATAGATCAGCATTCACCATTTTCAACTGTTAGTTGAGTCGGAAGGTTCGTGTTCCCTTTATCTAGGTGTTGAGACCTTTTGACCTCGTCAAGGGTATCTTCAATCTATGATCATATTATGGTCGACCTACGGCCGATCTGTGACCGATCTATGGCTGGTCTGTGACCAATCTATGGCTAAGCTATGGTCGATCTGTAATTGACACGTGGCTGATTTATAGGCAATCCATAACCATCCTTTAGCCATCCTATAAATTAGTCGGTATTCCGGCCACTTGTGCGAGCTTGTATGCACGCTCTTTTAGTGTCCTTGCATTTGTATCACCCTTCTTAAAGGTCAACCTACTTTTGGACGTAGAAGCCTTATCAAGCTCGGGTTCCCATGGGCCCATGTTGGCTCAATAGAGTTCGTCCATTCCATAGGCCGACTTATGGACTTGTAGATTTTTTCCCAATAGTGAGCCCCTTTGCTTTTTGAACGGAGGTTCGAAAAGCAAGCTTGGTCGTAGCTAGGTCAGGTTATGCATGGACTAAGTCGAGTCGCATTGTCATTAATGTCAGGTATGGTGGCCAATATGTTAGTCGAAGCATCATCAGTCCGTAATCATGACGTGTCGTCTAATGGCTCGAGGTCACGTGGGGCGTTAAGCCATTGTTTCGATAATGGACCATGAGGTCATGACGTGTGGCGTTGTACTCAATATTAGGATCGAGTAGTGCATCGGGTCGCGTCACGTGTTGAGTTAGGGTAGCCGATGGGGCATTGTACGGCGTGGTATTGATAAGCTGCTTAAATGGTTGCCACGTGGCCCGACTATTTAAGGGAAGCCCTAATGCTTAGGGCTCTTTTCTTTCGCATTTCCTCTTTTCGTTTCTTTTTCTTCTCTGTCGAGTGATTTTCGGCATCCACAGCTCCTCACAATCCGGTAAGAATCTCATTTATTGTTAGCGATTAGCCTCTTCTCCCCCTCCTTTTATTTTTAATTAAAAATTGCCATGCCTAGCTCTCTGAGCTCGCGAGAGAGGGTTTCCAACGGTGACAGTGGGGTGAGCAGTTGTCTCAGGGTAATGTCGAGCCCACCTTCGTCATTGGTAATGATGGCGGACGCCACTTTTCGATCGTCAGCATCAAGGAGGGTGACAGAATGCTCTCCGACACAGAGGCCATCGCCTATTGCTAGGGTACTGGATCTATCCCCTCAGCATGGGCCGGTTGTGCCTAGGCCCAAGGGAGTAGACTTGTCTCCAACAAAGGGGCAAGTTGCTGAGGCGCGTGATGCGCTTGGCGAGGTTGATTCCGAGGGGCCTGAGGGCAAAGATGATCCAAGGGGACTAGTGCCTTCGACCATGATGGAGGACGAGGTAGCCCAGATCGGGCTTGGATATCACATTCCTGAGTCCGTGATCATCCGACTCCCGCCGTCGGATGAGCTCCTAGACCAGCCTCTCGAAGGGACTGTTGCGATTTTTCAAGTTACTCTTTAGTACGGCTTGTGACACCCACTTCAGGGAATTGCTCGGCGTCTTTTGTCCTGCCTTAGCTTGGCCCCGAGACAACTGACTCCAAATGGGTGGAGGGACTTATTTGGCGGTGCAGTCTTATGGGTTGAGTTGGAGCAGCCTGAGCTATCAATGGATGAGTTCCTCCACTTATATCAAGTAAAACCGAACACCCTTTATCTCGGATGGTATTACTTTTCTACATAGCGAAATACCGGCAGAGCCTTGATAATCGATCCCCCCTCCTCCAATAAGCTCTAGAGGGATAAGTGGTTCTGGGTGTACGGATGATGGGAGACGGCCAACCTAGAATCGATTCAGTCTCTCGTCCCCTGAGCTTTCTCCGAGCCAGGTCTGTGTTATAATGGTTGTTCGTCTTTTATTAATTAGCTTACGCCGTCGTTTGACCTTGTTCACTTGGATTTTTTCGCAGCCATACCCAAGCATCAACCTCTGCTTGACGGTGGGTCGTTGGCTCAGATTAGAGACCTGCAGACCCTTAACGAGAACAGGCAATCATGGAGAGCTCTTCTCCAACCCGAGTGACTCCACCAAGCAGGCTTAGATTCAGCTCTCACAGGTATGACCTTGGGTAAGACCTCTAGTCAAGCTTCAAAACTTTGAGAAATTTCTTTTCTTGAAGACTTCTAACGCATTTAAATGCCTTAAGCTCGACCATGTATTCACCCTCTCTCTAAGGTCTGTGCGCCTCCTCGAGATGAAGTAGCAGCCCCGAGGAAGAAGAGATAGAAGACCTCCTCAAAATCGAAGGGGAGGGTCGCTCCCTCTTGCCCGGTCGTCTTTGAGGATGAGGGAGAGAGCATGGAGGTGGAGACCTCCTTCAGAACAGCGGGGACGGTCGTCCCTGGCCGCTCCGCTCTTGCTGAGGCTCAAGGAGTTGTGGAGCTTCAGGTTGAGGCTCACCCTTCTGCCTTCGTCGGACTGTAGAGGAGATCCTCCCTTAGGTGGATCGTCATACATCCAACGTGGATTTTGTCACCTTGTTTGACTCTCCGACGGAGACGACCCTCGCACACATGATAACCACCCTTCAAGGGGTAAGTATTTCGTCTGAAGTAGATTTTTTCCTTCATATTGCTCGTACTCATATTTTTCCTTTCCACTACAGTACGCTCCGTGTGTATTGAAGGCGTACACCGATTTCGCTTAAATGTATGGTCGGATAGAGGGAGCCAAGCAAAAGGTGCCCTAGTTGGATGTCGAGCTTGGGACTATGAAGACGGCTCTTGAAGCCTCTTCTGCTGAGAAGGCTCGATGAAGACGCGAATGGAAGAGGCCCGACATGTGCGCGATGAAAGTCACACTGAGCTGCTCCAGGCTAAGGGGAAGCTAGACAAGCTAAAGGCAGAGACTAAGGGCATCATTGTCGAGGCTCAGGAAGAGGCCGTCCAACAGTTCATATCTTCCCAGGCGTTTATGGATGAGAGAGACACCCTCTTTCATCAGGGTTACGCCGAGTGTATGAAGGACATGAGGGCCTCCTTCCTTGACCTTGATCTCTCCTCTTTTGATGAGGCAGAGTCGAGCTCCGATGGGTCAAGTGATGAAGCAGCTCCTGAGGTGGCCCCTGAAGCGGTGCCCGAGTCTTGAAGTTAATTTTGCAGAGCAGTATTTGCTCTCTTTTTAAGCTTCAAGCACTTAAGCATACCTAGCGTCCGGGCTACCAACACTCTAAGAACACTCAGCGTCGTCTTCTTTTGTATTTTCCTTCTTTGAAATTTTGTTCATCGTTTGACGTAAAACTTGACTTTGTAGTCGATGTAAAGCTGATGTAATCAGACCATTTTGGGTCTCTATCAATGAAAATGTTCTTTTGAAGATCTATTTCCATCTTTTTGCCGCTATAGGGCGATCTACGTAATAGATGTTGGCCACTGCTTCCTAATAAAGTCTGTACAAGTGATATCGCTCGGATATAGATCAGACGTAGATCAAACGAAGATCGTTTGTAGATCTAATCTAAATCAATGATTGATATAAAAGAACTTTTTATTTCGAAATAAATTGCAACATAACAAAGGTCATTCTGACCAATTCGTAAGAAGTAGATCTTCAGATGTTCGGCATTCCATAGGTGATGGAGCAATTGGCCGGTCAGGTCTTCTAGTCGGTATGTACCAAGTTGAATGGTGTTAGAAACCATATAAGGCCCTTCCCAGCTCGGGCCCAAGTTCCCTGCTCTTGCTCCTTTGGTGTTCTGAAATACCTTTTGGAGAACCAAATCCCCAACTCAAAACCTTCTGACCTTGACCCGAGCATTATAAAACCGCGATACTTGTTGTTGACAGACAACGGTTCGAAGTTGAGCTTGCTCCCTTTGCTCTTCCAGGAGGTCGAGATTGAGGGACATAAGCTCGTTATTAGTCTGTTCATCGAACGAGCTCATTCGGGTTGTAGGTAATTCGATCTCTACAAGGGTAACAGCCTCCGCTTTGTGCACCAGGGAGAATGGGGTTTCTCCAGTGGCTATCCGAGCAGTAGTTCTGTAAGCCCACGGAACTTTGGAAAGTTCCTCGGCCCAAGCTCCCTTGGCGCTCTTGAGCTTGGTTCAGAGGTAATATTTGATGATCTTGTTAACTACCTCAACTTGCCCGTTTGCTTGCGGATGTCGTTGCGATGAGTAAACGCTGCGAATCCCGAGGTTCTTGCACATCTCTTGATATTGCTTATTGTCAAACTATTTCTCATTATCAGAGACAATAATCCGAGGTATTCCGAACCTACATATGATATTTTTCCAAACAAAATACGTGATCTTTTGTTCGGTTATCTTCGCTAATGGTTCAGCTTTTGCCCACTTGGTAAAGCAATCTATCGCCACTATGACAAACTTGGTCTGACCTTTGCCCGTGGGGAGTGGGTCGATGATGTCAATCCCCCATTGAGCAAACAACCAAGGTCCGGCCATTGGTGTGAGCTCTTCTGGTGGCTGCCGAGGGATGTTCACGAACCTTTGGCATTTGTCACATCTCTGAACGAGCTTTCGGGCATCGTGCTAGATGGTCAGCCAGTAATATTCTTACCAGAAAACTTTGTGTGCTACTAAACACTCTCCCGAGTGATTTCCACAGATCCCTTCATGGATCTCCCTCAGGACGTATTCCGCTTCCTCTGGTTGGACACACCTCAAGTAAGGAAGACAAAGTCCTTTCTTATAAAGCACGCCGTTGAGTATGGTATACTGTGCGGCCTTAACTTTTATTCATCGTGCTTCTACTCAATCCTCAGGGAGCTCGTTATTCTCGAGGTATTGGAAATCGGATCCATCCACGTCGGTTCTGAACTAACCAGAAGGACCGCCGAAGGGACAGCCTCGCTGACACTCGATTTGGCCAAGAACTCAATCAAAATGAATCTTGGGATTTCGTCCTCATTTGTTGTAGCGAACTTCGCCAATACATCGGCTTTTGAATTTTCAGCCCATGGAATTAAGGTGACACTGTATTTCTGGAATTCGTCGATCAATTCTTTGGCCTTTTAGAGATAGGCTTTTAAGTGTTCTTTCTTGGTCTGATAAACATCAGCTATTTGGTTGACGACCAATTGTGAGTCACTGAAGACTTTGAGATGTCGAGCTACCGTGTTTGTCGCCAGTTTGAGTCTGACGATCAAGGCTTCGTATTCTGCTGCATTGTTGAAAGCTTAGAATCCAAATCTCAAGGCATACTGCATGTACATATGATCAGTAGTAGGGGTGCAACCGGTAGAACTGTGGAACCAGAATGGAACCGATCCAACGATCCAATTTGGTCTAGTTCTAGATTGCACCAGTTCTGGTTCAAAAAATCTAAGAATCATTGGATACGGTTCGATTCCGGTTTAGGGGCTTGTAGAATCGATTCGAACCGTTAACCGAACCATTGATCCGAACTAGTGATTATAAAAATTTAAAAAAAAAACCCTATATGTAAGAGATGGGGTTATGTTTTTGGAAATGGGCCTGGATGAAGGGCCTATGGTCTGTCTCGTTTAAAGGCCTGATAGAGTGACGTTTTAGCCATTGTACAAGTGCAAACAAAGACAATAAGTAGGCCCTGTAAAGGAGAGTGAGATCAAGTAGAAATGGATAATGCGTTGGGTTTTTAGGCCTTGTCTTTAGGCTAAATGGGCTTACATGAATATATGTCCATTTTGCAAAGTTTTTGGGCTGGATTTTACAAAGCCCGGAACCATGAAACCGATCCGGAACCGAACCGGTTTTCATGGTCTAGTTCCGGTTTGGTTCTAGGGTGATAATGGTTAGTTCCGGTTCTGAAAATCCTAGAACCGTTAGGAACTGTTCGGTTCCGATTTCACCCCAAAATCAGACCGAACTGACCCATGTGTACCCCTAGTCAGGAGTCTCCAGGACTACCCTGACCTTGCTTGCCTTAAAGTTAGAGGAGCAATCAACGTAAAGCATCCACTTGGGTGGGTCGGGAAGTACTTGGGTGTCGGACGGCCCTGCGATATGTTTTTCTACCATGGGTCGGACATTGATCGACCCTGACTCTGAGCTGTATGGTTGGGTTGTTTGTCGGTCGTTGGTCAGTTCTTACTCTAGAGATTGTGTCAGTTCAATAATAAAGTCGGGCACTGCTTGACCTTTGATTACGGCTCGTGGCTGGTACTTGATGTCGAACTTTCTCAGCTCGATCGCCCACTTAGTCAACTAACTTGAGGCTTCGAGTTACCATAAGACTTGGCGCAGTGGGTGATCGGTTAGAACGACGATCGAGTGAGCTTAGAAATATGGCTGCAAGCGTCAAGAAGATGTGACTAAAGCCAGAGCCAACTTTTTCAAGGTCGGGTATCTCGTATCTGCAGGAACTAATGCTTTGCTGACATAATAGACCGGTAATTGCTTTCCCTCATATTCTCTTATCAATGCTGAGCTGACCGCTGCATCGGATATGACTAGTAACAGCAGCAGAGACTCGCCTAGCTTGGGTTTAGAGAGTAAAGGCAGTGTCCCAGGTATTCCTTGAGCTACTGAAAAGTTATCTCGCATTCTTCAATAAATTCCTTATTTGTCTCCTCTTTAGCTATTTAAAAAAAGGAGGCATTTATCAGTAGCTCTAGACATGAAGTGGTCGAGAGCAACAATTCTTTTAGTTAACCTTTGTATGTCTTTGAAGACTGCATGTTGAGGAGGGCCTTAATTTTCTCAAGATTTTCCTTGATCCCTCGCTGGCTAACCAAAAACTCGAGGAACTTTCCCGAGCCTACTCCGAAAGCGCATTTGCTTGGGTATAGTTTCATCCGGTATTTGTAGAGAATGAGAAACATCTCCTCTAAGTCGGCCATGTGATCTGTGGCTTTTATGCTCTTGACGAGCATGTCGTTGATATAGACCTCCATTGTTCGTCCTATTTGGTGGGCGAACATCTTGTTGACCAACCTTTGGTAGTTCGCTCCTGCATTCTTTAAACCAAAAGGCATCGCGTGGAACACTAAAGACCTTTGTCAGTGACAAAGGTAGTCTTAGATTTATCCACTAGATGCATTACAATCTGATTATATCCCGAATAAGCATCTATAAAACTAAGCAGTTCGTGACCTACGGTATTATTGGCTAGCTGATCAATCCTGGAAAGAGGGAAGCTGTCTTTGAGGCAGGCTTTGTTTAGATCTATGTAGTCTACACAAACACGCCACTTTCCATTAGCTTTCTTAACCAGTACGACATTGGTCACCCAGTCCGGATAGTAGACTTATTCGATGAAGTTGGCTCAGCTTGCCGACCTCTTCTCTAATTACTGCATATCTTTCCAGGCTGAGGGCACATCGCTTCTGTCAAACTGGTCGGTAGGACGAGTCGATGCGTAATGAAGGTGGGATCAATGCCCGGCATGTCCTCATGGGACCACGCAAAAACATCAGCAAAGCGTCGAAGGAGAACTACCAACTTATCTCGCAGCGGCGGCATCAAGGATGACCTAATTTGTACGGTCTTGGAAGGATCAGACTCGTCTAGAGGGATCGGAACAAGGTTTTTCATAGGTCGGCCTCGTTCCTAAGATTCCTCTCGTGGATCTAGGGATTCAATCGTCACCGTTTCATGCGGAGCCCTTAGTGCCTTTGCGTAGCACTAGTGAGCGTCATGTTAGTCGCCCTTAACAATTCCCACACCATGGTTGGTTGGAAACTTCATGGCGAGGTGGTAAGTTGATACCGCTGCCCTGAGGAGGTATAGTGATGGTTGGCCAAGGATGGCGTTGTAGACAAATGATTGGTTGATTACAAGGAAGTCGATCATTACGGTGATTTGATTCTGGTCATCTTCGACCGAGAGAGGGAGCTGGATAGCTCCTTCAGGGATAACCTGTCCTCCTAAAAAATTCGATCAGGGGAGTCTTCACAAGTCAGAGTGAAGCTCGACCAATGCCCATCTTATCAAAGGCTTGAAGGAAAAGTACGTCCACAGATGATCCCATGTCGACGAAAATCCAAAAGACCTTCCGATTAGCTATGGTCACAAAAATCACCAACGCATCATCATGAGGGTGGTGAAAACCTCAGGCGTCTTCGTTAGTGAAGGTTACATTGTACTTTTCTAGCTTTCTCTCTTTTGAGGGTCGGGTAAGGACCATAATTTTTCCCTCGGGGCAACTAATGCTTCTCGCATGTATCTTTGGAGCATTGTTTGAATCGCCTCCGCCATTGTGGCCCCCAAAAATCATGTGAATCTCCCTAGTTGGCTGGTTGTCGATTGGTTATTCCTTGACAATTGTAATCTGACTTCCTTTCTAATCTATATGTTCACTGAGGTGACCCTCCCGGATGAGCCTTTCAATTTCCTATTTAAGATTATATTAGTCGCTCGTGTTATGCCCGTGATCCCAATGAAAATAGCAATATTTGTTCTTGCTTTTCTGATCAGGATTACCTCGTAACTTGTTCGACCACTGAACGAAACGTTCATCTCTTATCTCCATCAAGACCTGCTCTTAGGGCTTGCTGAGTGAGGTGTAAGTAGTGAACTTATTGTCAGGTAATTTGTTTGACCTACGGTTGTCCTGAGAACGATCATCCTTTCATTTTTTGCTTGTGTTGGTCGAATTAGGCTCATTCTTCATCTACTCTCTGACCGGGGTGTTTTTGCTTTGGGCAGCATCTCGCAAGATCCGGGACTCCTTGGCATTAGCGTACTTTTGCAATCGGTTCAGGAACTCGGCCAATGTAGTAGGAGGATTTTTGTCCAGAGAAAAGAGGAATAGCTTATCTCTTAGCCCGATCGTGATGTCGTTCATTGCGGTCTCATCTGAGTGTTTCCAAACCTGCAATGCATCTAGATTGAAGCATTTGATATAATCCTTCAAGAGTTCGCCATCCTTCTAAACTATGTTCATAAGGTGAGCCAGTGCTTTGACTCTTTTTTTTCCTCTAAAAAAATTCATGACGAAGGCCTCATTGAGTTCAAGAATGAGCTGATAGACCTCAACTTTAACTGTTTGAACTAGAGTCTAGCAGCATCGACTAGAGTTAGCGAGAAGGCTCGGCAAATGACTGTGTCGGAAGCATTGTGAAGTTCCATATAGGTTCAGAAAGACTTCATGTGATCTATTGAGTCGGTATTCCCTATGTAGGGTGTGATTTGGGGGCAATCGAAACCTATCCTGCAATCGTGCCCATATGATGTCGATCATGAATGGGGATTCTATCTCGTGACAATCGTATTGCCTCGGTAGGTCTGCTTCATGTTCGCGATCTGTCGCTACAGACTTTGCAATTCAGTCTTCCAAGGTTCCTCGCTGTCGACAGTGGCTTCGACTAGGACTCTGTTGCACCTCCTCTGATCTATTTCATGCTGCAAGTCGGAGACAAGCAATAAAATAGTCCCTGAAACATGGGATGAAACAGGTTCAGCAGGTGTGTGTTGGAAGCTCGGTTGCGGGGCAGCCTATGCGACGGAGGGTCGAGGAGGATTAGTGCATGGTCGAACATAGCTCGACTGTCCTTCCCTCTGATCAGGCTTATGAATGCGTTGGGGCTGCATATTTTTCATCATTTTCTTTAAATAGCCTAGGTTGGCCGTAATATCTCCGACCTCCCTCTCGAGGGCATCTCGCCAACCATTCCTCCCATGTCTTTGTTGACTGCACCGACTCGAACCCGAGGTGGCCTGATGCTGTGGAGAGCCCTGAGGGCTCTCCTGTCTTTCAGGACATTCAACAAATTGCAGGGCTTGAGCGAGCATAGGCACAGTAGTGATTGGAATGGCTATGGGAGGAGATTGGGCTTTCTTCTTTCCCTTGGACATTGCTAGATTTGAGAGGTTCACTGGTAGAATTGGAATGGTTTAAATACATCATTCCCACAGACGACGCCAAACTGTTGATGCAGTTTTCTAGCAAACCCTCTGCAGCGCACCTTCCTGAACCTGCACAAACGAAGGTAAGAGACAAAGGAGACCCTGGCTTGTATAGGGGACTCTTCGATGCCTAAGTCAAGCTTGAGGTCTTTGAAGTGGGGCAGGATCTCCAGAAAAGAGACTAGTCGAGTATTAGGGTTTTTTGTGAACTTACCTTAAATGGTGGGAGATGTTTATACATTTATAGGAGAGAGGATCCCTAGCATGGGGATTCTTTCCTGATATTTTGAAAATCTACTAAATCCAGGTTCTTCCTGAGATTGTAGGTTCCTAAGGTTGTCAGGATTTGATCTTATCTCCAGGGGATCTTAGGAGAGATCTTCGAGACTTAGGAGGATTCTTTGAATCTGTAGCTTGGCTTTAGGTGGAATCTTAAGGCGGGTGCTGAGTCTGAAACGACTGACACTGTCCTTCTCGATAGATCAACATTCACCATTTTCGACTGTCAGTCGAGCCAGAAGGTTCGTGTTCCCTTTATCTAGGTATTGAGACCTTTTGACCTCGTCAGGGGTATCATCGATATATGATCGTGTTATGGCCAACTACGACCGAGCTGTGACTGATCTATGGCTGGTCTGTGACCGATCTATGGTCGAGCTATGGTCGATCCATAATCGACACATGGCTGATTTATAGGCAATCCATAACCATCCTTTAGCCGACCTATAAATTGGGTCGGTATTCCAGCCACTTGTGCGAGCTTGTATGCAAGCTCTTTTAGTGTCCTTGCATTTGCATCACCCTTCTTGAAGGTTAGCCTGCTTTTTGACATAGAAGCCTTATCAAGCTCGGGTTCCTATGGCCCATGTTGGCTTACTAGAGTTGGTCCATTCCATAGGCCGACTTATGGACTTGTGGATTTTTCCCCAACAGTACCTTCTTTTATTATCACTCTTTAACTAACTCTTCTTCTACCACTACACTCCAGAGATTTTTCATGCTTTCTGGGTACTATCTGGCAATCTTTCATGCATTCAAATTACTCTCTGTATCATAAACTCACACCTCAGAAAAATGGGTTTTTTTTTTTTTTTTTTACCAGTTATGTTAAAATGGCCTTATTTGAAAAGAAAATGAGAGAAAATGAAATGAAAAAATATTACAAATATTTCACTTTAAAAAGATGGGTTCTACTTTTTTCTTCAAAAAATTTTGCTTAAATATATCTTAAATCTTATATATATATATATATATATATATATATATATATATATATATATAGAGAGAGAGAGAGAGAGAGAGAGCAGTGGTCTCATATATATATATATATATATATATATATATATAGAGAGAGAGAGAGAGAGAGAGAGAGAGAACAGTGGTCTCATATATATATATATATATATATATATATATATATATATATATATAGAGAGAGAGAGAGAGAGAGAGAGAGAGAGAGAGCAGTGGTCTCCTACGAATAGTACCGCACAAGATTGTGTGCGCACTAAGGCATTCACATAAGCTGTAAGAGACTTCATGCACATCGAGGCCAGCTTACTAGCTTGTAGGCTAGGGTGGGCCAACACAATAATTTCGTGAAATCCACTATGACCATAAGGTCTGTGATGAAAATTTAGCCACATAATTCAAAACCCAGTTAGACTCATGATTTAGGTGGGGCGCCACAATAAAGGAAAAAGCGGGAGAAGGGAATACTTACCGTTGAATTTTTAAAGGGCCTTACCATGATGCACTCCAACCATTACCTATCTCATGAATATTCATTCATGCATAGTTATAAAAAATTAGGCACATATGTAATTTATGTGGGCTACAGCAAGTGAATTTATTTGGATGGTAAGCATCCTCCCGCAGTATTTCCATTAATATGTCCTACCTAAATTACGGATCATGCTGATGTTTGATCCCTACTGATAATTTTTTATCACCCACCTCATGGCTGGAGTGGATTTAACATACACATCGAGGTGAGCATCCCCAACACATCCTATTGGCATAGGACGGCAGGACTAGCAAGATGTGGATTCCATTATGCATGTGAACGTCTACCATTAAAAATTGTAAAGGGCCACGTAAGTTTTGGATCAAGCTTATAATTGTTTTTTTCCCTTCATCCATGTCTTTAAGATCTTACTATCAGGTTGGATGACAAATAAACATTACTGTGGGATCTAGAAAGGTTTCAACAGTGGAAATCATTATCCCCACCATTTCCTATGGTATGATCCACCTGATCTTTGGATATGCTTCAATTTTGGACTCAACCCCTTAAATTAGATGAAAAAATGGATAGACGGCATGGATAGACCACATACATTCAAGGTAGACCCAAATGAGTTTACTCAGTAAAATAAGAGTGTACTGAGTAACTCAGTAGGCACTCCAATTTCACCAATACGGACCTTGTTATTGGTTGTGCTAGCTCATGGCTCGCACAGTGATCGATATGTTTTATCTAAGTCTATCCACTTTGCTAGCTCATTTTATGACATGAGCTCAAAAAATGAGTTAGATCCAATCTAAGGTGGACCACACCACAGAAAAAAATGATAATTAAACGCCGACCATTAAAAACTTCCTAGGGTCCGCTATAACGTTTATTTGATATCCAACTTGTTGATTATGTCATACAGACTTGGATGAAGGGAAACACAAATATCAACTTATTCTAAAACTTTTGTAGCCCTTAAAATTCTTTTAATGGTGGGTGTTCAATAACTACATTTTCATGTTGTGTGGTCACATCAATAGTACATACATTACCGTGCATGAATTTTAACAAGGCAGATAATGGATGGAATGGATGTCACAAAAGAATCACGGTGGGGTCCACCCTCAACCTATTGTCTAAGTAAGCCGGCCTTAGTTGGCACGAAGTCTCATGCGGTATAGTTCGTAGGAGACCACTGCTATATATATATATATATGGAAATGTTTCTATTCGATAGAGCTCATGGGAACTTCCCATGAGGCCAAGCTGTGTGGGCCCCACCATGATGCGTGTCAAACATCAACACCGTGCATTTGATGGGTCCCCTTTAAATTATGGGATATCCCAAAAATCGGCCGTATATGGAACTCATGTGGGCCATACCATCTAAAATCATGTGAAGACATGCCTAAAACATATAAAATCACTTGGTGGGACCCACCTAAAATTTGATGCGTCTAAAACTCGATCCGACCACTCATCCAAGTGGGACACGTAATGGATGGGCTGGATTTGTGAACCACATCTCAGTGGACCCAACAAATGATTATTAATGTTTTAATGGGAGGGTAACCTGTCTCAACTTTTGTATGTGGTGTGGCCCACCCAAGTCAATGATTGACTTGATTTTTAAGCTCATGGTCCACCATGGGATGGTGCATCTGACTGATGGGGTAGATGTTCGACACACAGCTCGACCTCATGGGAAGTTCCCATGAGCTCGACCGCATAGAACTATTTCCCATATATATATATATATATATATATATATATAGAGAGAGAGAGAGAGAGAGAGAGAGAGAGAGAGAGAGAGAGAGAGAGAGAGAGAGAATAGATAGCAAAAACTTCACTTTTAGAAGATAGGTTCTTCTTTATGCGGAAATTCCACTCAATTTGGTTTGCTTGACAAAAAACTAATATAAAGAGATTAAAGATATCAAAACTCTACTTTTAAAAGATGAATTCTTCTTTCTTTAAATAATTAGGCTTAAATTGGTCTTCTACCAAGAGTTAGACTTTGAGATTACTTTTAAAAAGTCAAACGGTATTCGAATAAGATGATTTTAAAGCTTTTTAAAAATTTATCAAATTATTTTTTTTAAGAGCCTAAGATCACTCTGATTGGACATGTAAAAGGAGTTTAAATGTTTTCATAAGATCACGTGATGTTGGAAATGAGAATGAACACAAGCTGAAATTTGGGTCAACTTTTAAAATGTCAAATAGTCTCCAAATGAGATTATTCCAAAGGCATTTGAAAGTTCATCGAATTATTTTTCCAATTAGTATAAGATCACTCAAATTTGACTTATAATGAAGGAGTTATAACCGTTTTCATAGAAATGCATAATGTTGGAAATGAGATTGACCATGAGCTGCATTTTGGGGTCTACTTTTGAAAGGTCAAATTATCTCCAAATCAAATTATTCCATAGCCCATTGAGAATAATATCATCCCAATCCAGCTTGTAACGAGGTAATTATGATTGTTTTCATAAGATCGCGTGATGCTAAAAATGAGAGCAAGATGACCAAATGCTATTATGGGCTTTGGGCTCTCTTTTGAATAATCAAATAATATTTAAATGACATGATTCTCAGATCATTTGAAAGCTTATCAAATTATCTTTCCATCGGACATAAGATCACCCTGATCTAATGACTTATATGAGAGAGTTATGACCATTTTTGTAAAAAAATCATGTGATACTAGAAATGAGAGCAAACTCTAAAAAATTCCATCAAGGACTTTGGTCCACTTTTTAAATGGTCAAATGGCGTCCAAATGAAATAATTTTAAAGTCATTTAAAAGTTCATTAAATTATCTTTTCCAATGACATTATTGAGGGATCCTATCATGATATGTGTTAGACATCCACACCATTAATTAGATGATTACCCTCTAGATTGTGGGATGTCTCAAAAATCAGCTATATCTAAAACTCAAGTAGGCTATACTATCCAAAACCATGTAAAATCATGCCTAAAACATCTAAAAGAACTTGTGGTGCCTAATTAAGTTTTAGAATGACCTGAAATTTGGTGTGATCCCTCATCTAAGTATGACACACAAAATAGATGGGTTAGATGTCTAAACCACGTCTCAGTGGGGCCTATAACCAATCAAGAAGGTTTCAATGGGTGGGCATCCACTCTCACCTTGGAAGGGTGCATGTATGGTGTGGCCCACCTAAATCATGGATTTGCCTAATTTATAAGCCCATGGCCTACCTTAGAAGAGTGCATCTAATTAATGGTGTGGATATCCAACACACAATGGAGTCCCCGGGGTTCAAGCTCATGGTAAGATCCCATGAGGTTGAGCTTTGTGGGCCCCCACCATGATATGTCGAACATTTTCTCCATCAGTCAGATGCATCATTCCATGGTGGGACGTGGGCTTAAAAATCAAGTCAATCCATGACTAAGGTGAGCCATACCACATACAACAGTTGAGAGGGGTTACCCTCATAAAAACATTCATAATCACTTATTGGTTCACAAATCCAGCACATCCATTGTGTGTATACCATTTGGATGAGGGATCAGACCAAGTTTCAGCCGCATCCAAAACTTAGCTGGGCCCCACCAAGTGCTTTTATAGGTTTTAAGCATGTCTTTACATGGTTTTAGATGGTATGGCCCACCTGAGTTCTGTAAACGCCGATTTTTGGAAGGGAACCCATCAATGAACAGTGTTGATGTTCGACACAAATCACAGTGGGGCCATGCAGCTCAACCTCATGGGAAGTTCCCATACCATTTCCGTGTATATATATATATATATATATATATATATATATATATATATATATATATATATATATATATATATATATATAGACACACACACACACACATTTAAGCAAGTTGAAGAACTTCTAGTCCAAATTTAAGTTAATTGTCACCATCCACTGTTAAGACTAATGTCATAAACGTTTGTGAAAAAAAAAAAAAAACTCATAAAATAATTAGTTGGAATTCCTAGATGCATTGGCCATAATATGGATGTGTAGACCTCTAGACTAAATATTAGGATATATGTGCATTACTGCATATTTCACTGACCATAACCTGAAGTTGAATAGGGTCTTGATGTATGGCTTGGTAATAGAAGCTTTGCATTTCAACACTAAAGTTCTGGGTTCAAGTGCATTACTGCAGATCCAACACTCAAGTGGACTACACCAAATACTGAGCTTGGTTGCATTGAATGCAAGAGTCATCTCTGGTGTGGTCCACTTGAACGTTGGATCTGCTTCATTTTTAGGCTCAATACCTTAAAATGATCTGAATGTGGATAAACAAATAAATCATAGTAGGCCCACAGGAGCTCTGGTATGGTGATGCAATCAGGCTTCCGGATCAAGTGCCCATGCGGTGTGGGTTGGTGTGTGAGTATGGGTGTATGAGGAAAAGGAAAAATCCAACAACAACGGACGATTTCAAGGCATTAACTCGGAGCTTCATAAGGGAATCAAATTCTTCATACCCAATCCCACATGCACATTCTCCACTGGTGTGCACAAGAAAATACCCATATGGGGTCCACTTGATCATAGATGTGGCAGCGTCCAAAGTCCCACTTTCTTTTCTTCTATTGTTTGTCATTTCTTTTCTTTTTATTATTATTGTATTTATGTTAGAATATATGTTGTTATTATTTTCTACTTTATATGTTTCTTATTTTTACAAAATCTAGGTTCTACAAGAAATCTTTGATGGCAAGGAATACTTATTTTTTTATCCTCTACCTTATGCTTGAAAATTTTACAAAGAAGAAAACCTTATTTTTAGATCCTCTACATTATGCTTGAAATATTTCAAAAGAAGAAACCTTGTGTGCCTACGTAAGGCAACTTGTAAGGCTAACCTTGTATTTCAAAGAAGGAAACCCCGTAAACTTATCTACCATGCTTAAATGGTCCAGTTTCCAAATCTTGATGTCTCATATTCCAAAAACACATACAGCTTACAACAGGAACAAAACGTTGAAGGGTGCGTTCCAATGCAAATACCAGATCCAATTGCACTTATTCATCTAATTTGAGGGCTCCAAATCACAATCATATTACTTCCCAATTTGAGGGCTGCTTCCTCAATAGATTCTAGTAAACATCACAAATTTCATCTACTTCCCAAATACATTCTAGTAAACATCACAAATTTCATCTACTTCCCCAATACATTAAAGTAAACATCACAACTTTCATCTACTTAATAGATTCTAATAAACATCACAAATTTCATCATCTAATCTTTCACTAAACTGAACCTTCACAATTCAATTCATTTTGTGCATCCAAATGCAGCCTGTGAAGGAAGAGCATTGACAAAAGAAAAAAATATATAAAAAAGGAAAATCCTGCTAAAATGGGCAAACACCCCAAACAAGAACTTTTTATTACTTCTTTTCATGTCTTTCCCATACAAAAAATCTCACCACCCAAAAGAAGTAATACAACTATAAAAAGAAAACCCTTTATTCCCACTCCATTTATCCCTAACCTCGAAAGAATTATGTGAACATGAAGATCCTGTAAACCTGCACATACTATCCCTTTCCCCACTAAAAGGAAAGAAGAAAAAAGAAAATTGAAATTTCTGTCCAAGAAAGAAGATGATGATAGTGACACCAATTCAAGATTCCGATGCTTGCCTGGAATCCAAACACCAACACCTATAATTCGATCTCGATATCTCAAATAGATCATCTGGGGACATCTTCTCTAGCTCCTTTGGTTTCCATCCATCAAAGACGTTGGAGTGGTGGGGCCCGACAGATGTCATAATTGCTTCAGGCGGGTGAACTTGAACACGCATCCTCTTGTAAAGCCTCATCACGGCCACGCAGTCCTCATATGGGTCATGTATGCCAGTTTGAATCTTGTACCTGTAAAGTCAAAATGCTCGATGACTAACGTCATGCTTAGGTATCTGTAGTAAGACACGATTGCAAGAATTTTACGCTTAAACACAACTGTCAATCATGAAATATACATTGCAGTATCAAGCAATTTGTTGTTTTTTTTTTTTTTTTTTTTTTTTATAATTTAAAAATAATGAAAGAAAGAAACTCAGCTTAGCAAATGGTACATGTGGGGGTGGCTTTTAGTGATATAAACATTTCATGTGGTGGGCCCGTTGTGTATGGGAGATGCAACCAAAATCTCCACTAGGATGATCTTGTCTAATTGACCCCCATTAAATGTGGGCCCTTGAATGTAACAGTCAAGCCACCAATCAGATGGTATAGCTCCTATGATTTGGATTAGGCCCACCAAATGATCAGATTAGCTTAATCCATGGTGCAACCTACCTATACCAATGATGGGTGGAACAAAAGAATGGTGTTTCTGGCAAATCAAGCATCCACATAAATATCTGAAACCATGCATGGAAAGTTCAGCTCTGCCTTTTACTAATCACGCAAAATACAGCTATAGCCATCTTTTAGTAAATAGAATAAAAAATGCCAGACTTACCAGTGTAGTTTCTAAATATTGCAAACATGCCCCAAATTCTGTAGAAAGGAATTACATCAACACAAACACTCACTGATAAATTCTTCCACTCTTCTAGACTTGCGCTAAAACAATAGTGCAAGTTTTTACATGCTGTATTAGCAAATGTAGGATGGCAGTTTATTTGTCAGTCAGGCAGTTGCAAAAAAAATACCATTAAAAAGAAAAAGGCTCCTTTAATAAACCATATACATCACCAGATTAGAGTTCTTGCAACGCCACCCATGGAATATTTGAAACTAAGCTCTCGCAAAAACACGGTTGTGAAAATGCTAATGTAACTTACTTAGATATGGGGAGCAGGGTAATTTTAGCTAACCGAGCGCTGTGTGGGGTGTGAGTTGCTCTAGACTCTAAGGCCATGTTTGATTTCCGGGTGAAATGGTAAATACTGTGTAAAAAAATAATAATTATTTCCCTGTGCATTTAAATCATACCTGATTTGACCGCTTACTTTTTGACAAAAAACCAAGAATATTGCAAAATATCCATGGGTCCCACTGTGATGCATTTTGCTTATCCACACCATTCATCCATTATTCCAGTTGAATTTATAGCATGAGTAAAAAAATGAGGCATATCCAAAACTCAACTGGACCACGTCATACGAAAAAGGAATTGAATACTGACCGTTAAAAACTTTGTGGGGCCACTGTTTCTTTTGGCGTGGGCCACTTGAGTATTGGATCTACTTCATTTTTTGTCTCATGCTTCAAAATATTGTAGTAAAACAGATGGACGGAATGGATATATCATATGCATTATCATGCAGTTCAAAAATTAAAGTTACATCTTTTGAACCAATTTCAAAGACACGAATTCCTATAAATTTTCAAACACGTGAAATATGGAGAATTACCGTTTACCGTGTATTTACCATCTCTCTGAAAAAACAAACAGGCCCTAATGTTCATTTTACACCATTTGAAAAATGGCAGTTACTCTTCAAACATACAATTGGCATAGATCCTGCTGTAGCGGTATGACAATCTAGACTGCCCAAATCTCCAATCCAGCTGTGAATGGTGCATAACGGGAAAAAAAAAAAATGTACTGAGCCATCCCATTTGGTAGCAATAAAAAGATAGTTAGGATTGATTAATCAGAATGATTTTAGACTTAGGCACAATGGGACCCACAATTTGAAAGGAATGGATGTACTTCAGTGCCACATATGAGGATGAGTCCACTGCCATATTTTTAATGGCGCAGAACTAACATTAGAGTAGAGCCTTCTCCATAAATTCATTCCCTACGTAGCTGTAGCGGTACTCTGATGAAAGTGAGATATTGCTTCAATTAAGTCAAGATGAATATTGGAGAAAAGAATAGCCAGGAGTGAATGACCCAGTGGATAGTGCTTAATAATAAGCCGATGCATAAGCATTTCTCATCACCATCCAACCATACACAGATGTAACTATTGCATGAAAGCCTCAACCTCTTCTAGCTTGCATCCACTAAAATAAGATCTTCCAGAAGCCCATGTCACCATGAGACCTTTGATTCTATGGAATATGATTTCCGATGATTCCAATTTGTTGGAAAATATCCCACAGTTTCTTTCCTTCCAGACAGACCAAATTGCCACCAAAGTGTTATCCTTTTTTCGCAATGGTTTCTTTTGGTTGTACTTTGGCCTCAATTTGCAATGTTTAATTACTCTCTACTTGGCTCATTAACTAGTTGATACATGGCTGCCCCATAATAACTCAACATGCAAGCCTCAGATCAAGACAGGTCCAGTTAAATAGGAAACTACCATGGCA
The DNA here is from genome assembly GCA_037074715.1 of Magnolia kwangsiensis. NCBI lineage: Eukaryota > Viridiplantae > Streptophyta > Magnoliopsida > Magnoliales > Magnoliaceae > Magnolia > Magnolia kwangsiensis. Next base: position 48,693,048 of record CM073588.1, read on the forward strand.
AGCGAATATACAGAATTCTGCAGACACATCCAAGTGAAAGATACAGACACATGGTGTTAGACAAGCATAGAAAACTCATCATGTCAACACAACTGTACAGATATATAATGATGACCTAAAATGTTAGCACATAAAATTCATGTGATCTTGAAAAGTGCATCTCTATAATTGGAAAATATTATATAAGCACTCCTTGAGTATAAGAACAAGAGATGGATAAATGGGTTGGCTTATAAATGGGTTGGCTTTCTTTAGGCAATTTGGGGTTGGTTATTAAATGGCGTATAGGCAGAAGTTTTACCATTGACATCCCACAGACGTCAATGCTCCTCTTTTACTGAGGCTGTTGGAACCATCAACGGAAGAAGCAAGATTGACACCAATCACACATCCACATGGTCCCATGCAGTTTTAGCCCTCAGCGCAACTATTACATGGACACTCCCAAGGGCAACCAAGCAGTAGGCACATGGAGGGGTAGTTGCCAGGAAACCCACTAAGCACTAAGGCATACAAATAGACCACATTCTGACCAAAAATGTAAAGGACAAACTAAAAAGTAGTTGATTGCAGGGAATCGCAAGGAGCCAATGAATGCTGCTCACATGCCAACAAAATCGTACCCAACACTGCACTTTAACCTAACCATATTGCATTATGCAGAAAGGGGAATCTGCAAACAATTAGGGCCTGTTTGGATTACAGAAAAAGAAAGAAAAGAAAGGAAAGTGACACACTTTTCCTATGATGGAACATTTTGCTATGTTTGGATAGCTAAGAAAATAGTCGTTTCCACAGCAATCATTAGCCTTTATAAAAATTTAAATTCTCTTGCACAAGAAATGATGCTATCTCACAAATATGAAATTTCCGCTTGCTAACTAAACAAGGCCCTTAAAATCAAATACATGGGAATCAATGTTTCAATGACAATCATGGAAATCATCATTTGTTTAATTAGTACTTTTTCTTTTCTTTGTCCACAATCCAAAGCCTTTAGCATGCAATGCCAGACAAGTTTCAAAGCACGATCTATGAAAAGATGTGCCTGGTTTGTTGAGAATCTTAATTGAGGCAACATTTAAATTGGAGAATACAACAGATAAGAAGGCACTTGCCCTAAATATGTCTGTGTAAGGTATTTGAGTGAGTGACTGATCAGATTTGTTTTCATCAATGGACGGTATTTGGCAGTATCCCTGCATAAGATCAACAAATCAATGGTAAGCCAAGACGCTACCATAGAATTCAGGATGCCTATGAAGCATAAACAAGGATTTTAAAAGCATGGGGGGTAGTTAGCCTTGAGTGACTTAGGCATAACCCCACAGAAAATATATAAATATATATATATATATATATATATATATATATATATATATATATATATATATATATATATATATATATATATATATATAAATGGTGAAAAGTAGAAATTTCTGAAAATTAATTGAAAATAACAATAAGGCATTGCACATGGTTGTTCTCATCTATGTCATGCATTGCCAATCTACAGCAAGGTCCACCAAGTTAACAGCACGAATTAGGAAAATTGGTGGCAACATATATCATTTCAGGCAGTTCTGATCTAGTAGGAATGGGTGTTATTTCCATTGGTGGGGTGTATTCATTGCCCCTCTTGGGCTCTTTTTTTCTAATAAATAAGCGTGTGTGTGTGGGTGTGGGTGTGTGGGTGTGTGTGTGGGTGATGAGGGATATATTTATGAAGTAATGGATCAAGTGAAAGAGGCCCTTACTTCAAAGTGAATGATCGATATTTGACCATATGAGAAATTATAGACCAACGATGGAATCTTCAGTTGCATAGGCCCTTACATGTGGCATCTTATTTCTCAAATCCTAGATTTCAGCATGATGACAATTTCCATCCAGATTTAGAGATTAAAATTGGCTGTATGATTGTATTGAAAAAATGATCCCGGATTCAAAGCAAAAGGCCATCATTGATGAGCAGATGGATAAGTTCAAAAGGGTCTGGTTTATTTGGAAGAGAGACGGCAAAATTAACTAAAACAACAAAGCAACTATGTAATTTTACAATTATTTTGCTTCTTTAAGTTTGATGGTCTGCCTATGATTTATGAATTAGTTTATTTATATAATTATATATGATTGATTTTTAGGTTTATGGTGGGCAAGTTATGGAGACGAGTGTTCAAAATTGCAAAAGTAAGCTATTTGTATTTTGAGTTTGACATATAGTGTAGTAGTTGTGAGCACAACTAAAGCACTTTTGAACAGGTGAGACATTATTAAATTCATTACTCAACTTATGAATTCAGCATGTAGTGACCAATAATTTCATGTAATATTACGTTCATTGCAGATATATTCAAAGAAGAGGAATAGTAATGCAGAAGCATTTTCACACCAGGCTTAAGTGGGGTTGTCTGTGGAATGCAGGGGCACACTCGGGGTAGGTAGCCCGTGGGAGGCGGTACCCATGTGATTTGGGGCCCACGAGGGGGGTTCAGTCGAGATCCTAACCCATGCGATGTGGGGCCTGGGCTATGAGATAAAGAGATTGATTAATCATGCTCTAACAGTTCAAGCTTTTAAAGCAAGTAGTTAATTGTCCTGCATCAAATTGGTATCAGAGTGGGATGTCTCGTGTTTGAGACTCCTTACTGGGGGTGATTAATGCAGGGGCATTTCCACACCGGCCTCGAGTGGGGTTGCCTGTGATATGCAAGGGCACACTCGAGGTGGGCGGCCCGTGTGAGGCGGGTGGCTCGTATGAGGTGATACCCATGTGATTTTGGGCCCACGAGGGGAGTTCGGACGATGTCCTAACCCATGTGAAGTGGGGCCTGAGCTATGAGATAAAGGGATTGATTCGCTATGATCTAACAGTTCGAGCTTTTAAAGCAAGTGGTTAATTGTCCTACATCAAATAGACTCAAGCAGCAAAGATTGAATGCGCTCGTCTTCGTAAGATACAATTTCCAACTCGAAGTCCGTCATGCAAAGAGAGAGGACCAAGGGATTGATCCTATATGCTTATCAAATATGGAATCCAACGATGAATGGATTACAGAGAAAGAAGATCATGCACTTCCTACAAATAACACTTGGATGGACATAGATGAAGGCTTTGCCAAAGGATTGGAGGATGTGCAAGGTGTAGGCGGATCCACATCAAGACCAGATTGGGACGTGGTATGATTGCATGTCATATTCTTATTGTTTAGACTTTTAGGGCTTGTTTGGCAGTGTGGATTTGGAACCCCCTAGATTTGAAATCCTCCTATTGTGTTTGACACCATAGATTCAGAATCCCCTGTAATCCAAAAGTAGCTATGCATAGTATATTTACAGGGGTTTGAATTTAATTACTAAATCAACTTTAATATCTCTAATTAGTGTATGCATGTAATGTTTGACACAATGGCTATAATAAGCCCGTTGAAACTTACCCGAAAATGATGAAATTCCAAGTCTCAAATGGGCTATAAGCACAAGATCACATCCGAGCCACTAAACAACAATTTTTAACCGTTGATTTTACATGGACAATGTTTGGATGGCACAGATCATCCTATTAAAGTAATTACAGTGATGCAATTGATAATCTGATTGTTTTGGGATATCATCAATGGGCTATGTGCCCAACAGATTAATAGCCTAGTGACACACGTGTTACACATGCAACTCTTGTAAGGATTTTAGATGTAATCCAAGCTTTCACCTTGGATTTCAAACCCCTTCTTTGAGGGGATTTGAAACCCCCAATTACTTTATGGTGCCTAACATACCGGGGGATTTGAAATCCCCTCCAACTCTCCCAAATCCATGGTGCCAAATGACCCCTTAGTCTTATAATTACTAATTAATAGTCTTAATATAATGCGTTATGCAAAAACTATTTTCTAAGTTCTAGAAAACTTGTTATTCGAAGCAAAGGGAAAAGTGAAAGTGGTAAAAGAGGAAGAGGAGTTTATTTCAACATCTAATTCTGAAGAAAAGGATGATGTTGATAATGTTGACGTCATTAATGAGGAGGAAGATGATGGCAGCGCTGTAACCAACGAAGAATAGAATCGTTTGGATTTTTTATCTCCTTTTTGACATATAGAAACAAGTGAATAGATGATACACTATACATGTAAATGGGGATGGGGAAAATGTTATTTTTTGAATCGTATAGAAAACTTACATGTACATGAGATGGGAAAAGGTTTTCTTCTTTTTTTAAAACTTGATCATGACATGATGATACAACGCATTCACAATGAATCGATGATGCATTTAGTATATAGTTGATCACAATTTTAGATTAATTTGTTTTTTTTTTTTTTCATATTCATGACAAAATGGATGATTGATGTGTGCATTTTTCATTTTTTTTTCATTTTTTTTACAAATTTTATATTTTTTATGACATTTTTATGAAAATTTGAAAAAATCCTACAATTTACCATACGATTCACGATACAATACGATTTAGATCTCTTTACCATTTACGATATGATAATGATTATGACAACATTGCAGTTAAGGCCTATTCATCAGTTACATGAAGCTAAACCTTTGTGCAATTTTACCTCATGAACAACCTCAGGATATTTTCTTCCGCCTCAAGTCAAGGCATGAGGTGTGCCTTAAAGACAAGGCCTATAAATTCACATTATCACCAAAAAGGGTGGCTTGGGATGCTCAATTGAATAAACTGCAAAAATCAACCCAATAATATAGAAATGACCAAATGGGGCAAACCTTTCCATGATATTGAAACAGCAATCTTTCCATGTCCAACTTGAAACACATCGAATTCCGATTAGGGTTCAGGTGATCGTTATAAATTGAAATGGCACCATTGCAAATCTGGTCATTCTTTTATATTGAATACGCTTACAGCAGTTCAATGCTATTGGGAATCCAAATGCTCCCTCAACAATTGAAAACATCATCAACTAGATTGGTTTTCTGTTATCATCAATGTATTGTAACAAGTTTACCTCATCAAATGTTCAGGATAGTTCATCCGCAAGCAACACAGATCGTGCTCTAAATTATGGCCCACAAGAATCCTAGCCTTTCCACCATCCATGCGGAGTTTCCAAATGGATTCTCCATTGTACAAGATCTCCTGAACTTTCTCCTGGACTTGCTTGAGCGTCATTGCATCCTTGAAATGATCTTCTGTTATACCCGTTATTTCGTATCTGAAGTTGTCTCAATTTGCATCAACAAAAAAAAAAAGACAAAAACAGTCTATTGATTCAAACCCAACAGCATTGCCTGAAAAGTTTGAGTGCTGCAACCTGAAAAATACCTGTAATTGGTGACAGGGATCTGAGGTATGACATAAGAATGGAATAAGACATTTTCATCTTCATCAATTATGCACACCCTGCCACAAAGATCAAGCGATCCATCACTTCCGCCTCCAACCATTTCACAGTCTAGAGCAACCACTTCTGGAACATGGTCATCATCATTTGATAAGCTCAAGCCCGAAATGTCCAGCTCAGTTAGCGCACCATTTTCCACAAAAGGTGTACTGGCAAATTCCTGCAAAACAATCGAACTCAATTTTGAAGGATATGATTTTGCAACAATTTGGAAAAGCAATAGATACATTGAATTTGGTCCAGTCATCAATCCTCTTTAACTGTCCATTTTTTCACACACAAGTGACCCATCTGGTGCTCGTACATGCCACAGCACATAAACTGTAGGCCCAACCTAATGTACAGCCTGAATCTAGCAAACATGTACCGATTGTTGGGTATGGAGGGTCGTAATTGGCATCCTCCCACTTCAGGTAGAACAGCTCAGAAAGCATTGTGTACTCACATTCACGTACTGAAAATTTGCAAACATCATGAACAATCTTACATGGAGAGCAGCCGGTGACAAGCAGCACATCTCTTTATGTGCATCGCGAGCTTCAGTGCTATCAAAGACGTTCAAGCAAAGATCACAACCTTGAGCACCATAGAACTTGGCGCAGTCAGCCTTGGGCAATGGACCTTGATAAGATTAGACAGAAACATTGTGACTCACGATAACCAATAGAGTAACAACAAGAGCAACAATAATAATAGAAAATGCATTGCAATTGAATACACAATTTGTTCTTACCCGTGAGGTGTTCCCTCACTGATTCAAATGATTTGCAATGCTTTTTGCACACTCCACATTTAGGCTGATGAACTGAGTGATACGAAATCCGCATATGCTCAACAAGATGCTCTTTTTTCTTGTACTGCTTGTAACATGCTGAGCATTTGTGCCTGTTAACTGTAGTGTAAGCCATCTAGCAAATATCATTTGGTCAAACCATAAGGCTGCATTTGAAATTACTACTTATCATTGAGCAGAATGGCCATTGTTCTGCCACATCGAGCTCACTTGGCATTAGGAGCCTGTTTGACAGACACTTTCCAAACTAAACACAATTTCAAAGCAGTAGTTTGCTCCATTTAAATAGGGAAGAATAGGGATTTACTAACTTATCAGATGCAGCCAAAATAAACTTGAAAAGTATAATACATAACTAAAGATTGCATGAGTGAGGATATGAAAAAGTTAGAAATCAAACTTCTAACAAATGTGAATTTGATCTCAATAATTAAAACCATTCACATAACAAATATCATGACTTCTCAATTACTTATAATCGCGTGATAGCTATAAATCTACCAACTGATGGTACAGTAGCCAGGGCATTGTGTTGATATAGCAGAATCTTTTACTCACGTATCTTGACAAGCACAGACAAAGCATTTGAAATTTGATGACAATTTAAGGTGTGTTCGAGTGTACCGCCAATGTAAGCTCAGTGATTGGCAGGGCTTCCATGCAGGTACTATGCTCGTGTTTGGGGTGGCACGGAAAATGGAAGTCGCATGAAGTGGGCTTCTGTTTTCCAATTTATTCTGCTCTAAATCACAAGCGGGACAAGAATGGAAAGGTCCCATTCTCGGTTGTGATTGGTGGTAGCAAATCTAGAGCGCTGCGGAAACCAGAGACGCCCAAATTATATACCAACACAACTGGAAAGGAAATACTTAAGGAAAAGACGGTAAAAACATCACTACAGGAAAAATAATGAAAGCTATTATAAATCAGTTTCAAGAAATGAACTCAGTTTTTCTGTGATCTCTTCTTCTTAAATCTCCTTCAAATGAAATGTGATATCTGTACACTATGGCTTCACAAACTGCTTCTAACTAATACAGTTAAGGTTCAGTATAGATATGGAACTAGCCCAAGGGGTACGTGCATGAGGGGTACATCACTACAGACAGACAATTATATGTGCATGACTTATAAATATTATAACTTATAGTAGACATGTGTGCCCACACGTGTACAGATGTAAGGGAGAGTTTTATTTCTAAAAAGGCTAAATGCTCAAAGGTTGCCTGAGTAACTATAGGCATTTGGAAGTTAAAATATCAAAGCATGTTTTCTTTTCTGTGTAATGGACATAGATTCTATGTGTTGATTATTTTCTTATTCTTCTTTTTTATACTCGATCGGCAATTAGTTGGTTCATTATGGACTTTGCTTATTGAGGGAGAGAGAGAGAGAGAGAGAGAGAGAGAGAGAGAGAGAGGGTACGGCGCCCCCACCTACGTATGGTCGTCAGTTTCAACCATTGGATTGTTCTTAGATTGATCTAGACAATTCAGTATCTTGTTGCTACCATATAGAAGTTATGGTCTTATAATAATGCTTTGTTGGCGAACTTGACTTTCAAACCTCAGATTCAAATACGAGTCATTAAATATTTGTCTTCACACACAATCATCTGTTCAAAAAGTGTTTCTTAGGATGGCCCTGAAATCTTAGAGTTCAGAACGTGAACAGTTCAAATCATTGTTTAAGATGCACCCAAGGGTTGGAAACCAACCCCTTATGGTAGTGTGGCACAGGGCTTCATAACTTAATAACACCCCTCTTGGAATGGAAAGGAAGAGGAAGAGCCAGAATGCCTACGAGGGTTGTTAATTATACTTGGTACACATCTAGACAGGGGCTCATGTGTCATCATGTGACACACGTACGAGATCCGAGCTCTCCTTCAGGTGAGGTTACAGTGTTTAGATCTTATGGCATAAAAATTGGGCCATTTCACACCTCAAGTGGGCCAGACAATATCAGAACAGTTGAATGGCTAAAGTTTACTGTGTACACTGTAGCCCATCTGAGAAGTGAAATTGTTTGCTTTTTCAGGAAGAAGATCTAAGAATTATTTCCAACCTTTTCAGATCTCACACATTTTTTTCATACTTGCCCATGTTTGGACGTGTACATCTCTATACACGTGGAATTAGCAAACACCTTGGAGATTTTGGTGTTAGTTTTTCACCATTTAAAAGAACGGTGGCATTTCTTCAACCGTACACGTGTAGTTGTGAGGCTTGATCAGTGTGATTTTAGAGAAAAGATCCAACCACAGGGGAACACACAATTTGAACCATTTAGATATCTTTACTTGAGTGCCACATATGAGGATAAGTCACCACCATGTATGAGGAGCACAAGTCATCGTCCATCTTTTTATCTTTTACTTGTATTTTTAAAATATTACTGTATTACCAAGTCTTGAATTGCCAAGTCTTGATTGAGTTTTTGAGTTGGATCAACCGAGTGGACCTCCAAGTCCAGTCCAGGTTTTGAGTTTTTGAACTATGAAAATGAGAATGAAGATATTTGAAAGCCATCAATCAGAAAAAGGAAAGGAAAACAAAATTAAATGTGATAATCAGACAGCTAAAATTGTGGATCAAACCTGACATAAGAAGCTAAATCTTTACATAGCTAAGCATTTTCTCTATCCATAAAGAAAACTCAAGTAACATTGAACCTAATAGCCCTTCCACTGGACTTTACAATGAGAGAGAGAGAGAGAGAGAGAGGGTGGGGTGCAACAACAAGAAACTCAAATTGCATAGTGAAGGATAAAAAAAAAAAAGGAAAATCTAGTTTGGAGACACTAGAACAGGCTAAATGGAAAAAGGAAAACAATTCGAACTCACACATGGAAATGGCACGCAAATATTGGAAAAGGTGCGGTTGATCATGATTAGAGGAAAAGATAGGGCAAATTTGAACAAGGCTTCAGAAGTTTCTTTTTCTTTTTATGAAGAAATCAGTACCAATTAGCTATAAGGGAAAAAACAATATATGAAAGAATAAAACCTATCTTGAAATACTATAGTATTGAGTACATGGTAAAGGCAGAAAGATGCATGAAATATACAAAATCATGAAGTTCGATTGCAAGAAAAGAGAAACAAAAAGAAAAGGCTGAAATTTGTGTCATCAAGATGCTACATTGCAAAAAAGAGAAACAAAAAGAGAAAAAAAATAGTCTAGAAATGGTATTCTCACTTTTTTTTTGCAATAGACTTGTGGAGGCAGGTTTTTACCCTTTGTTTGAAATGGTGCGAATGATGCCAGGTTTGAATGCATAGATCACTATGCATTTCCAAGCGTGGGATTGCATAGTTGGGAGGGAAAAGAAAGCATTTTTGTGGAGGTTGGCATTATGGGCAGTTCTTTGGTAAATCTAGAAGAAAAGTGGTGCAGGACATGGAAAATAAACATGCTATGCAAGATGCCAGGCGTTAGATTATTCAGAAACAATCACAGAAAATTTCACATCCCACAGAAAAGCTCAAATATTCAACAACAGGAATCGGCACGGGTCTAGGCCTACACGGGCTAGGACTGGATTAGTAAAATTATAAACCAAACGACACTCAATGATAAGTAATAATTAGCCACACGTGCACAGAAGTCAGTCTCTAACCCAAGGGATTCACCAATTTCAATCCAAAGAACCCTACGGTGAAAAAAAAGTGCAAACAAATTAGAGAAAACGTAATCTAGGGCTAGGGTTCATGAAAACAGATATGAGAGGATAAAAAAGAATAAAAACCTAATCCAAAAGACAATCCCGGATGTGGACAGCGGGCCTAGGGCACTCGCATGTGCACGGGTACCTGGCCACACGTGCAAGGGGGCAACGATTGCAAAAAAAAAAAAAAAAAAAAAAAACTCTCCTTGGCCCTGGTTGGCCAAGGTTATGCTCCAAAACCCCAAAGTTTCGAGTTGATCCGATCTACGGCCTGCACGTGGTGCTCCGTTGAAGTTTCAACCCTCCTGCAAGGCCGAAATCTAGAATTCTGCTACAAAGAAGAAATTTGCTGCAACTAAAGACGAATTTGAAGTACGGATGGTGGTGGAAGATGAAAAAAGAGATGAGGGAGGATGGGAGTGAGTCAAGGTTGATGTGATTTCACACCACGGTAGTTAGCCCTTCGAAAAGGGAGGACTTTGCACCCACTTGAATTCTCCCACAACTCACGAAGAGAGCAGAAAAATAAAGCAGAAATTTTTATTAAGCTTTGAATGAATCAAAACAACTACAAGGGGTGCCTATTTATAGGAAAATCCTATACCCTAAAACTCGTGCCATGTACGCAACCTATTACTTGGCGATGAAGTAAATCAAAATAAAAATCAATCAAAAAAATCTAAAGCGTTCATGATGTTCTAAACAACATAAATAAGCAAAACCTAAAATATGATAAAAAATGACTAGTGGGCCACGATCATGAGATCTCATGATGGGCTTTTTTAAACTATCGAGCCCACTTCGACGAACCAAAACTGTCTTCTAGCTCGGAGGCCCTCCCTGGACGTCGTCATCCATCCAGATCAATGGTGGGGCCCTCTGTCTTCGTGCGTACCTGCGTAAGGGGGCGGCGTGTGTGTGCATGCACATGGGATGTCTCCATCAACTCTCCTCGGCTGCGAAGATTTCTCCGCTGGTGAAACAAAACTCCTGAACTACTCTAAGATGTCAAGATCAAGTCTCTGAAGCTCCTCCTTAGTGAGCCACGTGCTATCGAAAATTGGGCATGACTTCCATTTAACTAAGTACTTCTGAAACCCGCCATCCGACGTTGAAACTATCTGATGGTCCAGGATATCCTCTATTTCCTCTCTGGGCGTGGGAAGGTTAGGTAAGGAAGGTAGAGGCTGGGAATAAAAGTTGGGAAGAGGCCATGTATCAAAGGATAGGTCTGGGGAATCAGGATGGGTGAGCGAAGAGCCGGACAAAGTATCAATGGTCCCCTAAAAAGCAATTAGATCCTCCACATTGAATGTGGAACTAATTCTCATAGAAGGTGGAAGATCTACCATATACGCATTGAAACCGTTTCGTTTTATTATTTTGAAGGGTCCAGCGCTACACGCGTGCAATTTACGAACGGCTCTCTAAGGATACCGCTCGGGCCTAATGCGGACCATCACGGAGTCCCCTATATTGAATTCCTTGAAACGTTTATGCTGGTCTGCAGAAAATTTATAATGTCCATTACTAGTAATGATCTTTCGCCTGATATCTTGATGCAATGAATGGATGTGATACGCAAAAGACTCTGCAGACTCTGATGGCCTATAAAACAGACATAGGGACAAGATCAATAGGCTTCCTAGGCTTATAACCAATAACAACTTCAAAAGAACTTAGACCTGTGGACTTATTGACAAAACTATTGAATGCAAATTCGGCTATGGGTAGTACGGCGTCCCATGTCCTGATGTGTTCCCTCACTAAACATCTGCGCAAACTCCCTAGGCTCCTATTAACCACCTCAGTCTGACCATCGGTGTGAGGGTGATAGGCAGAAGAGAATTAGAGCCTAGTATTCATCATGTGTCATAATGTCTTCCAAAAGTAACTCATGAATCGCACGTCACGATCAGACACTATGGTTTTTAGTAACCCATGCAGTTTGACGACCTCACTAAAGAACAGCTTAGTAACATGAGATGCATCGAAGGTCTTAGAACAAGGAATGAAGTGGGCCATTTTAGAGAAACAGTCCACGACAACAAATATGAAATCGTGTTTCTGAATAGTCTTGGCAAGTCCAAGCACGAAGTCCATACTAATGTCCTGCCAAGGGATAAATGGTACTGGCAAATGTGTATATAATCCTATATTTTGTTTCTTTTGTTTTTCCAGTTGACAAGTACGACATTGCCCTATAATTTTGGCCACGTCTCGCTTAAGGCTTGGCCAATGAAACCTATCCTCAACTAGGGCAATGGTCTCGTCTCGACTGAAATGACCCGTGATCCCTCCCGAATGTAACTCCCAGACAAGAAAATCACGGAGAGAGATACGTGGTATGCACAGGCAGTCACTCCTAAACAAGTATCCATCTAAAATCAGGTATTCACTACTAGCTCTTGACGGACTCTATGACAATGACGCGTATACAACTCCAAAATCTAGACACTCAAAATATTCTTCCTTGATATGCTCGAGGCCTATAACTTTGACACTTATAGAGTTGAGTAATGCGATTAAACGACTCAACGCGTTAAAAGGCTTATTCTCTACACCGGCCTTGTGCTTAAGCACAAAAGTATACTCTTGAAGGAATTGGACCCATTTGGCATACGTGGGGTTTAATTTCTTTTGAGAGTTCAGATATCTCAAGGCCTCATGATCTGAGAATAAGACGAATTCTTGCGGCAATAGGTAGTGACGCCAATGGCGCAGTGATTGCACTACTGCATAGAATTCCTTGTCATAGGTGGAATATCTTTGTTTCGCTTCATTTAGTTTCTCACTGAAAAAGGCGACAGGATGTCCTTCCTGACTAAGTACTCCTCCTATGCCGACTTCTGACGCGCCACATGCGACTTCAAAAGCTTTTAAAAAATCCAGGAGTCGCGTGACTGGAGCTTCGGTCATCTTAACCTTTATCTCCTAGAAGGCCTTTGAGGCTGCCTTTGTCCATTGGAATTCTCCTTTCTTTATGCAATCCACGATGGGAGCCATAATGGAACTGAAACCTCGAATGAACCGCCTATAAAAGGTGGCTAAGCCGTGAAAGCTGCGCATCTTATGAATATTGTGGGGTTCAGGCCAATTGACGATGGCCTTGACCTTCTCGGGATCCGCCAATACACCTTCAGCTGACACAATAAAACTTAAGAAGATCACACTACTACACAAAAATGCGCACTTCTTTAGGTTGGCGTACAACTTCTCGACCCTAAGGATCCCACAAACCTACCTCAAGTGGTTGAGGTGTTGCTTCTTGGTCATACTATAAATCAAGATATCATCAAAATATACAACCAGGAACTTTCCCATAAAGGGCCTCAACACTTAGGTCATCACAAGCATGAAAGTGTTTGGGGCGTTAGTTAACCCAAAAGGCATAACTAGCCATTCGTATAGCCCATCCTTCGTCTTGAAGGCCGTCTTTCACTCATCACCCGAGCGTACACGGATTTCGTGATAACCACTTTTGAGGTCAATTTTTGAGAAGATGGTAGCATTGGCCATCATATCCAACATGTCATCAAGACGTGGTATGGGGAACCAATACTTGACCGTGATTTTGTTGATGGCTCTACCCATCCTTCTTAGGTGTAAAAAGGGCGGGCACGACACACAGGCTCATGCTCTCTCGAATGAAACTCTTCTCTAGGAGCTCATCAATCTACCTCTTCAACTCAGCATGCTCCTTTGGATTTATTCTGTAATGCGGGAGGTTTAGTAGAGTCGCCCCAAAAATTAAATCGATGGCATGCTGTATATCCCTCATAGGGGGAAGCTCATTCGGTAGATTATCAGGGAAGACATCACGAAACTCATATACTACTTGAATGGCCTCAGTAGGTAACTCTACGCTAGCCTCTGGTATACTCTCCCTAGCCACAAGGGCATATACCATCGCGTCCGCCTCCATCTCTCACTCGAAGTCTTTGGCATTAAGAATATGGAGCGGTTTGGACTTAGATTCATTTGCTTCTTTCGAGCTGCTCACACCACTCTATGTGGTGGACTCCTTTCCAGTCGTACTCTTGAGTGACAAAGGGTTTAGCTTGACCTTCTTGCCCTCAAACCAGAATGTACACACATTTGAACGACCAAATATGGTGACATCCCTGTCGTAGAGTCATGATTTGTCCAGAATAATATGGGCAACGTCCATGGGAACAACATTACACCAAAGCGTGTCTTTATAAGATCCAAACTAAATAGAAACAAGACAATGGTGTGATACTGGAATGGAGGTTTCGTTAACCCAGGAAACTCATAGGGTTGAGGATGAGCTTCTAGCTTCAAGCCCCAAACGGCTCACGGTGCTAATTGATGCCACGTTGGCACAATTACCACTATCTACGATCAATTTACAACTCTTTTCTCCACATTTTGCATAAGTGTAGAAGATCGTGTTGCGGCGCCAGTCATCAGTGTTCTTGGCTTGAGCCAAAGCGCAACGCACAATTACGAGGGTCGCAGACTCTTGCGCTCCCTCTTCTTCATCACTAGGGGTCTCTACGGGCTCATATTCTTCCTCTTCACCATCACTCTTTGGAGGCACTACTTCTGTATGCCCATCAATAAAGAATACTTTGGTGCCGTCTCTCGTGTTGCACTGGTGAGCAAAATGACTAAACCCTTGACACCTAAAATACCTAGTGGCTCCACTTCCCCGTGAACTAGACCCGGTAATATCTTTACCCTTATCATCCTTGGACCTAGGCTACAAATTGCTAGAAGGTTTGTTTTGATATCCAGTGTTAGGTTTAGCTCCAGAGGGAATGGCCTTAGTACTAGAATTATGAAAATCAAACCGCCTTCCCACAGATGCTTTGAGATATTGCTTGACGTCCAACACTACTTGATACAGCTGTTCGATAGTGTCTATGTCTTTGGCGAGCAATTCTCTCCTAATGACAGGACAGAGGCCCGTTTTAAAACGAGCAAGGGTGAGTACGGGGTCCTCATCAACCTCACAGCGGGTCAAGTACTCTTCGAATTTCTCAATATATTCAACAACACTCATGGAACCCTGTTGAAGAGACTGTCACTCAATCAACGCAGGCGATAAGAGAAAGGGAGGTACTTCTCTATAAGCGTTTCTTTCATTTCTCCCCAATAAACTATTGGGAGTTCCCTCGCTCTCTTTCTTTCACTTAATTGTTGCTCAAAATCTCTTTGCTTGGCCCACAAGCTTCATCTTGGCGAATCGGACTCGTCGACCATCCGACATGTTATACCACTCAAAGTAGTGATCCATATCCGCCAACCAATCTAGGAAAGCTTTAGGGTCCAAATGACCATCAAACGTAGGGGCGTCTACTCTAACCCCTTTTAGGAGTTGCGCATCTGGGTCATATTGTTCATGATGTCCCTCACGGGGTGGGTGCACAGGTGCACGCCCATGACCAGCTCCTTCGTCGCCTCCATTCCTTAGCCTAACCTCCTGACCAACTACCTGAGATTGGGCATCTTCCCCAACAGTGGGGTTTGCCCCGAAGGTGGCCTCTATTTGGTTAAGGCGTTTATCTATGCATTGTTCCAAGTGCTTATTCAAGGATTCAACCTGTTGGGTTAACTTTGTTGGGTTAACTTAGTCACTACTTCTTGCAGTTGCTCCATGTTTAGTGTGGGGTGCAGACCGAAACTACGACCCGTACGTGTGGGCATACACCGACTTGCTCAACCTAAGGATCTGCTACAACGACTATATGCGTCTAAAAGAACTAAATGACCTTATGAGACTCTATATGAAGGAGACTACACACCGTTACTAAAATTCAACAATATATATCAAGGACTACGGTCTTCTAGCAGCTATATGTAATCAACTGGATATATGGACTCAAACAAACTAAACCCTAAATATGTGATGTATTCACCTATAAGAACCCTAGGCTTTGATACTAAATTTGATGCAAGACATGGAAAATAAACATGCTATGCAAGATGTCAGGCGTTAGATTATACTAAGTTCAGAAACAATCACAGAAAATTCCACATCCCACAGAAAAGCTCAACTATTTAACAAGGGGAATCGGCACAGGTCCAGGCCTACACGGGCTAGGACTAGATTAGTAAAATTATAAACCAAACGACACTCAATGATAAGTAATAATCAGCCACACATGCACAGAAGTCAGTCCCTAACCCAAGGGATTCACCAATTTCAATCCAAGGAACCCTAGGGTGAAAAAAAAGTGCAAACAAATTAGGTAAAACGTAATCTAGGGTTAGGATTCATGAAAACAGTTATGAGAGGATAAAAGAGAACGAAAACCCGAGCCAAAAGACGATCTCGCGTGTGGACAGCATGCCTGGGGCGCTCGGACTTACAAGGGGGCGACGATTGCAAAAAAAACTCTCCTTAGCCCTGGTCAGCTAGGGGTATGCTCCAAAACTCCGAAGTTTCGGGTCGATCTGAGCTACGGCTTGTGCGTGGTGCTCCGCCAAAGTTTCAGCCCTCCTGCAGGGCCGAAATCTAGAATTCTGCTACAAAGAAGAAATCTATTGCAACCAAAGACGAATTTGAAGTACGAATGATGGTGGAAGATGAAAAGAGACATGAGGGAGGATGGGGGTGAGTCGGGGTCGATGTGGCTTCACACCACGATAGTTAGCCCTTCGAAAAGAGAGGGCTACGCACCCACTTGAATTCTCCTACAACTCACGAAGAGCAGAAAAATAAAGCAAGAATTTTTATTAAGCTTAAATGAATCAAAACAACTACAAGGGATGCCTATTTATAGAAAAACCCTATACCCCAAAACTCGCGCCATGTGCGCAACCTATTATTTGGAGATGAAGTAAACCAAAATAAAAACCAATCAAAGAAATCTAAAGTGTTCATAATGCTCTAAATAACATAAATAAGCAAAACCTAAAATATGACCTAAATCTGACTAGTAGGCCACGATCATGAGATCCCATGATGGGTTTTTCTTAATTATTGAGCCCACTTCGACGAACCAAAACTGTCTTCTAGCTGGGAGGCCCTCCCTAGACGTCATCATCCATCCAGATCGATGGTGGTGCCCTCCGTCTTCGTGCATACGTACGTAAGGGGGGGGGTTGCATGCACGTGGGATGTCCCCATCAAAAAGCAACACTAAGACCTTCAATAATTGTCCATAATCTCCCATAGAGGACTTTCAAAGAGTAAAGGGCAGAATCGTTGAGTGGGCTTTGGGTGTTGTTTGTAGGATGCAACTCAAAAGTGTTGTTCAATCCAGGGGGTTGGGGTGGATCCGTAGCTCCTTCCAAGTAAGGATGATTCCTCGCCATCAAACCATCCTTCTCTTAGAATGTAGCTTTTTCTTCTTCTTTTTTCCAGAAAAAACTATGTTATCATTTCGAAATAAAATAGAACTGAATGCACGTCAAATCCGCGAGAGGAAAAAACAAAAAAAAAAAACACTGATGAAAGTTAAGTTTTCAAGTAAATCATATAAGAAGATAGGTACTAGAAATCTAGCATTGCCATACCCAATGTTTCAAATAGCGCCCGTAGTGTAGTGGTAGCACACGCTATGTAGTGTAGTGTGGCTGTAGCGCTACGTAGCATCCTAAATAGTGTAAATCCCTTGTAGTGTACGCTACAGGGGTCGTAGTGTATGCTACAGCTACGTAGCGCGTAGCATACGTAACATAAGCTACAATGTATTTTTTAACTATATTATTTATTTTTATTTTTTTTCATGTTTTCTTTGTATCTAATGTTTAGGAATGTGACACTTATATTGTACTTGATACTTTTAACTTATGGGATTTTTATTTCTTTTCATAATTGTGACTTGTAGTTTCAATTAGACATTATTGATTAAAGTGGTTTGCTTAGAAAGTTGTTAATGTGATAATTATTTGATTTGGCTTATATATGTGGATTGGTTTTTTATAAACGAAACTAATAAATCATTTGAACATGCTTATAATTGACAAAATGAATCATCTTTTAGGCATTTTTATATTTTTCTTCCTTTTTTCCACTATTTATTATACTTGTCCTATTTTTAAATTTAAAAATAGAAATATCATGTAGCTTACGTCACACGCTATGTATTTACGCTACACACTATAGAGGGTTGAGTGCTACGCATCTCGCTAGCGGTATTTAAAATACTGATCATACCCATTATTACACAATCGTAAGATTGTGATGTATCTACAGTACGATAAGAACATGTATTTGCAACAGATCATGGATCTCCACAATCACAAGATACCATTGCAAAAGGGGGGATGCCTAAGTTATATAAAACAAGTATTGAACTAGATAAATAGGCCTCATGGTCAAGTAAATTAAGATAAGATAACTCGGTTAAGTTATGGCTTGATTGTGTTCTTGAAGAGATCGATATGGATTTATTTCCAAGGGCCTCTTTGGACACGTTGAAATTCCAATTTTTTTAGTTACGCCTTTATCTTTTTTAATAAAGTTTCACTTCTCTTCCACAAAAATAAATAAATAAATAAATAAAACTATGTTTATCCAACAATGTTAGAATGGAAGAGCGATTGCGTTTTGAATAATGTATTTCGTCTCCCAACCAATACGAAATGGAATGGGTCTATCCAATGAGATTTGATTAGAAACACCCCCAAAATCTGACAAAGGTAGCATTAAATTGAACTTAATGTTTCTCCTGAATATCCATGTCTCCAGAAAAGGGTGGATTTCTTCGAACTCATTAATAGCATTGTCAAAATGTTATTGAAATTTGATCAAGAAATATTCAGTTGCAATCAGTTCAATCTATAAGATTCCTTGGGCATACAGGTAAATCATTCGTAAATCACATTACACTTCGGGATCTGATCTCAAAATAAGAAAGAATATTGTCATCTTGAGTAGTGTTTGAAATATCGATACTACCAGCCAATGTATCAGCTGATATTATCGTTATCGCACCACTGCAAGACGATACACTCGCGATAACCCCCGGAGGATACCAAAAATTCCAAATACCAGATATCGGCCGATATATCGTCGATATCACACGATATTTCAACGATATTATGCGATTCGAGTTGTGGAGAATCAAAAAACTTAAATTAGAATTTAAAAAAATAAAAAATAAAAAAAAAATCGGAGAGTACCTGTCTGTAGCGGTGATCGAAGGTGGGCCATTCGACAGGTAAGTAGGATTTTCTTCAACTTCCCTCTTTCTCGGAGATTTCGGCAAGGAATCAGGCCGGATCGATGAACACTTCCTTCCGGAACAAGATTTGAGGGGTTGCGTGTGTGAACGACGGATCGGACTGCGTGGATGGGGGTAAAAATGGAGAGGGAATGTGAAAGAGGGGCGCAGATTGAGGAGGGAAAGTGAAAAAGGGAAATCTCGTACTAAGTAAACTCTGTAGGGCCCATTGTCATCCCTACATGCAGCCCATAGTTCATCCACGTCGTCCATCCGTTTTTCTAGGTCATTTTAGGGGTTGAGCCCAAAAATAAAGTATATCAAAGTCTCAAGTAGATCATACCAAAGGAAACATTGGAAGTATTGATTTCCACCGTTGAAATATTTATAAAGCCCCCAATGATGTTTATTTGTCATCCAAACTGTTCATAATATCACAAAGACATGGATGAATGGAAAAGACAAATATCATCTTGATCTAAAACTTCTGTGGGCCCCCACGAACTTTTCAACGGTAGACTTCAATTCAAACTGTTTCAGGTGGTGTGGTCCACTTGAGCTTTGGATATGATTAATTTTTCGTTTAAGTCCCTGAAATTATATGATAAAACGGATGGACGGATTTGATAAAATGCATGAATGACAGTGGGCCCCATAGAGTTTACTCAGTAAATAGTGCACAATCCGCTTCAGCGGATGGGGTAAAGGCGGTGCGTTACTCGGTACACTCTTATCGTACTCAATAAACTCACTTGGGCCCACCTTTAATGTATGTAGTCCATCCACGCCATCCATCCGCTTTCCCATCTAATTTAAGGGTTGACCCCAAATTTTAGAAAAATATAAGATCATACCACAGGAAAGAGTGGTGATACTGATTTCCACCGTTGAAACCTTCCTCCACTGTTTTCTATGGTGGGGTCCACTCGAGCTCTGGATCTAACCCATTTTTTGGCTCATGCTATAAAATGATCTCTTCAAATGTATGGACGGTGTAGATAGAAAAAATACATCATGGTGGGACCCACGTAACTTGGTGACATCTTGTGGCCCATCAAGGACGCGGATTGCGTACTGAGTAACTCAGCACGCTAGGCGTACTGAGTAAACTCTGTGGGGTCCACCATGACTTACATATGTTATCTACGCCGTCCATCCATTTTAAAATATAATTTGAGGGCTCTAGCCCAAAAATGAAGTATATCCAAATCTCAAGGGGACCTCACCACAAGAAACAGTGTGAATTGAAATTCTACTGTCGAAAATTTCTTAAGGCCACATAAGTTTTGGATCAATTTGTTAGTTGTTTTTTCCCTTCATCCATGTTCGTGGGATATTATGAAATGGTTGGATGACAAATAAACATCACTGTAGGCCTTGTCAAGATTTCAACGGTGGAAGTCATTATTCCCACTGTTTACTGTGGTGTGGCACACTTGAGCTTTGGGCATTCTTCAATTTTCTATTCAACCACTAAAATGAGCTGGAAAAACGGATGGACGGCGTGGATAACCCACACACATTCATGGTATGCCCAACTGAGTTTACTTAGTACGATAAAAGCGTACTGAGTAACTCAGTACGCAATCCGAATTCGCCCGTCAGTGACAGGCATTCATATGTGTACTCAGTCCGCTCTTATCTTACTAAGTAAACTCTGTTGGGCCCACCGTGATTACACGTGGTTTATCCACGTCATCCATCTGTTTTTACTGATCATTTTAGGTGTTGAGCCCAAAATTGAACCATACCACAATTCAAGTAGACCACATTACAGGAAACAGTGTTGAATGAAAATTGACCATTAAAAACGTTTTGGGAGCCATAAAAGCTTTGGATCAACCTGATATTTATTTTTTCCCTTCATCTGGGTATTTAGGACCCAATCAACAGATTGGATGTCAAATACACACTTTTAAGACCCTATACAAAGGAAATTTATTATGTGCATCTTTTTTATGAGATGTTATGATTTAAAAGTGTGTATTAAGGGCCTTTTTAACAATCCACAAAGTTTCATTAAAAAATTCAACCATTTTCCCAATGTTTCCCCATGTTTCCCAAAAAGTGCAATAAACTATGCGATACAAACGATATATCCCATGCGATAACTGATACGTACCTGTATCCCAAGAGTGCGATACATTGTGCAATACCGATATTATGAACACTGATCTTGAGTAATAAAATAATTATTTAATACTAGCAACATATGACAAGAGGTCATAACTCCAAACAACTAACCAAGTAAAGGAAGTCATTGAAATCCATAAAATGGAGGTTCACTTAAATTGGAAGGAGATCAAACAAGATTCTCTTTCACGCACATATGTTTTGGCAAAACCATGGAGCCAGTCGTACGAAATGCATGTAAGGGAACTCATTAAACTTGTTTTTTGTTTGTTTCATTGTCAATGAATTATGTTAGATCTATTTATATATCATTTCATTTCTTTCAAAGAGAATTCATAGGTTGCAATTTCCTGTTATTATGAGAAAGACTAAGAAAACAGGAAAGGAATGATCTGAAAGGACCAAGAGATTCAGCCTGCAATGGGGATAATTCCGACATGGAGCATGTTGACTTCCAAGGGATCGCCAAAATAAAATAAAATAAAATAATCCAATAGATATTGATAATTAAAAAAGTAAAATAAAATAGCTGTGCCAAATCGCAGAATCAAACACAACTAAATATGAACATTCACTTAATCATGGATTTAACATTAAAAGATTAAACATGCACCCACCCATAAATGACATGGAGACAAGAATGGAAACAACTCTTTAATAAAGCTACAACATGAAAACCCGAAAAAACTCTATACATATATAGATAGAGAGGGAGAGAGAGAAATCTGATTTTAGTATTTTTCATACATCAACATTTACACACACATACAATTATATGCAAAGTGATATCATGTGCAATTCCACGTAGATAATAGACAGACATTTAGTTTTGAAAACATGGACCTGAGTACATGGAATAAAAAACGGAACCTCATAAAAAGCCAGAAAAAAAAAAAAAGGCTGCAAGAATAGAAGTGCAAGCAAGAAGGTACAAGGGATGAAATTTTGATGACTATAAAAGGGTAAGACCAAAAGGATATCTCAAAATAAGTTTTGGGAGGAAATTTTTCTTGTTGTGTTTATAAAGCAATGGATTCATATTTAGGAAAAAAAAAAAAAATTTTGAATGAAGGAAATGCAGCTTAAAGAACACTGGCATTGAATAGAAGGCTTAAAAAAAGCACAAGGAATTTTTTTTTAAAATAAAAAGATGAGATTAAGCATGAAATATGCAGAACCATGATTTCCATTTTGCAATGAAATAAAAATAAAAATTTAAAAAAAAAAAAAAACACAGTGCCAATATAGTAAAATCTAGGCTGAAAAACTGTAAATTGACTACATGATCAGATCTTTAAAAATTTAGGAGCCAGTTGTGCATAAGAAAATCACGACACCACCTTATAAAATGACAACGATGATGATGATGATGATGATGATGATGATGATTATGACGATGACGATCTTGATAACGGGAACTATGCAGCCTCCTAAGGTCTCATTTGTACAATTGGGAACCAAGGATGGGAAACCCAGACTGTGGATATGACAAGCCCCATGACAGATGGAACATGCCCCCAAATTTACCTTCAAGGGACACTCCAAACCTTTTGATTGGCAGCCACCATATTTGAGGAAAATAAAAGTAATGGTTCACATTCAACTGAAAAAAAAAAGAAGAAAAAAAAGCCAAAGACATAATTAATGGCTGCGATTTTCCAATCCAAGAGATGATTAGGAATTGTTCATCCATGGTGGGACCAATAAGATATACAGCCTCAATTACCCCAACCATGGGGACCACCTGCACAAAAGGAAGACTCGAGGATACTGCATGTACCCTCAGGTCGAAATTCAGTTTTAAAAAAAAAAAAAAACTATAATAATTAAGAAACGAAAAAAGAAAAGAAAAAGAAAAAAACAGCAACCTTAGCTTGAAGAGAATTGTGTGTGGAGACCACAGGGGGGGCGTGCATGGCATCCATCCCATCTAGCAGAGTCACCCCACCATGAAAATGGGACATCTGAGAAATCAAGCCGATCAAACATCATGTGGACCACTGTGTGAATTTGAAGGATTTTGACTGGTTGTTCATTGTTTTGTGCGATGTGGCCCACATGATGATTGGATTGTCCTAATTTTTTTAGGTGTACCGTTTTCATGGTGGGGCAGACCTACTGGACGGGCAGCATGTCATACACACACACCCTTCGTGCCCTGGATACGGTTGTAGAGGCCACCCAAGATTGGAAGTTAAAATGCATAACTATGATTAATAAATTATTATTTTTAAATGCAGAATAACAACATCATTTCAAAAAAAAATAAAAAATACTACTAATAAATAATAATTTTAAAAAAATGAAGAAGAAGAAGAGAAAAGAAAAGGATAGACGTGCATGCAAGAAGAGAATGCAGGTTGAGAAACCTTTTAATTCAAAACTAATAAAACCCTCGAAAATATTTTATTTTTTAAAAAAAAAAAACAAAAGAGAAAAGAAAAGACCCATCGTAGGCTACCCATAAATCGTGCACAATCCACCTTCAAAACCAAAGAATTGAACATACAAATGACAAAACCCCCAAAAAAAAAAAAACTTTATATATAAAAAATATAACAATAATAATAAAAGAACAGAAAATTTAATTATTTAAAATTAAAAAAAAAAAAAAAACCACTGAGATTAGCATCACAGCGGCATTTTCCAGAAGAAGCAAAAGAGAAGCCAAAGACAGAAAGAGCAAGAAAAAAAGAAACCCAGATGAGATGAAGCATGGAAATATCAAAAGATAAGCAGATCAAAGGTTAAAAAGGGAAAGAAATCCCTCACTCTCTCTCTATAATAACTATAAAAAAACCTGAAAAAAAAAATTTTAAATATTTACCTTAGGGTTAGGGTTTTAGGGGAAGTGTTAGATTCAGAATCCATGAGTAGAAAGTAGAAACCTCTGGAAACCAGGCCCCCTCCTTTTCCTTCCTTAAAATGGAAATACGATTGGCGGGAAAAGAAAAAACAGAAAGAAGAGAGAGTGAAAATAAAGCCGTGCAACGTGTTTTTATAACTGTTACCAGCTAGCGCTCTCCCTGCGTCAGTGACTGACGGTGGGTTATGATAAACGGACGTGGATTCCTGGCGACGGGATATATCCGAATGAGAGCAGATTGGCTAGTGACCCTGCCCCTATCCAATGGCTAGTGGTCTGTGCTCGATGTATTTATTTCATCTATTTCATCTATTCATCTAAATCATTTCATATATGATCTCAAAATGAAATATATACTAATTTTAAATGAACCACACCAAAGGAAACAGTATCAATTGAATGTCCACCGTTAAAAACTTATTTTGTGAGGGTCGGTCCATAAAAGTCCTGGATAAAGTTGATGTTTGCTTTTTTCCCTTCATCATATAGGTCTGCATGACCTAATCAACAGATTAGATGTCAATTAAAGGACAAAAGGCCTTAGGAGGATTTTAATGGTGTGTATTCAATCACTATTATTTTCCTGTAATGTGGTCCGGCTTATATTCCTCTAATTTTTACATCAATTTCTAAAATAATTTTTAAAATTCGGTGAACAGCATGGATAATATATATACTTTATATTGGGCCCATGGAGCACCGACACCAGCCAGCAGTTTAGTGGCAGCGACACTAGCCAAACCTCGTCATGGGATACATCCGAATGCGGTTTGTTTGGGGACCCAACACCCAGCTAGTTGGTGTCAAAGCTTTGTGGGCCCCACCATGATGTACGTTTTTTTATCCGTGCCATCTAATGATTTTTTTTCCAACTAATTTTAAGGAATAGAACATGAACACGAGGCAATTCAGAAGTTGTAGTGAACCACACCATAGGAAAAAGTAAGGACTGATTGAAACTTTTTAAAGGCCACTGCAATGGGATTTTTCTAAGTAGGTAAGGTGTGTTGAGAGTCATAAGATACAGTCCTTTTTTTAAAACTTATTCGTTAAGACTGACGTTTTTCTTTAGACTTTTGGGCAAAATTGCTCCCACCGCCTTGCATAGGCTCAAGGCCGTTGCTTTTGGGAATGATCGGTGGGGCCACAATTATGTATGATGAAAACCATTGAAACCTTACTTGTGTCTATTTTTAGAGCCATCTAAACCGTTCACAAAGCACGCAAATGTCAATGAAAGAAAAACACAAATTTCAACTTGATTTAAACTTCATGTGGGCCCACAAAGGTTTTAAACTATAGACATTCAATCCACTCTTCATTGTGGTGTGGTTCATTTGTACTTTGGATATGCTTCATTCTTTAGCTTATCTCCTAATTTTATAAGGTAAGATGAATGGACAACAAAGATAGAACACATATTTTATGATGGGCTCTCACAGACTATGACCCAACATGCCTTAGAAGAGCCTCATGAGGCCTTATATCGAACCCAAACATCATTTTGAACTTTGTGAGGGAAATGGGAAGGAGAAGCATCGTTTTCCTTGGTGGGCCCAACAACTCTCTGGCTACCTTTTTCATATATTGTTCGCTGATCAACTTCTTGCACTACAAGTAAGTAATTACATGTTTGTTTTAATGAAAAAAAATAAACATTCAATTGAGACATGTAGTCTATGTAACTGTTGTGTTGTGAAAGGTATGAAAGGTGAGCTTTGAGGGAATAGGATGTGTAGGCGGCTATAAAAGGAGTGGACCGTGATTTGCACTTATCAACGATCGTGGTTTACACTTTTAAACCACAATTATTCGCTCATACATGCAAATCACAATTGTTCACTTTTCTTGTTGTGTGTTTT
The DNA here is from genome assembly GCA_037074715.1 of Magnolia kwangsiensis. Taxonomy (NCBI): domain Eukaryota; kingdom Viridiplantae; phylum Streptophyta; class Magnoliopsida; order Magnoliales; family Magnoliaceae; genus Magnolia; species Magnolia kwangsiensis. The sequence goes on from CM073588.1 coordinate 48,718,890, forward strand.
TATTTTTATTTTTTGTTAATAAATACTGTGCCATGTTGCAGTTATTTATTCTACCTTGGATTACATTAAACCCAGTCAACAGTAAAGTGCTCACTTCAGTTTTCTAAGGTGTTAAAGGATAATTTTGACAGTTGCAAACTTTGGGGAGAAATATTTTAAAATTCCTACTTTGGAATTTTGTTAAATTTCAATAAAAAGGTTTTTAAATTTTAAGGTCAAGTGATATACAATATACTCCATAGTTATATTGGTGACCTTAGATTCGACATGCAAGGGAACAATCTTTAGTGGAGATGGATTTTTCATTGATTATAGGTCTTAAGTCTAAACCATATATCATTGAGGAGGCAAATGGGAAGAGGAGAAGAAATGGTAAGTGTTGTATTGATTAAAAATATTTTATATATATATATATATATATATATATATATATATATATATATATAGAGTTATATATTGTTTGAAACAAAATTGTGTTTTGTGTTTTTAGGAATAGTCCAGTATCGGAAAGGAGATAAGAAAAAATAGCGTTTATATGTGAGGTGTGGAGTACCTTTATATTTCTTTGGTTGATCCGTGGAGAATTGGGACTTGCATGCATTGGAACACCTAGACACGCACTTGGGCTCGGTCACAGTCACGGTTTCAGTGCGAAGGCGTAAGCATGTTAGGCAATGTAGCTACAGAGGCGCTAGTTGTGCACTTTAGACTTCACGTGGCAAACCAGTGTGACAAGGAATATGGGTCAGGTGCTTAGAACGAACGAATGGTCTGAATGAGACCTGTGTGAATTTTATAGAGGTTGGAAACTAGTCATTTGAGTGAGGTGTAACTCATACAATATCAATTCAGACCATGCAGAAAATGCTACATGTGGCTAGCCCAATAGCCATAAAACGGCTACCCAGTGAGTCTAAACGGATAGCATGCAGCAGCAATTATCTCATATACACAATAATCAGAAATTTCTAATAACGACTAATCTCTCACCAATAGTTAGAAAACGATCACATTGGTTCATGGCCCTAGACCAAAACGGTCAGCCACCCTACCTAACCTATATAAATAGGACCTGGATGGTTCAATAGACCACCACTAACACTTAAACAATACCCCCCTACGAACTAAGGCAAAGAAGTAACAGTGTACCCTAATCAGTTAGCAAGGTTCATATGAACCTTAGCTAGAAGACCTCAAGAAACAGACGAATGAAGTGGTCTAACCTTTTTCGAATTTTCTTTTAAAATCTAGAATTTTTTTTCTTTTATTTATCTGCAAAAAATTATGTACAGAGTTCTATTTGTAGTTCTTCATATTTGTTGAACACTTATCCACACCCAGGCTCGTCGTATCCTAGAAGTTATTTGCCTGAAACCTATCGGCATTCTCGATCTTTTTTAGAAGGGATGAATAACGCTTTGAGGACAGCGTGTATAACAGCCTGAAATTGTTATGGCCAGAGTTTATACTCGTGCTCGAAAAAATCGGGTGTTAATAATGTATAAATTAGATGCTTTAAAAATTGCACTTTTTTTTTTCATTTAGATCACATTCATATACATTCATGAAAGTAACATCGAGAATAAAATTGACTGTATTAATTATTTCATCAGAGCAAAAGAATTCAATAAATAATCAAATGCCCTCTTAATGGAAGCTTATTATATTTATCGAGTCTGCAGCGAAAGTATAAAACTAAATCATAAAACTATTTTTTTATTCTTCCAATATGATCTTTGTAACGCCCGTGAAAAATCCGTACTTGGATTCGAGTACCGATTTGACCCGAAATCGCGTAGGAATATTTTCCATGGAAATTAAGCGTATGTTAGCTAGCGCAACGCTAGAGTAGCTGGAAAATAGTCCCTGATCACTTTAAATACGTTCTACAAGATCCAAATCGAGTAGAACAGACAACTCTACAATACTCTATAACCTTGGATCAAACTCTAAGCGGGTTTGTCCTCTGGACCATGTTGAACTTTTGTATTGGATTTAGACCGCGCTTCGAAGGTCCGATACCTCCTATCTTAGACCGTTAGAATCGCCCAGCTGGACTTGACAATCATTTCGAAAATCAAGTCAAACCGATAATCACAGAGTATTTCGTTGAACCCGGACTGAAGCGACCGCGAATAGGGACGAATTTGGAATTTCAAATCCAAATCTGGCACATGACTTGACGCGTCAGTATTAAGCGTTCTGACCGTCAGAATTCATCCAGATTAGACCCTCGGATCAGGAAAAATTTCTATTTATTATCATGAGACTTTCAGCCCTGATTTATGTGCGGTGACCGCTGAACTGAAACTGGTCCACTATGTGCGATCTGCGAACCCTGCCAGACTGAAAACTTAATACGAGGTACATCTGGTACCCATGAGCTTAAGTCTGATCGCAATCGACCAGGGGACCACCAGAAAGCAGTTTTTGGACCGAAACAGCCCCGAAATGGATAGGCATTAAGTAAACTTCGTCCCGGAGCCTATTTTCGGCGTTTCCAAGCTTATAAAAGGGGTTGAAACCCTCATTTCTCCTTCACATCCGAATTTCACTAAACCCTAGAAAAGAGAGAGAGTGTTTGAGAGAAAGGGAAGAGGAGATTTTTCCCGCTTCCGAGCCATCAACGGTTGCTGCATCAGCACTTCCTTCCAATCACCTGGCTGGTGATTTCTACACTTTTTCAGGTATGAAATAATTCCAAAAACTTGCTGATTTAGGGTTTGCTTAGATGCACAACATGTTAGTTAACGTAATCCATAAATCAGGTTCTCTTACAGCCGTAGACGAAGCGTACACGCTCTGTTCAAAATCCCGCGACCGTAAGAGACTAGGTGAGGATTTTAGACGCTTTGATTGACGGTTTACAACGCTTTCAATGTCGTTTAATAGTAGATTATCGACGGCATCGCCGTTTGACATGTACAACATGCTCTCCGTGTCCTGTTTCGTAAATTAACGAAGAATATGAGATTTAGGGCATTTTAGTCATTTGTAGGAAGTACGGTCTACATGCATATTTTACTGACGTGATTGACATGGTTTGTCGCCGTATTAGTGAGTTAGGAATGCTTGCATAATCAGTTTGGCGAAGAGATTCGCCAAGTTGCGCACTTTGGGTCGACATACTATATGTGGACTTAAGTGTGTAGTGTATGTGTTTGTATAAATGTTTGTACTAGTATGTATTGTATTGAATGATGTTATGTAGTAGTTTGAGATTGATTTCATGATTAACATGCTGACCTAAATGATTTCCTACATGTTGACCTTATGCATGATTGCATTACATGCATAGAAAGTATGCCTTGAAGATTTGCTTAAGTTGAATATGCATGGAAAGTATGCCTTGAAGATTTGCTTAAGTTGAATGTTATAACATGTGCTAACATGCTCACATGATGTATTTCAATTCCAATACCTTTGTATATAGTGTCAATGAAATTCCATAGATGTGTGGGACTTGACTTAGTCCAGGCAGTCGGTAACCGAGCGAATTCGTGGCTGACTGGTCATAGCCACGAACGACGCGTCGATGAACGTGATTCGTGTTGAGAGTTGGCGGCAGTGGTTAGGCCACGCGAAGTGTTTTACGCACTTCATGTCGTTCAACTCGAGATGCGATCGCACTAGTCGAGCCCGTCAAGTAACCCGACTGGCCGATGTTTGTTCACCTTGTATGAATCATAACTGCTTGAACCTAGGGTACTGAACTTACCATTGTAAATCCTATTAACCGTGGTACCTTGATCCACGAAGACTCATGAGCCGGGCATGGTGGTATGGGACACCGTGGTCGAGCTGTCGGCCTACGCTGGGGCCACAAACCTCCCCGTAGTGACCAGTGAGCACCTTGATTCGTGAGCAGATTATGATGGTATGGGACACTATATTCTAGCTGTCGGCCTACACTGATCAGGCGACGAGCCCTTTGTAGTGACCGCGAGCGTATTCTGAGTCCACGGGAGGCGACGACCCTTCCGTGCAGTAGAGTACAGTAGGCCTGTATTGATAAGGTGATGGGGGAGCGGTGCAACGAGTGCGAGCAACAGCCCTGGCAGCCCTTGCAGTGACCTACGAAATGTACATCGTATGAGATTACTAGGAGTGACGACCCTAGACAGGATCCGTGTTGGGATTGATACAAGGGAAGTACCTTAGTTTCCCAATCCTGCTGTTTGAATGGACTAATAACAACTTGGTAATCATATCACCATAGCATTGCATGTGCCTGGAAGATGTGGAGCACTCTAGGGAGTGTGGCATGCCGCGGTCGTAAGATGTTGCCGCATGAGGGTGATCGTCGGTGAGGGCATACATCACGTCATATCATCTTGCATTAACAACAGTATTAGGATTTGTCTGATTTACTGCTTTACTATTATCGCGTGATTGAATTGTGAACATGCTAATCTTTGCTCTATGATTCCACTGAGTTGATCACTCATTCCCACGTTACGGGATGGTGTTTGCAACACCCACCAGACCCTGTTGTAGCTGCAGGTGAGGACGAGATCCAGGAGGTGGAGCCGGAGATTGACGAGGACCAGGATGAGTTCTCGTATATGCAGTATCACGACGGCTTCCCGTAGGTGACCTGGATCGAGGGGACTTCAGTGGGACTATTTTGAACTTTATTCTTTTGTTTATTTACATGTATATGAGACTCAGAGATGTAGTCATACTTTGGAGACAGATGAGATTACTTTGTTTTTTTCCATACAGTGATATATACATTGTTTAGTCTTCCGCTTGCTTTTATCACTGGATCTGAAGTATGAATTGCAGTTTTGGTATACTTTTACTCATGTGAATGCTTTAAGTCAGACAACATTGAATCATAACCATTTTTGTTGCATAAGTGACGGTCTGGAACTCGGGAGTTGAGTTTATACACGACCCCCGATTTTCAGGGTGTTACAATCTTCCATAGGGAGATGGTCCTCTAAGTCTTCAATTTGTACATCACCTACATTTGTACGGTTGGAGAGGGTCAATGCCCTACTCATAATGATGGTTAACCTTTAAGATTAACAATAATTCAAGAAATTCATGAAAGTAATATAAAAGTTCTGATACGTCTCGTACTTCACTACTATAAGGGGTATCAGCATGCGCAAACAATCTACATGAATGTATGCCTAGCAAAGTGTGTGCAGTTCATCATACATAGTGATCATTATCATAATGTGGAAGATAGTTCATAATATCTTACTCGTCCTTCATTCTCACACTAAGGAGATTTGTCAGCGTGTCAAATGTTAATGTGGATTTATGCGAATATCTTAATGCGACACAACAACGCGATTGAGGGATTTACGTAACACAATGTGTTCATGTAGCAAGTATTTGCAACATCCAATCCCGGGAAGTAATGAAACACGTATGTTGATTTACTTACATCGATTGTACACCTAACCCACGGAATTACGTGCTGACTAAGAGGGCTGCTACTCGTAACGTATTACATCCACGATAAATATTGAATCACTGGTTGTGATACCTTTAACACATCACTTGTACATAGAAAACGTAAACTAAATCATGGAAGATTTAAAATTTTAAGACACATGCTTAAGCCTTAAAGATAGATAGCACAAGGCTAATAAAATAAAGAGTAGAGTAGAATGGCTAACTCAACAAGAGGAGAGTAGCAATGACCAACTTAATAAAGAGGAAAGTAGCAATAACTAACTCAAAAAAGAGAAGAGTGACAATGGCCAACTCAATAATAAGGAGAGTGGCAATGACCAACTCAATAAAGAAAAGAGTAGTAAGAGCTAACTCAATAAATTGATAAAGGCAAAGGTAAGGCTTGTATCCATCACCCCACATAAATAAAGATATACATAATCAAGCTTAGGCCTTAACCATCATTCTTAAAGGATAAATAATCATTGGTGGTAAATAAATTAATCGTAAGAAGAGAATCATAATAACATGATAACAAGGCATATAAAAGGTGGAATAAATCATATCAACTTAAATCAAAATAAGCTTAAAGGAGAAAAACCCTCACCTTGGGTGGTGACGTAGTCTCTTACTAAGTTAAATGATCAGATGCGTATGATTAGGTTTTACTATAATCCGCCTAGTTTGAATTGATTTAGATGTCAAATTAGAATTGAGGAAAACTCGACCTAAACCATTCCTTAGACAGGTTTACATGTTGCCTAAGCTGATAAGTTTTCAACTTATCTTGTTTAGGCCTTTCTTATCATTGACACGAAAATGAAATTCCATTTTTGAGGGATAAATTAAATTTGAAAAGGGAAGATGAGGATAGAAAGAAAAGAAAGTTAGGAGTCGAACCAGGCCTCGGTGATAGCTCGGCGCACAACTATCCTGGCCTTCCCATTTTCTTCTTCTTCTTCTTCTTCTTCTTCTTCTTCTTCTCTCTCTCTCTCTCTCTCTCTCTCTCTCTCTCTCTCTCTCTTTCTCTTTCTTTTTTTTTTCTTTTCTTCTCTCTCTTTCTTTTCTTTTTGTTTCTTTCTCTTTTCTCTTTCTTTCTTTCTTTCTTTCTTTCTTTCTTTCTTTGTAGCATGGAGCTCAATCATCAACATCCATGAAGATGAAAGCTTCATAAGACGTTAAAAGCTTACACATTAAAGAGAATAGATCAAAAGAAGAAGAAGAAGGAAAATACATCAGATTTATTTTCTTCTTCTTAAACCTTCATATGACTTGGCTTGGCTCTTGGAGAGGGCTGAATGACTTCTTTTTTTTTATTCTTCCTTCCAACTCTTCAAAATATGATGCAACTGGAATTCCTAATACAAACCTACATTTCTTCTTTTATACACTTAAGCTTTCAATCCACGTTTTCCTTCCCAGCGTCAAGCGAAGGATTTTATAGACATAAGAGTTTCTAGACTCTTCTTGCAATTAGATACGCAACCCTTGCTGCGTAGCCACAGTTACCGAGAAGTTCTTACGCAATCCCTGCTTGTGCAACCGGAAGAAGATTAGAATGGGCCAGCGTCTCTCCCATTAGATATTTCCTCTTCCTTCCGTAGATCACCCAGATCTGGACCAGCCTTGTAACGCCCTGAAAATCGAGGGTCGAGCAAAAGCTCAACTCCTGAGTTTCAGTGCATCACTTATGCAACATAGATAATGATGTTTAAATGTTGTCCATATTAGTGCATTAAACATGAGTGAGATTATAACTAAATAGCATCTCATACTCCAGAGACAATTAGATTATGCAAGTGGAAGACTGTGATAAATATATAAAGCACATAGTTGTTGTAAACTCCCAGAGTATGACCATGTTACCAGGCTGAATATATACATGTTTGTTCCAAAATATACAAAATGAGTAAATGTAATATCCCAATAGTTTGTATCCCTGTAATCCTGGTGATGCAACTCCAGGTCTACATAGACCCGCTAGAGAGTTGTATATAGGAGAACTCTTCCTCGTCATCATAAAAGTTCGGCTTCACTTCGTAAGCATAGCCATCATCTGCAGTTAAAATAGAGTCTAGTTGGTGTTTTAAAACGCCGTCTCAGAGTGAGAGTGAGTGATCAACTCAATGGAGCTATAAGGCAAAGGTACATGTTATAAATTCAATCAAGCAGTAATGATAAGGTAATATAGCAAACAATCCTAAGTACTTTTGTTAACGCGAGGATGGTATGCGATAATGATACATGCCCACGCCTGCACTCCCTCAGCGACATCATCTCACAATCGCGGCATGCACCACTCCAGACACGTGCACTTCCTCGTTAAAGCACATGCAATGCGGTGCATGATCATGTTAGCCAATACTTAATTAGGTTTATTCATACAGCAGGTTCGAGATACTAAGGTACATCCCTTTATATCATTTACCCAAACGATGATCCATATAGGGTCGTCAATCCTAGTTCATCACATACGATAGGCAAGTTATAGGGCAACGTCACCCCTGATTTAAAGCAGTGAACAGGCAAGTTCAGGTCGCTACGGGAGACTCGTAACCTCAGCGTAGGCCTAGTTTATACTCGAGGTCACTACGGGAAAGACTCGTCACCTTAACGTAGGCCGACAGCTCGAATACAGTGTCTCATACTGCCGTATTCGGCTAACGAGTTTGGGTTGCTCACTGGTCACTACAAGGAAGCTCGTCACCCCAGCGTAGGCCGACAACTCGACCACGGTGTCCCATACCACCATGTCTGGCTCATGAGTCTTAGCGGATCGTGGTATCAAGATTGAAACGGGCTTTACATTGGTAAGTGGTACCTTAGATTCAAGCAGTAGCGTTCATAACATGGTGAACATACATTAGGCCAATCAGGTTACTGGACAAGTTCGACTGGTACGAGCATACGCTGAATTGATCGATATAGAGCCCGTAAGCACTCCGCGTGGCCTAACCACTGTCGACAAACAGCGTACGACTCAGATTCATTAAACGTGCCTTTTGTGGCAAAACAACCTCGGCTACTAATTCGGGAATCATTACCGATTGGCTGGACTACGTAGTAGTCCTAAACTAACTCAAACACAGCATGTGGATACATGTGATATTCATAATAGTATTTAACAAATAATACCAACATAAATCTCATTTAAGCATTTTACAAAACATAAAGCATATTATCATAATATGTACTTCATTCATAAATTACGTAGTAGTAAGATAGGTTACATGGAGGAAACTATAACTATAGATAAGGTAATTGAGAATCCTATCTCAATACCCTCATTAAGTACATTTCAACAAGCAATTTCTCATTCGGACATTTATTAAACACTTAGACTATACATATTAACATACATGTAATAAATTAGTTATAACCTATATTATAGCAAATTCTTTCATAAAGGAGTTGTCACACATACAACAATCATATATTCTCAACCAATAATCATGGTAAGCACAAATCATAATTCCATATTCATTCAGACATTTTAACAAACACATGGAATGATTTATATTCAACATAGTTCATATATATGTGTAATACACGGAAAACATCGCATCTAAGCACATGTGACAGCAATCAAGTCAATCATAAATCATTAACTGACATTGAAAGCCTTGAAAACTATAACCTAAACGTTTATAGTCTGCACCTTTCGTCGATACACTCATATCGAACTCAGTTTGAATCCTACGTTTCTGAATAGTGAATAACACGTACCTATACATTGAGATAGGTTAGCTATTTCATAGATTCTTCTATTTGGATTCCTAAAAAGAGATTAGGTTTAAGATTTCTTACCTAAATCACAGTCGCAACAAGTTGAGTAGTGTAGCCAAGAGGCGATTTAGGGCGTGTAGTTGTACGAGAGAACCACCGCCTCGATCTCCCTAACCTTCACTCTTCTCCTCACACTTTTCCCTTCTTTTCTCTCTTCTCTCTCCTGAGGTTTGGAGGAAATTCGTATGGAATGAGAGAGGGGTGGGTTAAGGCTCTTATATAGGCCCAGAAGTGGTGTAAATGGCCCCAAGTCCATGGTATACTGAGGATATATACAAAGGGTGGTTGTTTCGGGCCAACGGAGCTCATCAGGAGGTTCATTACCTGTATGCGATTCAGAGAAAGTTTCCTGATAATAGATCTATATTAGGTTAAGATTTCGTTCCGATCGAATTTGTGGATCGACCGTGGAGGACCAGTTTCAATTCAATGGTCATCGTTATTTGATCAGGGCCACAAGTATGTTAATGGGTGTACGGAAATTTTCCTGATCTAAGGGTATAGTTGGGTCAGGATCTGACGGTCTGAAACCTTAAATTTGGCTTGCAAGTGAACGTTCCAAATCACTTAAGTTTGAATTCATTTTCTAAAGATATTCGTGTTTCTCACACACTTTGCTCTGGCCTCAAGTTGTATGTTTCTAGATAGATTTGGACTCGATTCCTGTGATGCTTGTCGAGCCCAGTAAGGTGGTTATAACCTTATAGTTTTGCAGTCATCGGAGTTTTGACGCGCGGTCCAGGTTCGATACAGAGTTTCAATGCTCTTCCAAGAGCAACTGGGTTTTGAGATATCTCCTAGGTTTCTAGGTAATGTAGATTAGTGATTCTGCTGGTTTTGGGTCTTGTAGTTCATATATAAAGTAGTTCAAGTTAATCTACTAATTAATTCCGTATAGTACTTAAATTAATTTTCGTCTAATTTCTACATAATTTGATCCTTAGCAATTTTTGCCTGAGGTGGCACTCAGGTCTTTGTACGAATTTTTTCGAGACGTTACAATCTACCCCACTGAAAGAAAATTTTCATCATCAAAATTAGTATCTTTTCATACTCCTTGAGAATCTGAGGGTAGTTCTTACGGACCCCGGCTTCTATTTTCCAAGTAGCCTCTTCCTCAGTGTGATGTGTAACACCTTGTCCTTTCTGTCTAAGATACGCATGGGTCGTACATAAGTAGCATCTTCACTCAATTGTACCTACTCCCATTTGATAATGTGGAAAAGATCAGGAAGTATTTCTTTAGCATCAATACATGAAATATATTGTGCACGCTTGCGAGTGGAGTGGGCAAAGCAAGGCGGTATGCTACCACACCCACTCGATCTAGTATCTGGAATGAGCCAATGAATATCGGCGTAAGTTTCCCTTTCTTTCCAAACCGGAGGACTCCCTTCATGGGGGAGACCTTAAGAAACATATGACCTCCGACCTCAAACTCTAACCGTTGTCGCCTCGTATCGGCGTAACTCTTCTGTCTGCTTTATGCTGACAGAAGTCGACGCTTGATAATGTCGATCTTCTCTTAGGTCACCTACACTAACTCTGGCCAATCAAACTCTTCTCACTAACTTCTACCCCAACAATGCGGTGCTTGACATGGGTGCCCATACAATGCTTTGTAAGGACCATGCCAATACTGAAAACTGTTGTTATAGGTGAACTCAGCATAGGGAAGACAGTCATCCCAACTGTCTTTGAAATCGAGCACACATGCCCGCAACATGTCTTCTAACACCTGATTCACCCATTTTGTCTGCCCGTCAGTCTGTGGGTGGAATGGGGTGCTGAACTTCAGTTTCACACCCATTGCCTCCTAGATATGAGTCCAGAAGATGGATGTGAATCACGCGTCTTGATCCGACACGATCTCTATAGAAACTCCATGCAGACATACTATCTCCTTGATGTACAGCCTGACCAAATCGTCTGTTGAGTTTGAAACTCTAATCGGGAGGAAATGAGCCGATTTCGTCAATCAGTCCACAATCACCCAAATGGAGTCATGCCCCTTCCTCGTCTTCGACAACCCCGAAATGAAGTCCATAGAGATGAAATCCCATTTCCATTCAGCTATGGGCATGGGCTGAAGCAGTTCAGGAGGTCAGTGATGCTCTGTCTTGACCTGCTGACATATGAGACAACGAGACATATAATCTGCTATATGGGCCTTCATGTTGTCCCCCCAGTATGAACGCTTCATGTCTCGGTACATCTTCGTATTACCAGAATGCATCGCCATCTTCGAATTGTGAGCAGCTTTGAGAACTTTCTTTCTCATGTCATGAAGATTTGGGATGCATAGGCAGCCACAATAATGTTAACCCCCATCCGTACCAACTCTTCATTCCGAGTCTTCATCGCCACTAGCTCACCTTCTCAACTCTGCCAACCCTTCATCTTCCTTCTGAGCCACAATGATTCAGTCATCAATAAGTGGCTGTACATGAATATGTGCGACGCTCTCGAATGGTTCCTCTACCGTGAGTTTCTGCTCAAAGTCTCGCACAAACTCTACCATGTTCCATTCGTCGATCATCAGCAGAGCTACAAATGCTATTGTCTTCTTACGGCTCAAAGCGTCTGCCATAAGGTTGGCCTTGCCAGGATGGTGGGATACCTCGAACTTGGAAGTTTTTCAAGGTTTCCATCCATCATCGCTGCCTCATATTCAAGTCTCTCTGTGTGAATATGTATCTGAGACTCTTGTGGTCGCAAAAGAGCTCGAACTCCTCTCTATAGAAGTAATGTCTCTAGAGCTTTAATGCAAAGATGATGGCTGCCAACACCAGGTCATGCATAGGATAGTTCTCCTCGTATTTCCTCAACTGTCGCGATGCATAGGTAATCGCTCTGTCCTTCTGCATAAGAACATAACCCAAACCAATACGAGAGACATCGGTGTAAATGGTATATCTGACTCCCTACTTTGGAAATACTAGCACAAGTGCGAACGTCGACTTATCCTTCAGTTCCTGAAAGGTTGTTTATGCCTTCTCATTCCAGGCAAACTTAAGATCCTTCCGAGTCAGCTGAGACAATGGTCTGGATATCTTGAAAAAGTCCCTGATGAATTAGCGATAGTAACCAGGAAGTCCTAGAAAACTCCTCACCTTTGTAACTGAACCGGGCTGCTCCCAGTCCTAAATTGCGGTCACCTTAACAAGGTCCACAACTATTCCTTCCTTGGACACCACGTGTCCTAGGAGTGGTGTCCAAGGAACTTGACTTCTTCTTTCCAACAGTCATACTTCTTGTACTTAGCAAACAACTGGTTCTTCCTGAGTGTATTAAAGATTGCTTGCAGGTGCTCCTCATGATCTTCCCGACTCTTGGAGTATATCAGGATGTTATCTATAATGATGACAAATTGGTATAGATATGGCTAGAACACTTGGTTCATCAGATCCATGAATACGCCTGTCGCGTTTGTGAGTCCAAACGACATCACAAGGAACTTGTAGTGCCCAAAGCTGGTTCTAAATGCTGTCTTCTGCACGTCTTCATCCCTGACGTGCAACTGATGATACCTTGATTGTAAGTCGATCTTTGAAAAACACTGTGCCCCTTTCAACTGGTTGAACAGATCATCTATCCTGGGCAAAGGATACTTGTTGTTCACTGTCACTTAGTTTTACCGACGATAATTAATATATAATCACAGTGATCAATCCTTCTTCTTCACAAACAACACAGGTGCTCCCCACGGAAACATGCTAGGCCGTATGAAACCTGAATCCAACAGATCATCAATCTGTCTCCTCAATTCCTCCATTTCACATGGAGGCATGCGATATGTGGGTAAGAAAATGTGTGTTGCACCAGGCACAAGGTCGATAGTAAAGTCGATCTCGCGCTGGGGAGGTAATCCAAGTATCGTTTTAAACACTTCCCAGAAGTCCTGGACCACGAGCGTGTTTCCAAGTGTCGGACCATTACGATCTTTCAATAGAGCAGCATAACAAAAACTCGGAAGGGGCAACTGACCTGAACGAGGAAAGTGAAGACTGTGTCCTCAGGCCCACGAGCTGTCACTAATCTGGTTTCACAATCGATTTCTGCCTTCATCTCAGTGAGCTAGTCCATGACGAGAATGATGTCGTAATGGTATATCGTGGTGACAATCAGGTCAATGCGTATCGTTCTACTCCCTAAATCTATCCAGCAACACTCACACAACTTAGTGACATTTGTAAAAGTTCCTACTGCTGTGATAACTCTCACCCCAACCATAGGGGTCGTATTTAGCCCTAAGCTCTTGACCGTAGAACATGATATCATCGAAATAGTGGACCCAGTGTCCACCAACAGAAATACGGGTGTACCTTGGATGTGGGCAGTGACCTCGAAGGCTAAAGGCACTATAGCTGCTGAAACAGACGCTTCAGCTGCAAGCGCATATACTCACGCCTATTGAGAACGGTTCGTTTGCGATGCCATAGGCCGTTGAGGTGGCCCAAATTGATGTGTGGGTGGTCTGTAAGATGGTTGTGCAGGTGGTATTGACGTACAGGTGGAGTCGAGATAGCTTAAGGAATTTGGCGATTGATCTTTTGAGGTGACGAGAAGCCGTTATCCCTCATCTTGGTGAAATAATAAGTATCTGCATTGCTCGACCTCTTGTAGTAGGTGCACCATAGATCTGATTGCGTTAGCTGGGTTAGTGAAGCCATAAGCCGAGGAGGCGAATTTACACGTGGCCTCTTACCGAGGAAAGGTCTGCTCGACAAATCTGGTCGAAGCCTCTAACCCATGGGTACACGCGTATGGGATAGCCTATCCCTATCCTGTTCAGCTCGTAGGGACATGCTCATTAGCTTAACATAGTTATTAATGCTAGCATAACACATCTTCGAGCGGATCTCAGGCCACAAACCCTCAGAAAATCATCGCATCTTCATCGGCTCGTTTGCTAGTATCAAGCGAGCATATCTGGTTAGCTCCATGAACCTGTTCTCGTACTCTGCCATGGTCATCCCTCCTTGTCGAAGGTGAAGAAAATCTCCCTCCTTTTCATTGCGGTACGTGAGGGGAAGTACTTCTCATGAAAGCGGGCCTTAAAAGCGTCCCACATCCATACATGTCCTACTGGAACTGTCCGCAGGATGCTATCCCACCACAGACTGGCCTCTTTCTTGAACATGTAGGTGACCAGCTCAACTTGCTCTACCTCAGTTCACTGCAGTGGCTTCAGCATCTTAGAGATGCGGTCAAGCTAGTACTCGTCCTCCTCGGGTCTATGAGTACTTGCAAAAGTAGGAGGTCGAAAGCACTGAAATCACTCAAATAAGCTGCTCACACTCATGTTTTCAGCAGGGTGCACAGGTGGTGCAGACGGGGCCACGCTCATGTTCTAGGAAAGGGCCCCAGCGATGGTGGTCCAAATCTATTGCTGTTGCTGTATAAGGAGCATCATCTGCTCCAACCTATTAGGAGGAGCTGCCTGATGCATGTGTGGCATCGATGAGGACGCATGGTTTTATTCTAAAACTGGTGGTGCAAAAGGTACTGGCTCATTAGTGGGGCCAGTGGCCGGTTGTGAATCCAGCATCGTGTCACTGTTAGGGCCCAAGGTGGGGTCTGTGTGGCTATCGCTTAGGGGAGGTGCCCCGTCAAACGACCCACCAAGTACTAGACGTGTAGTGTTCTGAGTAGCTTTCAGAGGCATTCCCTATACACAACATAGGGTGCAACACGTGTAAGATTAACATAACAATACTCAACTTGTCAAGCATTTTACACATTCTATAATAAAAGGAGTTTCATGCATTTCATTTAACTAAAATCGTTACAATACATGAAATGTAGTCTTACATGGATCATGACAAAAGATGCCTGTGAGATAATTTAAACAAAGCTTCAAACACTAAAACACACCAACAACTCTACCATACTACTAGGCATATTAAGGTTGTAACATAGAAAGCAAGAAAAATAAAGAAAGAAAAGACCCAATGATGACTACGACATAGGACTAGTCGTTTGAATCTGGTAATGGTGGAGGAGCACCTTTGTCCTGCATGCAGCACAGGAGAGCCTTCAAGGTGCGAGACACCTTCTTAAACCTCTACTTCATGTAAGCCTGACTCTCTTCAAGCTTGGCCAGGGTCTCTCTGACCTCCTGTTGCAGGGCAACTTGGCCCTCCTCAATCTGAGCCAAGCGGGCTTCTAAAGCAACCCGATCGTGATGGCGCTCATGTGTAGCAGGAGGAGAGCCCCCATCAGAGTCTTGAGCCTCCTCTTCTTCCTCTTCCCGCTCTTCCTCATCACTTCCTCTATTTCATTTTCATCCTCTTCTTCATCACTTTTTTCCTCTTCACTTCCCGTCTCATCCTCTCTCATCAAGTCGGGCTTGACGTTGTTGTGGCCTAATACTTATGTTGTTAAGCGTAGTGTCGTTGATGAAATGGATCGGCGCAAAGCTATCTGCGCCAAGTCTGTAGCCGAATTCACGAGCAAGCTTGCATATAAGTTGGCTGAATGGGAGTGAAATGTCTGTCCTAGGAGAGCGTGTGGTCTGAACTATTTGAAGTAGGATGTACGTAGGCAGACACAACTTGTCTCCTTGCCCAGCTCTGTATAGGAAGTCTACCATCAAACGCGTGCACTTAGAGTGATTGCTCCACCTAGGATACACATTGTATGTGAATATGTGATGGAGTAGGCAGAAGTCATGAGTCATCTTAGTCACTGAGAGGTAATTACCTCGATTCCATTGGACTAGTCGGCTACAAAGAAATTGCATACGCCGATCTCTTTCACGCACACTTCTGAGATTTCTCTCGCTAGCATGTACCTCTTCACGTGGCATTCCCATGATTCGGGCTATCAAGTCTACGTTGACAATGGCTTCCTGTATTCCTACGAGGATAGAGAACTGTAGAGGCTCCAGTAGTGGCTCTCGTATATGAGTGTAGAAGGCTCGAAAAGTGCTCTCATTTGCACTAGACTTGCCCTCAAATATGGGACCCCACCCGGCGTCCAACAGGAGGTACATCACCAAATAAAGCCTAAATAGTTTTTCGTCCACGTGTGCTTCAAAGAGGACTCTACGGCCTTGAAACCTACCATGTCCCATCTTCGCCAGTAAAGTTCTTTCGAGAGGAATTTGGGGATCGAGATCCCGCTTCATCCTTAGCTCTCGTGTGGCGCTTGTGCTTGCTTTGACGCCCGATTTCTTCCTTGGACAGGTTGGGCGGTTAGGCCCAACTGCATTTGTGGAAGTTCTCTTCTTTCCCATGAGGGAAAGAAGTGTGGAAAGTGAAAATATGGCCGCCACTAGCTCAAAAGGAGCCATGAGAGTGGAGTAAGATTTGTAAGATGAGATGGGTTAGGAGATTTTGAGATTTATGAGAAACAAAGGTGGGTTTGTGCACTCAAATGAGAAGGAAGGAAGGGTATTGAAGGTAGTAGAAGATGGATTTGAGAGAAATGATGGGAGGTGAGTATGTAGTGAAGAAGAAGAAGAAGATATGAGAATGAAGGGGTGGATTTGAGGTGAAAAATCAGACTTTTGAGAGCTTGGAGGGGTTTAGAGGCTAGGTGGGGGTGGAATGAAGTAAAAAAAGGGAGATATAAGGGGTCCCACACGATTTGGTGGGCCTCACGTGCATGTACAATGATCTGCCCGCCCAGCCCGTTGCGGCCTGACAGGCCCGATGAACATGGACCGTGAGGCCTCGCAGTTGGGGCGATGCCATTGCGGTCCGCTGGACCTTTGAGTGATGGCTTGCCCCAGGGGCGATGACATCACCCTCCAAGGGTACTAGAAATGTGTGGTGTCCACTTTGGTTCCCCCGATTTGTACCATTTAAGCCCCCGAGTCTGTTTGAGACGTTTTCGGAGTCTATCTCGTGTATATTCACGCGTTTCGGTTATTTAGTGTGTAATATGTTGAATTATTGTCTAAACTCATTGATTGACGGTCTAGAAAAGAACTAGGATCATCTCACATGATCACAGATGCATACGGGTCCCGTTTCTACTGTCAGTTTCGCCCGTCGACGAAACTTGGAATCCTACGTTCGTTTTTACGTTTTATCGCCCCCCTCCCCCAAGTCAAAGTACTTCGGAATGCGTCGTGTGTCCATAACCCAGGTCCAGTTTAATCCAAATCATGCTCTGATACTAACTTATAATGCCCCAAAAATTGAGGGGCGAGCAAAAGCTCAACTCCTGAGTTTTAGCGCATCACTTATGCAACATAGATAATGATGTTTAAATGTTGTCCATATTAGTGCATTAAACGCGAGTGAGATTATACTAAAATAGCATATCATACTCTAGAGACAATTAGATTATACAAGCGGAAGACTGTGATAAATATATAAAGCACATAAGTAGTTGTAAATCCCCAGAGTATGACTATGTCACTAGGCTGAATATATACATGTTTGTTTCAAAATATATAAAATGACTAAATATAACGTCCCACTAGTTTGTATCCCTGTAATCCTGGCGATGCTACTCTAGGTCTACATAAACAAACAGAGAGTTGCATGTAGGAGAACTCCTCCTCGTCATCATAAAAGTCTACTCTACTTCGTAAGCATCACCATCATCTGCAGCTAAAACAAAGTCTGGTTGGTATTTTAAAACACCATCCCAGAGTGGGAGTGAGTGATTAACTCAATGGACCTATAAGGTAAAGGTTAATATGTTGTCAATTCAGTCAAGCAGTAATAATAAGGCAATATAGCAAACATATCCTAAGTACTCTTGTTAATGCAAGGATGGTATGCGATAATGATGCATGCCCTTGCCTGCACTCCCTTAGTGACATCATCTCACGATCGCGACATGCACCACTCCGGAAATGTGTGCTTCCTCGCCAAAGCACATGCAATGGGGTGCATGATTATGTTAGCTAATACTTAATTAGGTTTATTCATACAGTAGGTTCAAGAAGCTAAGGTACCTTCCTTTATATCATTTACCCAAACGATGATCCATATAGGGTCGTCAATCCTAGTTCATCACATACGATAGGCAATTTATAGGGCAACGTCACCCGTAATTTAAAAGCAGTGGACAGGCAAGTTCAGGTCATTATGGGAGGCTCGTCACCTCGACGTAGGCCTAGTTTATACTCAAGGTCATTACGGGAAAGGTTCGTCACCTTAGCGTAGGCCAACAGCTCGAATACAGTGTCTCATACTGTCATATTCGGCTCACGAGTTTGGGTTGCTCATTAGTCACTACGAGAAGTCTCGTCACCTCAGTGTAGGCCAAAAACTTGACCACGATGTCCCATACTATCATGCCTGGCTCATGAGTCTTAGTGGATCATGGTACCAAGGTTGAAACGGGCTTTACATTGGTAAGTGGTACCTTAGATTCAAGTAGTAACATTCAAAACATGGTGAACATATATTAGGCCAATCGGGTTACTTGATAAGATTGATTGGCACGAGCGTATGCTGAATTGATCGACATAGAGCCCGTAAGCACTCCGCATAGCTAACCATGTCGATAAATAGCGTACGACTCAGATTCATCGAACGTGCCTTTTGTGGTGAAATGACCTCGGCCACCTATTCGGGAATCATTACCGATTGACTGGACTATGTAGTAGTCCTAAACCAACTCAAACACAGCATGTGGATACATATGATATTCATAACAATATTTAACAAACAATACCAATATAAATCTCATTTGAGCATTTTACAAAACATAAAGTGTATTATCATACATATGTACTTCATTCATAAATTACGTAGTAATAAGATAGGTTACATGAAGGAAACTGTAACTATAGATAAGGTAATTGAGAATCCTATCTCAACAACCTCATTAAGTATATTTCAATAGGCAATTTCTCATTCGGACATTTTATCAAACACTTAGACTACACATATTAACATACATGTAATAAATTAGTTATAACCTATATTATAGCAAATTCTTTCATAAAGGAGTTGTCACACATAAAACAATAATGTATTCTCAACCAATACTCATAGCAAGCACAAATCATAATTCCATATTCATTTAGACATTTCAACAAACACATGAAATGCATTATATTCAACGTAGTTCATATATATGTGTAATACCCGAAAAACATCGCATCTAAGCACATGTGACAAGAATCAAGTTAGTCATAAATCATTAACTGACATTGAAAGCCTTAAAAACTATAACTTAAACGTTTATGGTCTGCACCTTTCGTCGATATACTCGTATCGAACTCAGTTTGAATCTTACATTTCTGAATACGGAATAACGGGTACCTATACATTGAGATAGGTTAGTTATTTCATAGATTCTTCTATTTAGATTCCTAAAAAGAGATTAGGGTTAATATTTCTTACCTAAATCACAATCAAAACAAGTTGAGTAGTATAGCCAAAAGGTGATCTAGGGCATATAGTTGTACGAGAGAACCACCGCCTCGATCTCTCTAACCTTCACTCTTCTCCTCACACTTTTCCCTTCTTTTCTCTCTTCTCTCTCCTGGGGTTTGGAGGAAATTCGTATGGAATGAGAGAGGGGTGGGTTAAGGCCCTTATATAAGCCCAGAAGTGGTGTAAAAGGCCCCAGGACCATGGTATACTTAGGATATATACAAAGGGTGGCTATTTCGGGCCAACGGAGCTCATCAGGAGGTCCATTACCTGCATATGATTCGAAGAAGTTTCCTGATAATGGATCTATGTCAGGTTAAGATTTTGGTCCGATCGAATTTGTGGATCGACCATGGAGGACTAGTTTCAGTTCAATGGTCATTGCTATTCGATCAGGGCCACAAGTATGCCAATGAGTGCAGGAAAATTTCCTGATCCAAGGGTATAGTTTGGTCAGGATCTGACGGTCTGAAACCTTAAATTTGGCTTGCAAGTGAACGTTCCAAATCACTTAAGTTTGAGTTCATTTTTTAAAGATATTCGCATTTCTCACACACTTCGCTTCAAGCTCAAGTTGTGCATTTCTAGATACTATTTGGACTGGATTCTCGCATTGCTTGTCGAGCCTAGTAAGGTGGTCATAACCTTATAATTTTGTAATTATCGGACTTCTGACGTGCTGTCCATGACCGATACGGAGTTTCAATGTACTCCCGAGAGCAACTAGGATTCGAGATATCTCCTATGTTTCCAGGTAATATAGAATTAACGATTCTTTTGGTTTTGGGTCTTGCAGTTCGTATAGAAAGTGGTTCAAGCTAATCTACTCATTTAATTTCTACATAATTTGATCCTTAGTGATTTCTGCCTGAGGTGGTACTTGGGTCTTTGTACGGATTTTTCTAAGACATTAGGGCAGGCCACTGGTTTGATTGGCCCATGCATTTAACTAACGTTCCAAATGCGTTGAGTTTCATTAGACCTTGGCTTCCGCTAGTTACAATTTGTGTCCGTAGAAAATGATGGGATGTTGCACTCTCTGCTTCGTGCTTTCTTTTTGGACAGTTTAAGTAAGGTTGGAGTCTTAATTCCCATTGTTTGGACGACTCAGATCGACACTTATTGTCGGTATATGATGGACCAAAGATCCTTGCCTTTGTAATTTGATTTCTTGTGGTACTTTGTTTGGTTGTAACAGGGCACATGATCCTGTCTTTCTTCGGCATTTGTAATCTATTTCTCAGGTCGTGGGTGGGAGTTGCGTCTGATGGACGGTTTAGATCTGATCACTACATCGTGATGGTGGGTCCCTTTTACTTCTACAAGTTGTTTCCCAGTTCGAAGTCTCGAAAGCGTGAGTAGAGAAAGTGGAAGTGGACTTATTTGTTTTCCTAATTTGGGTTTGGAGTGAAACAATCCAGGGTCTGGTCAAATTCGTCCCACGAGTATGATGGACGTTTAGATCATCCAAGATGATCGCGATTGTGGGCCACAACAGCCCTAAATGAGCATTATCCGTTCGCTCTGCTAACAACGGGAAAACAGGAAGGTCTACTGGTCAACACGGTCAAACCGTGTTGACAGTTCTGGTGTGCTGGGGGTACATGCCCGCCTGGTGCACACACGACCCCGAATGTGGGGCCTAAAGGGATGTTTTGTGAAATGTACTCCGTCCATTCGTTTTGTCAGTTCTTAATAAGGTCTTTCCTGTAGTATGAGGCAGGTATGAGTCTGTGGGGGGCTGAAGACACATCATTATAGGCATGTTTTTAAGTAATTTTTACAAATGAACTTATATTTAAATCTTTAGGAATAAATAATTACTCACCAAATTAATTAAGAGAATGTATATATATCAACCAACATAATGGAAGGTCATGTGATGATTTTATCTTAAAATCAACAGTTAGATTGGTATTGTACACATGTACATATTACGTTAAAGTTCCTAGTAACACTCGAAACTTTCAATACTTAGGTTGTAACAGGGCACACGATCCTGTCTTTCTTCGGTGTAAGTCATCTATTTCTCAGGTCTTGGGTGGGGGTTGCGTCTGATGGACGGTTTAGATCTGATCACTACATCGTGATGGTGGGTCCCTTTTACTTCTTCAAGTCGTTTCCCAGTTCGAAGTCTTGAAGGCAGGAGTAGAGAAAGTGGAAGTGGACTTGTTTGTTTTCCTAATTTGGGTTGGGAGTGAAACAGTCCAAGGTCTGGTCAAATTCGTCCCACGAGTATGATGGACGGTTTAGATCATCTAAGATGATCGCGATTGTGGGCCACAACGGCCCTAAACGAGCATTTTCCGTTTGGTCTGCTAACGACGGGAAAACAGGAAGGTCTATGGGTCAACACGATTAAACCGTGTTGATAGTTCTGGTGTGTTGCGGGTACATGCCCACCTGGTGCACACACGACTCCAAATGTGGGGCCTAAAGGGATGTTTTGCGAAATCTACTCCATCCATTCATTTTGTCGATTCTTAATACGGTCTTTCCTGTAGTATGAGGCAGGTATGAGTCTGTGGTGGGCTGAAGACACATCATTATCGGCATGTTTCTAAATAATTTTTACAAATGAACTTATATCTAAATCCTTAGGAATAAAGAATTACTCACTAAATTAATTAAGGGAATGTATATATATATATATATCAACTAACATAATGGAAGGTCATGTGATGATTCTATCTTAAAATCAATAGTTAGATTGCTTGATCTATGAATGAGGATTATTCCCAATGGTCAGATAGATTTAAGGTTAGGATAGTTAGATTGATATTGTACACATGTACATATTACGTTAAAGTTCATAGTAACACTCGAGAACTTTCAATACTCATCTATTGAAAAGTTCTAGGTGTTACAATCCACCACCTTTAAACAAAATTTTGTCATCGAAATTTAATTATTTGTTCCATTTACAGTGATCTATTATGTTTAATATTCGTTATATTCCTCGTGAGGTAGATGTATATGTCTAGGTGTGCGTATAATTGGAAATTGAAAGTGTATCTTCGATCAAACTGATGAATAAAGATCTGATTCGTCTCGATCGATTCGACGGAACCAACTTTACAAGGTGGCAAGACAAGATCAAGTTTCTTCTGATAGTGTTAAAGATCTATTATATTTTAGATCCAAATTTACAATCGTTGCTTGTAACTACTGGTGAGGACACACTTGAACAGATTGCTGCCCATAACAAACGAGTTGAAGATGAAATTTTGTGTTGTGGACACATACTGAACGCGCTCTCTGACAAACTTTATGATCTATACACACAAACATTGTTTGCAAAATTTTTTTGTACTGCCCTGGAGTTTAAATACAAAGTTGAAGAAGAAGGTACCAACAAGTTTCTAATAGCCAGGTACTTCGACTATAACATGGTAGATACTAAATCGTTGTTACCTCAAATCCAAGAATTGCTGTTAATAGTGAATAAAATTAAGACCATTAAATTTGATCTTCTTAAATCATTCCAAGTCGGGGCTATTATTGCAAAATTTCCCCCAATGTGGAAAGTCTATAGAAAGAAGTTGTTGCATAAAACTTAGGACTACACATTAGAATAAATCTAAAAATATCTTTGACTTGAGGAAGAATCCCGCAACCGCGATAAAAAAGCTGAAAATGGAAATTTCTCGTCCAAAGTACACACAATAAAAAACATCAATAATAAGAATCCTGAGAAGGACGATTCCCTACAACCCAATAAAGAGAAATTCAAGAAAATACAAAAAAAGAATGAAAAGTTCAAAGGCCCTTGCCATGTCTGTGAAAAAACTGGGCATTATTCTCGAGTTTGTCGATATCGCAAATCAGAAAAGGAAGCAAGTGCAACAGAAGGCAATATAGTGACAATGGTCACTAAAGTTAACACAATCCAAGGAAAAGTTTCCGGTTGATGGTACGATACTGCTACTACAGTATATGTCTGCTATGACAGATCAACTTTTAAAACCTATAAAGAATTGACTAATGGTCAAGAAGATCAAATTGATAATGAAGTTTGATCAAAGGAACCATGGAACTGATGTTTACTTGTGAAAAGAAAGTGATTCTGACAAATGTGCTGCACGTCATAGACACGAGGTGAAATCTAGTTTCAGGGGATCTTCTGGGTAAACTTGGAATAAATGTAGTGTACGAGTCAAAGAAACCATGGAACTGATGTTTACTTGTGAAAAGAAAGTGATTCTGACAAATGTGCTGCACGTCATAGACATGAGGCGAAATCTAGTTTCAGGGGATCTTCTGGGTAAACTTGGAATAAATGTGGCATATGAGTCAGGAAAACTGATTCTGTCGAAGGATGAAAATTTTGTCAGAAAGAAATATGCTTATAGTGGTATGATAAATTTTCATTGAATGAAAGTAATACTTCTGCGTATATGGTTGAATCTGTTGGACTATAGCATGATAGACTAGCACATGTAAGATATAGTACCTTAAAATTCATGGCTAAGAATGGTTTAGTCTCACACATAGATAATGAGAACAATAAATGTGAAGTGTGCCTACGATCCAAAATGACAAAGAAACCATTTTCTAGTGTCAAGAGATCATCTCAAGTATTGGATATTGTGTACAGTGATATCTGTGAGTTGAACGACATTCTTACTTATGAAGGTAGAAGGTATTTTATAACCTTTATACGTGATAGCTCTAGATATGTGTATGTATACCTATTAAAGAGCAAAGATGAAGCATTAAACATGTTTAAAGATATAAAGCAGAAGTAGAAAATCAAGTAAATAAGAACATAAAGATTCTCCGTAGTGATAGAGGGGGAGAATCTTTTTTAAATGAATTCTCTAACTTTTGTGAAGAAATATCACACTTATGGGACTATCTAAACTTTAAAAGCTAGCTTAGTAGCTAAGGGGTTCAGACGAAAAAATGGATAGATTATTTTGACACATATTTTCTCGTGATTAGGATAACATTCATTAGAATTTTATTTATGTTAGCTTCCATACGTTGTCTTCACATCCACTAAATGGATGTAAAGATTGCCTTCCTGAATGGTGACCTCAATGAGGAGGTATATATGAAACAATACGAAGGATTCGTTCTATCAAGAAATGAAAATAAAGTTTGTAGATTAATTAAATCTTTTTATAGATTAAAACAAGCACATAAACAATGACATGAAAAGTTTAATTAAAAAATACTATCTCATGGTTTCATGCATAATGTAGTTGATAAATGTATATCAAAGTTAAAAAATATAGTGGGAGTTATGCTATGTGTCAATCTCATTACATTGAGAAGATACTAAAAAAGTTTAACTATCTCAACATAAAAGAAGCAAAAACCCCATTTGATCCAAGTATCAAGTTGAATGAGAATAATGAAAGAGCAGTTGTACAATTTAAACATGGGAGTACTATAAATAGTCTAATATATGCTGTGAGTAAACTCAGTAGGTTTAGTAACCCCAGCGTGGAACATTGGAATCCTATCAGTAGAGTCATTGGTTACTTAAAAGAAACTAAAGACTTATGGTTATTTTACTCAGAGTTTCCTGACGTATTGGAAGGTTATACTGATGTGAGCTAGATATCGAGTGCAGAAGACAATAACTCTACTACAAGGTAGGTATTCACCCTATGAGGTATAGTCATATCTTAGGGATTCAAGAAACTGACCTGCATAACTCACTCAATTATTAGCCTTGGCTCAATAGGTAAAGAGGCTAAGTGGCAAAGGGATCTTTTATTATAAATTCCTTTTTTGTGCAAAGTATATACCGGCTATGTCATTGCATTGTGATAGTGAATCCACATTAGCTAGAGCCTATAGCGGCACTTATAATGGAAAGTCTAGACGTATAAGTTTATGACATGATTATGTGAGATAATTGATTCAAGATGAAATCATTATAATTTTTATATGAAATCAAGTAATAACTTAGCTGACCCTTTTACTAAACCTCTAATGAGAGAGATAGTAAAGACAGCATCTAGAGGGATGGGGTTGAAACTCTTCAACCAAAGTTTCACCAGTGATGGTAACCTAACCTAAAATCAGAAAATCTCTAATTTCAAGTTCAATGGGTAAAAATAAGTTGCTGATATGTGGAAAGTTTCAGCACTAAAAGTATATACAATCATATTCATAATAAATAAGTGTTGAGCGTTACAAAATGAGGGTTAAGTCTTTGAACTCTTAATGAAATCCAGTCTAAGAGACAAGTGTCATAATAGTAATAAAGATAGTGAAAGGATTTCACCTATGTGAACGTAGAGATGATGCCGTCTCTCAAGAGAGTTAGAGTTTCTCTTGGGATCGTTTATGAAATAGGATGAGCACTTGGCCATTAATTATGCTGAGCAATGTTCACAACCCCAAGTGTAGGGTCACGATATAGTAATAACTCATGAGAACGAGGTCGAATCCACAGGGACTAAACTTGTACGTATTCTGAAAAGAACTAGAACTAGAACTAGAAGAAGATATAAATCTGAATTTTATAATAGAAGAGAGTAATTGTGAATAATGTTTAAACTATCAATTAAATGTGAGAACTAGGGTGCCAAGGATCCACTTGTAGCTATTAAGATGTTACCTTGCTTGATTCAATAAGCATAATTGGAATTGGAGTCTTATCCTATCCAATTAGAAGATAAAGTAATTTAAATCAAATCTAAACTTTTCATTGACATAATTCTTAATGGAGCAGAATTGTAATGATTGGAAGAGATGTAATAACCCTACCATGCCTAGGAGACGATGGTGAACTATGAGATTTAACAATCTTATAATCTTAAAACAGAAAAAGAAGATATCCAAAATTATCACAACATCTATTATAATTTGAGTCACAATAAATTATAGAAAACTGAAAATATTCCTTTAATATCAAACTAGAAATCAATGAAGTTCAATAAAAATAAGAATCAAAGCAAAATAAACATCCCAACACGCTACAAGCTTCACCCATTAGCCGTAGCTAAGAGGTTTAGTTAACCAGATACTCTTAAACGAAATATGAAAAATAAACTAGAGAAAAAGAAAAACTCTTTGACGGCTGCTCCACCCTTGTTCTATGCTCCTTGAGACCTTTTCAAACCGTAGAAGATGCTTTAGAGCATCGTAGGGAGTCTTATTTATAGTTGTGGAATTCTAACTTTCGTACCGAGTTGAAAAAATCTAGAAATTGCCTCAAATTTACGCAATCTGCACAATTTTCCAAAATAGAATTGGGGTTTAAACCACCTCAAAATTATCACTCTGTGCAATTTTTCAAAATATACCCGAAGTTTCAGAATACACTTTTCATGACAATTTCTGGAATATGTTTGTTTTCAGGACAATTTCAGGATTCTTTTTCTTCACTTCAAATCTGTGATTCTCTTCATTCCTCACTTAGTTTTTTTGAATCTTTGGAACGTGAATTCTTCATTAATGACTTTTAAATCTCTGAATATTCATTTAGTAATCTTTTGAGCATATATCTTCCTTTTGACATCAATTTCACCTTAAGTTTTCGAAATCACCTTGCACATGAAAACATGTATAATTAAATCGATTAAGCACCATTATATTTATAAAACTAAGGTATAAATAGGGAGAAATATACAATATTTCACACTAAACACAACAACCAACATTTTGCTAGTCCCAAGCAAAACATGTGTGAAGTAATTCTCAATTCTCAATGTTCAAACCATTTTTCAGAAATCAATCCTTTGTGCAATTAAGTATGGATGAGTAGAATTAAGACGAGAAAGTGAGATTTTAAAAACCTAGAGCCGAATCGTATAAGCAATCCATCAAATAGGTTCTTTATCGATTAAATTAGAGCATAAGTTCATATGTCAAGTTTTTCTAACGTGCTTAGTGAATTCTAACTTACTTTTCACAAAAATATACTATCATTACATAATATTTGCCATGATCATCACCTCAAGATTAATTGAATAATTAAGTACTTATTCCGAACTTATCCCATTTCCTTCTTTTTTCAGTTTTGATTTTATATCGATGGTCTCTTTTTATTTATTCATTCTTTTCAGACTTTTCATTCTTTTTCATTCTTTTCCAGTCTTTTCATCATATTGACCTTTTTGTTAATTTCACTGTTTTGTAGCTGGTTCTTTTCATCTTTTAAGGTGGATAAAATTCTCCAGACTTAATTCCCAATCATCTATCAATGCTTCATATACTAACAATAAGAAATTCTAGCATACTTCATAAAAAGCAACTTGAACGTGTCTTTTGACTTAGATAAACATGATATTCAAACTTCCTTTTAATCAATTGAGTGCAAGAACTGTAGGTGATAGATTACTTACTTGATCAAACTACAACAATTCAAAATTTAATCTCAATCTTATCATCATACTCAAAACATTCTTTACGTACACAATTTATCATTTTCCAAATAGATTTCAACTTGTAAATTGAAAATTTTTAAAAAAAAATTGCTCAGAAATAAAAAATATTGATTAGTTTACCTAATCCACACCCCAACCTAAAATCTACATTGTCCTTAATGTAAAAAAATATAAGCATACAATGTATATGAGACACCGAAAAGAAATGAGAAGTGATGGAAATGTAGTACCTGAAGAAAGGGGATTGAAGCTTTTCCAAGGTTCTCAATGCGAAGATGGGTTAGCAAAAAGACTCAAACAAACTGAAAGTAAACTATCCTAATCTTAAATCCTACGAAAGTAATAAAAGCTAACTACACCTCCATCAGATTAGGAGCTCAATTCTAGTATACGGGATCAATCAGAGGCATAGACATGTCATCTGAGTCAAATTTCTCAACAAATGGCTTTAAACGATATCCGTTCACTTTAAAACATAGCCATTCATTAGATTCTTTATCTCAACAGCCCCATGTGGATAAACATTAGTAACAATGAAAGGGCTGGTCCATCGAGATGGGAGTTTACTGGAAAAAGGTGTAACTGAGAATTGTACAGAAGGACTTTTTGACCGGTTATGAATGATTTTTGAAGGATGTTCCTATCGTGGAACACCTTCATCCTGTCCTTGTAAATTCTCGAGTTCTCGTATGTGTCGTTCCGGATTTCCTCACATTCATTCAACTGTAGTTTGCGCAATGAACCAATGTTTTTCAAATTGAAGTTCAGATTTTTGATAGCCCAGTAGGCTCTATATTCTAACTCTACAGGCAAGTGGCAAGCTTTCCCATAGACGAGTCTAAAGGTAGACATTCCAATGAGGGTCTTAAAAGCTATACGATATGCCCATAAAGCATTGGTCAAATGGATTGACCAATCATTATGGTCAGGGTTAACCATTTTCTCTAGAATGTATTTAATTTTCCTGTTGAAAATCTTAACTTGCTCAATTATCTGCGGGTGGTATGGAGTGCTCACCTTATAAGAGATGTCATGTTTCTTCATTAAGTTCTCAAATGGCCTATTATAGAGTGTGAACATCCATCATTAATGATGGCTCAAGGCATTCCGAACTGGGAAAAGATATTTTCTTTTAAAAATCGAATGATCGTACGATGGTCATTGTTTTGACACGAGATCGCTTCGACCCCTTAGTGACATAGTCTACTGCAAGTAAAATGTACAAATTTCTAAATGATTGAGAGAATAGCCACATGAAATCGATGCCCCAGCAATCAAATGCTTCAATGATAAGAATGGGGTTCAGAGGCATCATATTTTGACAGTGTATTGCACTAATTTCTAACAATGCTTACACGCTTTGCAAAACTCATGGGTGTCCTTGAACATAGTGGGCCAATAAAAGTCGCACTGCAGAATTTTGGCCATGGTCATTTTAGCAGAAAACTGACCATCACAGACCTATGAATAACAGAAAGAGATGACACTTTGGTGTTCATTTTCTAACACACATCTCCTTAGAATTTGGTCTGGGAAATATTTGAATAAATACGGGTTATCCTAGAAGAACTTACAAACCTGGGCGAAGAATTTTTTCTTATCTTGCACATTCTAATGAGTCGGCATGAAACCTGTGACAAGATAATTAGCAATGTCAGAAACCAAGATAATTGGGAGAGTTTAAACAATTGTTCGTCAGGTAACATATCGTTTATAGGTGGTGTTTCAAAAGAATCGGGGAGATTAAGTCTCGAAAGATGGTCAGTCACTATGTTCTCTACTCCCTTTTTGTCCTATATTTCCAAATCAAATTCTTAGAGTAGGAGAATCTATCTTATCAAGCGGGGCTTAGCATCATTCTTGGAAAGAAGGTATTTCAATGTCGCATGATCAGTGTAGATAATGATCTTGGATCCAATCAAGTAGGACCTAAATTTGTCCAAAGTGAACACTACGGCTAAGAGTTCCTTCTCTATAGTAGAGTAGTTCACTTGGATAGGATATAGAGTTTTGCTTGTATAGTGAATAACGTAGGGCTTCTTTTCTTTTCTCTAGCTTAACACCGTCTCAATAGTATAGTCAGACACATCACACATAATCTCAAAAAGAATGCTTTAATTGGGTGCCTGCATGATAGGTGTGGTAGTTAACATGCCCTTGAGCTTAGTGAAAGCTTCTTGGCATTCCTCAGTCCACTTGTATGTCACATCCTTTTGAAATAGATTGCATAAAGGACGAGAGGGGTGACTAAATTCCTTTATGAATCGTCTATAAAATCTAACGTATCTTAAGAAAGATCATACATCGAGGTAGGTTAGAGATCAATTTTAGCCTTATCTACCTTAATTCCCTTAGACGAGGTGATATGTCCAAGAACCATTCCCTTATGAACCATGAAATGACACTTCTCCCAATTTAGTACTAAATTATTTTCCTCACATCGCTTCAACATATTTTTTAGATTTTTTAAACACTCGCTGAAGGATGGACCAAAGACATAGAAGTCAACCATGAAGACTTCTAAATATTGCCCCACTATGTTAGAAAATATACTCAACATGCATGCTGAAAAGTGACGGGGGTATTACAAGTCTGAATGACATCCTTCAGTAAGCAAAGGTGCTAAAGGAGTATGTGAAAGTGGTCTTTTCTTAATCTTCAAGGGATATCTCTATCTGATTATAGCCTGAATATCTATAAAGGAAACAATAGTAAGAATAAACAGCTAGCCTTTCCAAGATTTGATTAATGAAGGGCAAAAGAAAGTGGTCCTTCCTTGTGATGGTATTCAAGTTTCTATAGCCAATGCACATTCTCCAACTAGTGGTAACTTTGGTTGGCATGAATTCATTGTTGACATTGGTTATGATCGTGATTTTGGACTTCTTAAGAACCACCTGAGTTGGACTCACCTATTGGCTATTGGATATGGGGTATATGATACCCACATCCAATAACTTAAATACCTCGGCCTTACCCACTTCATGTTTGGATTTAATCAATATTGTAGTTGTCAGGAGGTCTTCGCATTATCCTCAAGATGAATGTGGTGAGTACAAATCAAATGGTCAATTCCCTTGAGGTCCGAAATCGACCATCCAAGGGCTCCTTTATACTCAATGAGAGTAGAGATAAACATACTCTCCAGTTCTTGCTCAAGGTGGGAAGAAATCACCATCGGATATATCTCATATTGACCTAAATAGACATATTTAAGATTAGAGGGCAAAGCTTTTAGGTCAAGCTTTGGCGCTTTGAGGCTAGACGGTAAAGGCACTACATTAGTTTGGGGTAATTCTTTAAATTGTGGCTTCCACTGGTCAAGTATCGGCATAACATCAAGCATGACATCCATCTCCCTAATCGTGTCATCATCCAAATCAATGGGAGTGGGCAAAGCACGTCTCTAAAGTGTCAGAGTATAGAGTCATGATTGCTCTATCTTCCATGAAAGAATCTATCACGTTAATATTGTGGATATCATTAACATCCTCTGACTGTTTGCTCATGTTGAAAAAGATATTAAGCTCCAATGTCATATTTCTGAAAGATAAATTCATAATTCCATTCCTGTAATTAATGGTGGCATTTGATGTAGCAAGGAATGGGCGACCAAGAATGACGAGAATTTGAGTTCTCACATTTATGATGGGTTGAGTATCCAAGATAATAAAATCTACTAGACAGTATAATTTATCAACTTGGACCAACACATCATCAATCATCCCTCTCGGTACATGAACTGAGCGATCAATAAGTTGTAATGTGGTTCGGGTGGATTTTAATTCACCTAGACCCAATTGTTCATAAACCAAGGGATCAAGTTCACACTCACCCCCAAGTCAAGAAGTGTGTGCTCAATCCGATAGTTTCCAATTACACAAGTGATGGTTAGGCTACTAGGATCTTTATATTTTTGTAGCACATCTTGCTTGAGGATGGCACACACTTTTTTAATCAAAAAGATTTTCTTTTGTATGTTTTATCGTCTTTTGATACTGCATAGATCTTTCAGAAATTTGGCATATGAAGGGATTTGTTTAACGGCATCAGTAGAAGGATGTTGACATTCACTTGTTTAAGCACCTCTAGAATATCCTGAGAATTAGATATAGGTTTTGGTGTAATCAACCGTTGAGGGAATGATGCAATCGGCTTACTTTGAGGTTCTGGGTCTAACCCATGTGGAGTAATGCTAGGTCTATCATTCTTATCTTCTTCGGGATCCTTAGGCTTTTCAGCCCTTACCGGAATAGATTTGTCAATTGTCTTTCCACTCCTAAGAGTGGTGATAGACTTAGCTTGCTCCATTTGATTTGAAGAGCTTGGGTCACTAATTTCACATTGTAGCTTTGGATTGTGGAGAGGTAGGGCCGTAAGCATCCCTTTCTCCCCACTCACTAAGTATGACTCAATCCTTTGAATGGATGATGCAAACATTCACATTGTTATTTTGATATCCTGGAATGCTTATATCGTATTCTGGTTGAATAGCTCTTAGTTTTGTATAAATTTTTAAACCATATCCTCTTGAGTCCTCTTCTGATTTAAAAATTGAATAAGGGCCTCTTGTGGATTAGCTGTTTGTCCATTCCTCTAACTGAAATTTGGATGGTTTCTCCAGTTGGAATTGTATGTATTTGAGGTGGGTCCTTTGAAAGCTCTTTGGTAGTTGTTCATGATATTCGATTGCTCATTCAATCTCTTGAAAAGTAGGAATTGTTGGGCAATTCTAGTTTTATGTATGTTACAAGCACAAATACCATAAACAACTTTCACAGCCTTATCAGATTTGATAAGTTATGCCTTCTTAAGTTCCATGGCCTCGACTTTTCTTGTGAGATTGACCACTCTTGCACTCATATCATCTTCCTCTTTTAGAACATAAATTCTTCCCCTTTCCTTTGATTGAGTAGGCTTAGAAGTGGTGAGTCTTGGAGAGTTGTCCCATGATTACACATTTTCTGCCAATTGATCAAGGTAATCCCACGCATCATCGACCTCTTTGTTCATGAATTCACCATTACACATCATCTCTACGAACTGGCATATTGGTGAAGTTAATCCATTATAGAAAAAGCTTATTCTTCGCCATACTTTGTAGCCATGATGTGGATAGGAATTCATGAGATCTTTCAACCTTTCCCAGCATTAGAAAAAGGTCTCTTCCTCTTTTTGGACAAAATTCATGATTGCCTTCCTTAAAGTGTTAGTTTTATAAAACGATTTTTTTTTGAGAAATTCTCGAGTCATCTTGGCCCATGTGCCAATGGATCTTGGCTTTAAGGAGTGTATACATGTCTTAGCCTTCTCTTTCAATGAAAAAGGAAATACTTTAAGTCACACTGTGTCCTCAAACACATTTGGAAAGTGTAATGTAGCGACTATCTCATCAAATCCTTGTTGTGCAAATACGGACTTTCAGAATCTAGTCCATGAAACTTAGGAAGGTGTTGTATCACTCCAGGTTTGATATCCATGTTTCCTGCATTAAGTGGAAAGACCATGTAGGAAGGTGTACTCATCCCCGCCGGTTGTAAATAATTGCGTAGAGTGGGGGGGGGGGGGGGGGGGGGGTGCATAATGCACCTCATTTTCATCTTGAACTTCCTCAACTAGCGGTTGAGGTCGAGGTTGATTTGCAGTCATCACTTCAATTAACTGAGAGAATCTCAAGTGGTGTCTAATCCTTTAATGGATAGGCAACCCTTCGACTAATCCTCCTTCACTCAAGAGATGTTGAGTGTTCTCACGAACCCACTTGAGCATGAAACATGCACAACCCTTAAGTAACTAAACAATTAAACCTAAAAAAGAAAACTAGAAAAACTAAAATAAATAAGAGATCTAAAAAAATAAGAGAGAGGGTTGGAACGAAATTACCAAATAAGAGTTGCTATGTTAGGAATCCTACAAAACAGAAAACAATGTTAGTTTTTAAAAATAATTTTAAAAAAAATCCTAACCTAAAAACATAGTAGAAAAATAAATCTTAATCTTAACTTAATTCTAAAACCAATTAATTCTAAAAAAATGTAGAAGCCATGGCAACGACGCCAAAAACTTGTTCACAACCCCAAGTGTAGGGTCGTGATGTAGTAATAACTCATAAGACTGAGGTCGAATCCACAGGGACTAAATTTATACGTATTCTGAAAAGAACTAGAACTATAACTAGAAGAAGATCTAAATCTGAATTCTGGAATAAAAGGGAGTAATTATGAATAATGTTTAAACTATCAATTAAAGGTGGGAACACCTGTGCTTGCACACATGCACGCGCTTGGGATCGGTGCAAGGGCGTGGGCATGTGAGACAGTGTGGCTATAGAGGTGCTAGTGGCACACTTTGCAATTTACATGTGTGCATCATGTCGCAGATGGGTCGCTCCTTCGCGTATCGATGTGAGTCGCGGTGTGACAGGGAGTATGGGTCAGGTGACTGGAATGAACGAATGGTCTAAATAAGACCTATATGGATTTTATAGGGGTCGGAAACTAGCTATTGGAGTGAGGTGTAACTCCTCATGCAATATAACAGACCATGCAGAAACTACTGCATGTGGATAGCCCAACAACTATAAAATGGCTAGCCAATGAGTTTAAACGGCTAACATGAAGGAGCAGTTATCCCACATGCACAACAGTCAGAAACTGCCAATAATAGATAGTTTCTCACCAACAGCTAGAAAACAGTCACATTGGTTTATAGCCCTGGACCAAATTGGTCAGCCACCCTAGCCTATATAAACAGTGCCTAAATGGTTCAACAGACTGTCACCAACACTCGAAAAATACCCACTTACGAACTAGAGCAAAGAAGTAATAGTATACTCTGATCAATCACCAAAGTTCATACGAACCTTAGCCAGAAGACCTCAAGAAATAGAACAACACAGTGGTCTAACCTTTTTCTAACTCACTTTCTAAATCAGGGATTTTTTTTTCTTTTGTTTATCTGCCAGAAAATTATGTACAGAGTTCCATTCATGGTTCTTCATATTTGTTAAATGCAGATCCACACCCAGGCTCGTCGTATCTTAGAAGTTGTTTACATGAAACCTATCAGCATTCTCAATCTTTTCGAGAAGGGGCGAATAACACTTTAAGGACAGTGTGATCACACTTGCTTCAGCCTGTCCTTTTATTTTCAGTTTAATTATTTACAAAAATTGTAAATTCTGCAATTTGTATTAACAGGAAGTGGATTAGAGAGAAATACTTAAGCTTAGGAAAAGTTGAAAAAAGTGATTTACTGGACTTTTTCTATGCCTTGAAGAGATATGCATGAGGGGACAAAGAAACTAGCACTAATAATATGTATCGAAATGCTTCTCATAAGATTGGAGACCAAGATGAGTTATGTTAAAGAATGCAGAAAGTTATTAAATTCATTAAAAGATTTCGATAGGTACCATTGGGAGATTATGGGGTACTATTATTTGAAAGAAGTGGTTAGCCCCATAATAAAGGATTAATATCTCATAACATATAACATAAAATGCATTCTTGTGTTATTTGACATTCATTGTGTTTCTGTTATAATATTCATTATTTTTCATGAGTAATGTACAATGCATCCTGCTTGCAACAGATATGGATACTTGAGAAATTTTTTGAGCTATCAAGTAATGATGACTGGCCTGTGAGAATGGTTCTCTGCAAATTCCTCACTGCCTTAATTGGATAGATTTCAAAGTTGCATGGTATGAAATACTATTGAGAATCTTCAATAAGTGCCTGTAAGTTAGAATATATTTAATACTTTGTTACGTGCATTGTAATCTACATATATAAATGACACAACATGCATTATTTTGCATATCAAGCTTGTCTTAGAGCTCATTCTCGCTGATGTCGAGGAATAGACATATGTTGTTAAAGACATTGGAAAATATTTTGTAAGTTGAATTGCTATTGTAAAATTGATATTATCTCAATATCCACAGTATTATTATCGTGGCATCTCATATTTTTGTAGGGCATTGCTAATGGTCCCCACCATGTACCCTCACTTATGAGTCACTTAACTAGAGGATCAAAAGTCCTGCAAATGAAGAAGAAAGGTAATGTGAAGAATGATGAGGAGATTAAGGGTGAGAGGAAGAAGGAGATAAGAATGAAAGAGTTAGAGAATAAGGATAAAGTAAAAGGAGGAGGGGAGGAAGTTGGTGGAGATGTGGACTGACTTAATAAAAAACAAAGGACGTACGAAAATCTTAAAGAGAGGTTAAAGGACATGATGTGTGAAGTGATAGATAGACTATTTTCTCACCTTAGTAATATGAATAACACAGTGAAGAAGGGATGTCATAGGACAAAGAAGGTTTAACATCCCGAATTTTGATGGCCAGAGTTTATACTCATGTCCGAGAAAATCGGGTGTTAATAATGTATAAACCCGGATGCTTTTGACAATCGCACCCTATTTTTTTTTCATTTGGATCACATCCAAATACATTCATGAAGGTAACATTTACAAGAATAAAATTAACTGTATTGATTATTTTTCATCATAGTAAAAATATTAATTAAATTCCTTCTCAATGGAAGCTTATTACATTTATTGAGTTCGTAGCGGAAGTATAAAACTAAATCATAAATTATCTTCTTATTCTTTCAATATAATCTTCCTTAGGGAAAATGTTCACTAGGTATTCAATCTGTACATCACCTGCATAATCTGTACGGTTGGGAGAGAGTCAATTCCCTACTCATAGTGATGGTCATCCTTTAAGATTAACAGTAATTCAAGAGATTCATAAAAGTAATGTAAACATTTTGATATGTCCCGTACTCCACAACCACAAGAGGTATCAATGCACAAGCAGTCTACATGAGATGCATGCCTAACAAAGTATATGCAGTTTATCACACTTAGCGATTGTCACAATGTGGAATATGATTATAGTTATCCGACTTGTCCCGCATCCCATAGTACGGAGATTCGTCAACGTGTCCCACGTTTAACATGAATTTATGCGGTTATCTTAAGACGAACACAACACATGACCGGATAAATTATGTAACCCAGAGTGGAGTGACTAATTGCAACATCTAACACCCAAAAGAAAAGACCGAATTAGAGCGAGTAAATGCAACATCTAACCCCGAAGAAGGAAATGATGTATCATGTATATATAACGATTTACATACATCAATTTGTGCACCATCACACTTGAAACATGAAATTACGTGTCACCCCAAAGCAACAATCGAAAACGTATTACGTCCATGATATTTATTCGATCGCTAGAAGAGAGATACCCAACATAGTACTTGCACTAAAAGGAAATCCATTGAATCATGGGAGTTTAGGAATATCAAGACACATGCCCAAGCCCTTTAAAAATAGATGTCGCAAGGCCAATAACATAACGAGAAGAGTGACAATGGTTAACTCAAATAGTGGCAATGACCAATATAGTAAATAGAAGAGTAAATGGTCAACTCAATAAAAGAAGAGTACCAATGGCTAACTCAACAAATAGAAGAGCGACAACGACTGATTCAATAATAAGGAGAGTGGCAGGCCAACTCAAATAAATTTGATAGGGTAAGGGCAAGGCTTGTATCCATGGTGTCAGGCATGCGTCTTAGTATCTTAACGTTCCTTAGGATCCCGCGGTCTTCCCAGTTGAATTCCGGTGACCTGCGACCTTTAGATAACATTTACGCATAACCTTAAGTTACATCCTGTAAAACTGAGACCTATGCCATTGCGATCACGCCGTCACAATGGTTTCGACACTGTGTCTCATGCGTCAGTCCAACGCTTAGATCGTGAGATGTGGCCTGCGCTCTATTCCAATCGTGGACCACACGGTATGGGACCCAGCCATTTCCGGATAACACCATTCCTTAAGCTATCATGAGGGTGATGTCATCAACGCATGCTTGCTAGGTAATGATGGCTTCTCTTCCCCATGTTCTTATAATTCTATCATTACCTTACATCTAATTATGACAACTAGCCATGCCTCTTACACAACTAATCATTGCTTAGAAGTTATCACCCCTTTCTCTCTTATTTCTCTCCCTCTCTTTCCTTCGTCATTCCTCCATTTGCAACAGGCTTAGACCTCCCAACCCATGTCCAAAATTCAACAATATTCACCCTCCTTTTGTAACACCCCGGTTTTCAAGACTCGAGTATATCACTCGTCTCTTGAAAACCCAGGTGTTAACTAGTAAGCAAAAGGATAATCAAATCTAAATCAAAGTGCGATTAATGGAACCAAGCGTAGTATAGATAAAATCCAATGGTAATAACATCTTGGGCCACTCAGCTGGGGCCCATATATAAAAACCTTAATTCCAAAATGCTACTGAAATGTTTAATAAGCAAGTAGATTATTGATTTAAACCAAAATAAGCAGCCGCCTCCTGGTACGGCTCCTCATTGTAAGCCTCTTTCTCGACTTCAGTCGCCTCTAGCTCCTCCACAAGTTCTTCTGTCCTGTGTCCTCTGTACAGTTGAATATTGATGAATGAGTGGCTAACTCAGTGTGATCTCCCACTAAGATTACACAACGCCGTCCTAAATAAGGAATAACATAAAAGCATACAGGCAATCCAAAACACAGTAGATGCAGTCTTATTAAGTGCATGGATGTATGAATGCAATCTTCTGCCCGGGTAAAACATCCAGACGGCCTATGTCCCTGGAAAAACATCCGGACGGACATTGGGGTCGTCACCCAAGGATAAGACTGGTTATCAGCGCAACACAACGTAATCGCAGGGCATGATAATCTGAGTCAAAATCACAATAGAATGACTGGTCATAAGCGCAACACGCAGCGTAATCGCAGGGCAGAGTGATCCAAGTCATCGAAATATGTTATATATGCATGACTTGTTAGCCCATTATTAGTCCATTTGCAGTAAGATCACGGTCACTACGGGAAGCACATGGCCCAGCATAGGCCGACGGCTCAAGCATAGTGTCCCATTACCACCATCCCCGGCCCATGAGACTACCGTCTTAGGGTGTGTGTAGCACCCACTAACATGTGGTCAATCAATTCAACATAAAGGGACTACCACCAATGCCGACTAGGGGTGAAATGTTGAAATTACCAAAAGTGGCGATTTAAACATGTCGGCATGAATGATTCAAAAGCGAGTAAACAACGGTATTTGGAAGGGTTATGGAGTCCATCCCAAGTCAGTTAGGTGAAACCACACATGGATGGTAAACCCTATGGTTAAGCACCATCACCAAAACCTCTATGTTAGGGGCCTACTTTGTCATAACCAATCTAGTTACACTCCAAGCACGGACTCTCCTTTGCTAGGACTTCCCATGGAGAGATTTTAGCAGTATGTGTGTCATAGCAACATATATTATGGTATGAAAGGAGAATAAGAAATGACACATGTGTTTCTATCAATATACATCAACTGAATTTACATGACATAAAGGACTAGATTATTCACTTAGGCAGTTTAAAGAGATCAAGAATCTAAACAATAGTAAGCATGAGAATTATCATGTTAAACAGATAAATCAAGTGAATATAGTTTATTTCTACACATAGTTATCATTAGTCTAGCTAGCCATTTATACTAATAAAGCTGCTATTTCTGGTCTAGTTAAGGGTGGAAAGCTTAAGGAGAAAGAATCATCACCAGGTATGTTGTAATAGTTCCTTCCCTGAGTTTGCTTCCTAAGGTTAGCGGATGACCCAACGTCGCTCGAGGGACAACCTAAGATCATGTCAAGCAAGAGTCGTACCAACAAGTTGGTTATTTGAGCAAACGGATAAATTCGGTGGATCCCTGAATAATTGCAACCCATAACTAATTGTGTTTCGAGAATGAGGTCTAAGATGATTCTTAGGAGAACCAATGGACAACTCTATGAGGGTCAGATCATTCATCAGGTGGGACCCATGCGTGTGGTCCACCAACCAAATGGATGGACGGTCTGGATATGCCCAAGGTGGTCTACGTCCAGACCTTAGACAGCACACAATGAACGTACGTACGAGGTGGGTTTCACGCATGCAGGACTTGCCATGCATGAATATATAAGGCTGAGCCACTATGCACGTGTGCACCTTTACACATGTGACATGGGTGCCAAATCTGAATGGTTCATGAGATGTGGAATCTCGAGAAACCTTAGGGTTAAATTTTCACCCTGATATAAGATTCCGGTGGGCCATAGCAAAGAAAAATATAATTTCAAGGGAAAAAACTGTTTGCATTAATCATGGCCCACCGAAGTTTTGGTTCAAGGTAAAAATTGGCACCAGGGGCTTTCTCGAGGTTCTGCTCCGTGTGGACGGTTCAGATTTTCGAGACTCATCAGGTATGATGAGATCTCAACTTTTTTTCCTTGGCATAAGGTTCACGTAAACTGTTTCATGCCTTCATGTATGCACTACGTACTTGTTTCACATATGTATTATGCATGTGAGCACCTACTGGGTCCCACGTGAGCATGGTGTCGAATCTGAACGGTCCATAAGATGTGGAATCCCAAGAAACCCTAGGGGCTGAATTCTCACCCTAGTCTAAGATTCTGGGGGTCCATAACGAAGATAACTTCAAATCAAGGGAAGAAACTGTTTGCACCTTTCAGGGCCCACCAAAGTTTCGGCTCAATGTAAAAATTGAGACCAGGGGGTTTCCTGTGGTTCTGTTCCAGGTGGACCGTTCAGATTTTTCGAGACTCATCAAGTATGATGAGATCTCAACTTTTTGCATGTGGTTTATGTGAACAGTCATATTCTAATTTGCACTCTCTGGTGCATGTATTCATCTTTAATTTAATACATGTATGGCCCCCATGTGGGGCCCACCACATATGTATCATAAATATGTATACCTTACGCAATACATCGCACGTATATAGTATTTCTTATGTAATATACACACATATGCATGGATCGTTGATGCGTCAAGCAACCACCGTCCTGGTCTTCTGGATGGTGCAGATGGGCTTCTACAAGCCATTTTGGTCCCACATAGGGCCATTATATGTACATGATACATGTGTATTTATATGTATATTACGACATATCAATGTGGGTCCCGCATGGGGATAGCATGTATGCAGTCACATGCATGCACCTTTAACACCATTTTATTAAAAATATCATGGCCTTCTTCCCTACTTTCTACTAATGCCCGGTGCTGGACTTCATTGGAGAACGTCCAGGTCCAAGAGCTTTTTCGGGATGCAGTGTCCCTGATGGACGGTCCAAATTTACATGGCCCATGGTGGCCCGACGCTAGAGCAATCCACTAACATGTGGTGGGGCCCATGGTTATCGCAGGGCTCACCGTCAGAGTTGGCCCACTGATAATGGGTGAGGCCCACCTACATTTATGCAGGGCCCGTGAATGACGCAGCCCACCAACTCCTTTTCGTTACTCAGAGTCGACGTGCGTCGACTCTGCTTGGTAACAGAGGTATCGTCTCCTCGTTGCAGGCCACCATCGTGGAGTAAACGGTGGATTTGAACCGTTCACTAGGTAGAGGGAGGAAGATCATGCAAGACCACGTCGACCCTTCTTGGCCATGCACATCCATGTAGTTTTCTACAATGGTCGAAAGAGGGCCGTTTGAGGGTCTGTCGGACAGTCTGGAATCAGCTCCGGACCGAGCTCCAAACCGGCTTGTGTTCTCGACCTTACTCCAGGTTTGATTTCAGACTTAAATGGGGTCGTGGATTTGCTCAGCCTAGGTCCTAAATAGGGTCCCTTGTCAAGATGATATCTCAGTCCATATCACAGCCATTGTCTAGCTTGGACTCGGACTGAAACAGGGTTGCAAATGACGTAACACACGACCATTATTTGGTCGTGGTTCCAATCTATGCAAGGTCTGGTAGCAACCTAAGAATCAACTCAAAAGGAGAACGAAGATGGATTACCTAAGGTGGGTGGATGCCGACCCAACGTTCTAGCCACAACAGTCTCTGTTTCTTCCTCTTCTTTCACACTCTCTTCCTTCTTCCCTCATGGAAATTTTTCTTGGGCTACAGGTCCCTTCTTATAGATGGAGGGAGAGAGAACAGATGGCTGAGATTGCTACTCCTTTTAGACGGCTGAGATTCGAAGTCAGTCTCTGACTCTCTCTGTCCTTCACAGGCTCGGGTCGGGTTATATTTGGCATGGATTGGACAGTGGCATTCGAGTGGCATTCGATCTCTATCATCCGTTTACGACGGATCAAATGGCTATACCGTTTTGTTCGTCTGGGTCCCACGAAGGATTTGAACGGTTTAGAATGCTCGGAAAGCGATCGTGGTAGCCCACTTACAGGATTGAAGTAGGTCGGTTAGAAATAGAGAGAGAAAGGCGGGAGATTTGTATTTGCAATAGTCGGTCGGGACGTGTTCGATCAAGGAGAGGACTTGCTGCACCTCGCACACGTGTTTGGTTAGAAACAGAGAGAGAAAGGCAGGAGATTTGTATTTGCAATAGTCGGTCGGGACATGTTCGATCGAGGAGAGGACTCAGTGCACCTCACACATGTGTTCTTGTGTGCATGCCCCGTGTCGGGACCCACTGGAATGTTGTTACCGTGATCTATACCGTTCGTTTGTATTGGAGGACACCATCTAGGGCCCCTGGCTTATGTTGGGTTGATGGTGAGCCCTAGGTGGCCTGCTATAGGCACCATTGGGCCATCATTGGCTTATATGCCATGATCTGTCTATCAGGTGGGACTGATAATCTTTTTCAATGGTTAATATACGGTATTAGTCATGATAAATGTTTTGTTTGTTGTCAACAAATTCTCAGTTGTTGATGACAAGTGTTTTGTACCAGCATTAACTAATATAATGGCTCCACATTTTAGAGTATTCGACTAGTCTCACCTTCCTGACTATCGTAGGGCGTGTTCTGACTCTTGGAGACTCTGATGGATGGCTTCAATGTTGATTGGAATCCCCATCCTGTGTATGTTGAGTTCAAATCTTTGGTTAACCCAATATCGTTTTAGTTTAGTGTGGGTTTAAAAAAAAAGTAACACCCGTGTACTGAAAGTATGGAGTGTTACACCTTTCCTCTCAATCCAACCATTCCAAAGCCATCTCAACCATTAAAACTCATTCCTTTGGAGCTTTAGGACCCTAAGGTAGCAGAAGAAGTTGAAGATCCAAGGTGGGTGCATGTTTAGGACTAAATCTCCCTTCTCCCTTCATAGATCTTTGGTTTTTCTTACATGGGAGCATGTAGGACCCACCAATTAATGGTGGAGATCTTAGTTGATTCCTTGGATGTGGCCAATGGCCCATCCTTATTACATGTATAATCCATGATCGGGCCATTTTTCATGGACCCGATCATGATGTTTTATTTAAATCCATGCTATTGATGGGTCATCTAGACCTTAATTTGTGGTGGGGATGGCATCCCCACATTGATTTTCTGATTTGAGGGCCCACCCAATCATGGGACCTATCTTGATGAATGTATGGTGTATGTCGTAGCTCCTAGAGGGGCCCATAGTGGCGAGGCCCCTCCATCACATGTCTCTCTCTCTCTCTCTCTCTCTCTCTCTCTCTCTCTCTCCCTCTCTCTCTTGATCCTTTACATGATGGCCCACCTTAAGGTATGTGTTGTATATTCACATAGTCCATCTTTGGATGGTAATTTGGGTGGCCACCTTGATGAATGTTTTGTACATCCTCACCACCTAGCCTGCTGGACGGTGGGACCCATCATAATGTAAGTGTTTCATCCACCATGCAGACCCTAGACGGTGGGATCCACCATGATGTATGCGTTGTATATCCATGCTGTTTATCTGGTGGGGACCATTTGGAAGGTGTAGGGCCCCACATGCACTATGCAGGCCCACCCTGATGTATATTGTATCCAGGCCATCCAGCTAAGGCCCATTTTGCAACCATAATGTTGTATGTGTTCTATATTGATGCTGCCCATTTATTTTCTAGACCATGTGGGCTGCCCCATCAGGCTCACTATGTTGTATGAGTTACACACACTATCCATCCCTTGTGTGAGGCCCAATATGA
Organism: Magnolia kwangsiensis; assembly: GCA_037074715.1. Lineage (NCBI taxonomy): Eukaryota > Viridiplantae > Streptophyta > Magnoliopsida > Magnoliales > Magnoliaceae > Magnolia > Magnolia kwangsiensis. The sequence continues at coordinate 48,762,788 of CM073588.1, forward strand.
TGTATGTGAGGCCCTTGTGTGAGGCCCAATATGATGTACATGAGGCCCTTATGTGAGGTCCAATGTGAGGTATGTAAGGCCCATGAGTGTGGCCTAATGTGATGTACATGAGGCCCTTATGTGAGGCCCAATGTGAGGTATGTGAGACCCATGAGTGAGGCCCATTGTGATGTACATGAGGCCCTTGTATGAGGCCCAATGTGATGTATATAACGCCTTTGTGTAAGGCCCATTGTTATGTACATAAGGCCCAATGTGAGGTATGTGAGACCCTTGTGTGAGGCCCAATGTGATGTATGTGAGGCCCTTATATGAGGCCCAATGTGATGTATATGAGGCCTTTGTGTAAGGCCCATTGCGATGTACATGAGGCCCTTATGTGAGGCTCAATGTGAGGTATGTGAGGCCCATGAGTGAGGCCCAATGTGATGTATGTGAGACCCTTATATGAGGTCCAATGTGATGTATACGAGGCCTTTGTGTAAGGCTCATTATGATGAGCATGAGGCCCATTGTGATGAGCATGAGGCCCAAGGTGATGTATATGAGGCCTTTGTGTAAGGCCCATTGTGATGAGCATGAGGCCCTTGTGTGAGGACCATTGTAATGTGATGAGTGATTCCACCATTATGTATGTGATAATGTCTATGATGCCCATCCATTTCCTAGCTAGTATAATGCCATGGGCCCCCATGATAAAGTAGGCTCTAAATGGGCCATGCCTTGGGAGCAATGATAGTTAAATGTTCACATTGTAAGCCCCCGAAGTCCCGTTGCTAAGCCCATTACCTTGGGAGCAATGATGGTTAAAGGTCCACATTGTAACCTCCCTAGGCCCATCCTTAGGCCCATTCTCATCTTTCCCTAGTAGGCTAACCTAAACCTTTGGGCCCCCATTGATATTAGCATAACCCATCTCATCTTATTGGGCTAAACCCAAACTATTAGGCCCTCATTGATGCTAGCAGAAGTACCCAAACATGGAAGCCCACTCTTTATCCTTAGGCCCATTCTCAATATGAGTGGCCATCTAGGCCCATCCTTGTTATGAGGAGGATGCTTCATCACCTCTTGCCATAAATGAAAGAATTTGTGGTATCAGATTTGGAATATCCACTATTGAGGGCCGATCTTCATGTTATAGATCAGATCCACTGTCCTTTTATGGACCCCACCTTATATACAGGCCGATTATCGATTTTTACTATGAGTATGTGTTAGCATAGCATCATGATACATGCCCATATACATCATCTGCATGCTTGTTACGATGAGTGATTAATCATAACATTATGCCATTGGGCAGATTACTTATGGGACTCCCTGACTCCCTAATAGGTGGAGTTGTCGTTCATGAGCTCACGGTACACGCATGATTGATGCATGACTAGATTGTTTGACTCATGCATCTTGCATTGTGTGAAATGGTTACTGTGTACCATAACGATATCAGGGTTATGACCTCCACAGGCATACCATGGATGACTAGATTGGATACCATAAATACTTGATTCTAAGCACTAGGGTGTAATGATGTCCTTGGGTGAAAGTCCTCGAACCGTTATAGTACCAGGAGGATGCTCCAACATCAAGACCGAGTGGATGCATGAGTACACAAGGGTCGTATACCATTAGGCCACGTCTCCCACTGTATCATGGTCAGTTGGAAGGGGGTGTGACCTTACCTGCCTGAGTGAGGGGGTAATGTCTAGGTTGACTTTGACTATCTTGAGGAATGGGTCCGCTATCGACGAGTAGGGCCTGATATTGGTAGGCGGATAGTGAGGTCTCTTCAACCTACTCAGTTGTGAGCTCAGATAGGGGCGACAAGCTGGCATAGAGTGTACTAGACCCCGGTGATTGTCCAGAGTGATAACTGTCTGATATATGATGCTCCAAAGATGAGCTGAATTGATATGTGGATTCAGATGAGGATTGGTATGCTTGAGCTGCATCTTGCATATGACATTGGCTATGTAGGCCTTGCATTGCATTGTATAGCCATGGTATGACTGATATCATTCATGGACTTACCAACATTTTTGCATTACTCTGATATTGCATACTTGCATTTCTACCTTTCTGTAATATCCCGAAAATCGGGGGTCGGGTAGAAACCCAACTCCCGAGTTCCAGAACATTACTTATGCAACATAGATAATGATAAATGCATGTTGTCTGTAGAATGACATTAAACAAGATTGAGACTAAGCCAAAACAGCATATTATACTCCAGAGACAGTTAAATTAGCAAGCGGAAGACTGTGATGAATACATAAAATATATAATTAATTATAAATCTCCAGAGTGTGAACATCTTACCAGGTTAATTAAATACATGTATACTCTAAAAATGGAAAGAAAAGAATATACATGAGTGCTCCAAAAATATAAAATGATAGGTGTCAAGGTGTCTAATAAACCTCCCTGTAATCCCATCGATCAGAACGCGCATAAAGGAGGGATCCTCCTCATCATCATCAAGTCCGGCTCCGCTTCACAAGCAACGCCAACATCTGAAACTAAAATAGGGACTGGTGGGTGTCCGGAACACCATCCCGTAACGTGGGAATGAGTAATCAACTCAGTGGAATCATAGAGCAAAGATTAACATGTTATCAAATCAATCACGCGATAATAGTAAAGCAAACAATCAAACATTCCTAGATACTGTTGTTAATGCATGCATGAAATGACATGATGGATGCCCTCACCAACATACTCCCTCATACGGCACCATCTTACGCACGCGGCATGTTACGTTCCTCAGTGCTCCACATCTTTCAGGCACATGCAATGCAATATGGATAATGATTACCGAGTGGTTATTAGTCCTTTTCATACAGCAGGATTGGAAAACTAGGGTACTTTCCTTATATCAATCCCAACACAGATCCTGTCTAGGGTCGTCACTCCTAGTAATCTCATACGACGTTATATTTGTAGGTCACTGCAAGGGCTGCCAGGGCTGTTTCTTGCACTCGTTGCACCGCTCCCCCATCACTTTATCAATACAGGCCTAATGTACTCTCGTCACTACGGAAGGGTCGTCGCCTCCCGTAGACTCAGAATATGCTCGCGGTCACTACAAAGGGCTCGTCACCTGATCAGTGTAGGTCGACAGCAAGAATATAGTGTCCCATACCACCATAATCTGCTCACGAGTCATAGGTGCTCACTGGTTACTACGGGGAGGTTTGTGGCCCCAGCATAGGCCGACAGCTCGACCAGGTGTCCCATACCACCATGCCCGGCTCATGAGTCTTTATGGATCAAGGTACCATGGTTAACAGGGTGTTCATAGTAAGTTCAGTACCCTAGGTTCAAGCAGTTATGACTCATACAAGGTGAACATACAATGGCCAGTCGGGTTACTTGACAAGCTCGACTAGTACGAGCGCATCTCAAGCTGAGCGACATGAAGTGCATGAAACACTTCGTGTGGCCTAACCACTGCCGCCTGCCCAAAATATGACTCGCGTTCATCGACGCGTCCTTCGTGGCAAATAGAAGTCAACCACGAATTTGAATCTATTACCGACTTCCTGGACTAGAGTATAGCCCCAAGCACATTTAATGTGAAACAGTAATCAGATGAGAGAGGCAGAATTGAAATACAAGAAATTCCATCATGTTGTAACATACATCATAAGCAGTTAACCAAACACGAGTATATCACACATAAGGTAACCAATTCAAATACAACAAGTATGGAGGAAATCATGTGCATTATCAAATTAGTTGAGAATCCATTCTCAACGCTAATCTATAACACCACTTACTCAATACTTACTAATACAGACATTTATACAAACACGTAGTCCACACAATTCCAACGTACTTGGCGTATGTTGATTTCAACATATAATATGATAGATCCTTATATCAAGGAGTTTTCTAGTACGCACAATCATGTTCTTACAGTCAAAACATATGGCAGGCATAAATCATATTGATTTAGGCATTTCAACAAACACTTAGTCTACACACATTAGTCTACATAGCATATGTCGACCAATATGTGCATTAGGGCGAATTTCTGTGCCAAACAGATCATACACGTATAATTGGTATAAGTACACGGTAAATACTCATGGCAATCATACCGAAAAAATATGTACATATACAGTATTTCCTACAAATACTTAAAATACCCTAAATCTCATATTCTTCGTACGTATACGGAATGAAAAACGGACAGCATGTTGTACATGTCAAATAGCATCCTCATCAGCAATCTACCATTAAACGGCATTGAAAGCTTTGAAAACAGGTAATCTAAGCGTCTAAAATCCTCACCTTTTGCCCTAGACGTGTATCGATTCGATTTGAACGTATATGCTTCGTCAACGGCGTAAAGGCGACCTAATGCACAAGATATACAAGCTACTTCGCTATTTGAATCGAAGGAATCCTAAAACAACAAGTGGTTAGGGTTTTTCTTACCTAGAAGTGCGTTGGAATCACTGCAAAAGTGATTTGAACGCGGTGAATGAGCATAGGTAGCAGCTGTAGCAAGTGGCGGGAAATCTCTCCCACAACTCTCTCACAATCTCTCACTTTCTCTCTCTCTCTTTCTAGGGTTTACTCCAAATTCGGATGTGAGAGATATGAAGAGGGTTTAAGGCCCTTATATAGGCTAAAACCTAACCTAAATAGACTTTGGAACAAGGTATACTTGGATTATAGCCAAATCGAGACTTTTTTTTATCCAAAAGAGCGTTTCGGGAGGTCTCCTGGCCGAACGCGGTTGGACTTAAGCTCATGTCAACTGGATCTTGCTCACACGAAGTTTTCAGACTGGTAGAGTTCGCAGATCGCACGTGGCGGTCCAGTTTCAGTTCAGTGGTCATCGTACCTAAATCAAGTCTACAAGTCTCATGACATGAAAGAAAAATTTTTCCTGATCCGAGGGTGAAATTTGGCTGAATTCTGACGGTCAGAATGCTTAGTAATAACGCGCAACGACACATGCCAGATTTAGAATTAATTTCCTAAACCTTTAGCCATTTCTCACACTCTTCAGTCCAGGCTCAATGAAATAGCCTAAGAACATCGGTTGGGCTTGATTTTCGAAACGATTGTCAAGTCCAGCTAAGCGGTCATAACCGTCTAAGATTGTAGATATCGGACTTCCGACGCGCGGTCTAATTCAAATACGAAGTTTCAAAGGGTTCATGAGAACAAACCGGTTTAGAGTTTGATCCTGAATTTTAGGGTATTATAGCGTCATTGATTCTACAAGTTTTGGGTCTTGTAGAATGTATTTAAAGAGATCAGTGCTAATTTCGTAGGTAATCTAGTGTAGCGATGGCTAATTTACGTTAAATTCTAAAGAATTAGGTTCTAAATGATTTCTTTGGCATTGGAATTGGGTTCTGAGAGGTTACCGAGGCGTCATGGTTGGCCCATTGCCTAAGGACGTCTAATCCCAGGTTGGTAAAAATTCGGGGTGTTACAATCTCCCCCCCTTAAAATAAAATTTCATCCCCGAAATTAACTAAGGGTAATGAGTCCCTAGAGAGACTGTCGTAATGACCTAACCTTACGTATAAACTAAATTAACTGTTTCGATCCTGGGCCAGTGGGGAAGGGGCTAACCACGCTTCCGCTGCGCTACTCTGATCCAACGGTTGCATTAGCTGACTTAACTAGATTGGCTCAAAATGTTCTACCCCCCTTAAAACTTAGTTCTACTTAAGGCTCAAGAATCTATGTCTCGATCCGTATATCTGAACAAGGTGTAACTTAGGGCTTATCCTTAACATAAAATGGGAAATAACCTCTCATTACATTGGTTTTCCTTTGTTAATGATGCGTTCTATAGCATTGGTACCTATGATTGTAGAAAGGAGCCTAATCTCTATTGTGATTGAGTTCAGGAGCAAGGGTGAGCTTGCGGCAAGATGTCTAATTCTCTACTGGCTATAAGTCCTTGCCATTTCCCAAAGACAAAGCGATAACTTTTGGGTTGTAGGTGGTTGGGCCAACACGGAAGAAAAGTTGTGTAGTGAGTCTGAGCTGGATACATAGACTTTCTGCCTAGAACAGAAAATTTACCGTATCAGTTCTTAATCCTAGACGATGCCGATCTTCTGCTTGATTAGAGCATTAGATTTATTGGCAACTACCAGGATTGAGAAGTCAATTCAAACCGCGAATACTTCACTTATATATACAGTTCCTTTACTCCGCGTTCCCGAATGCAATAGGCCTTTGGGAAAGGCAAGTCAAAGGGACGTGCTGGTTTATTCTAAGTTCAATCTGAGGGATTTATAAGTTCTCCCTGAGAGTGAATGGTTCTAAGTTATAACAACTTTTCTAAGGGTTATAACAGAAGTCTATAAGTATTAAGGAGATCTATCGAAGGAATGAGGTTCTACTCCAACCAAATCTAACCTATTATTCCTTAGCATATAAAGGCTTTACACTACTTATTATAACTAGTAGCCTAGTCTGTAACTCACTAGCTGTAATCCAAAGCCTAAGCTTATACGCATAATGGTTTCATACCATTTCTACTACAGGGATTGTTCTATGGCTTAGGGTCAAGATTGTTTAATAGTTCCTATATCGTCAAATCTTTCAAATCTAGGGATACTAACTCTAGGTCCAACACTCTAGATGTCCTCGCACTAGATGGTTGCTATTTATAGACTAAGCTACTGCGTTTGGTCTCGCCCGTTGGTAGTAGATTGGAGGTCGAGAAGATGGCTAAAACTAGCTCTAATGAGCCATGGAAAATGAAGAAAATGAAGGGAAAGGCTGAGGTCTTTGGGTCTCCACAACTTTGGACCTGACATGGGAGTGTAAAGGGTCTAATAAAAGGGGCACGAGAGAGATCGCAGCTGTAGGAGGGAGTTTTCAAATGGGTGACGATGGTGGAAAGGGAGAAGAGAGCTAAAATAGCCTCTATAATGGCCATGGAAAATGGAGGAAGGGGGAGAAATGGCTGCCCTAATGGGCTGAAACAAATCTAGGCTCTATAGAGGGGTGGAATAGGCTCCCAAAGGCTAGATTTTTAAAGGGAAAAGAGTAAGATAGGTAGGAATGGAGGCTCACATGAATTCTAGCCTCTAAGGGAGGATGAGAGAGCTCCAACGGATAAAAATGGAGAGAGAGGGGAGTGTGTATTGCTGTAAATGGTGGAGTGGTGTGGGTTGAGATAGAAATGGACGGCGGGAGTGATTGGAACTGGTATTTAAGAGAGAAATCAGTAAAAATGTGAGAAAGGGAGAGCTTGGGGGGTAGTTTGTGAAGGAAGTACTAGATTGGAGGGGTTCTAACGGACGAGCCACATACCAGGGGACTACTCTAGCCCCCAAACACCTCCAGCTCGAAGCCCGAACCCAGCCGCGCATGTTGACCGGCGATGTCCTCGCCGGTGAACTTGCAAACCGGTGACGCCGGCCATAGGGGCTGGGTTTCCCCTGCCCTAGGAACCCTAAATATATGTGGGACCCACCTTGGTTCATTGTATTTGGGCTTGGATAGGTCCAAGACTCCATTTGTGACGTTTCGGGGCCAATTTGTAAATCAGAATGAGTTTATGCATCATGTGGCATATGATTTTGGGGTAGGAGAGGATAATCCATCCAACTAATCCATTTATTATAAGAGATTCCATAATTGGAAAGGCCAAAAGTCCAATTTATATGTATATTTGCTATTTATAGTAAATCTTTGTTTAATCATGATTCTCCATCATTTACACCTTAGGATTTATGTGTAGTATGAAAGGACTTAGAAAAAGTTAAAGAATGGGGTGGTGAAAGGAAAAATTCTGAAGGAGTTGGATGAAAAGGGGTTTTTAAGCCTTGAGATTGAGTGTAAGGGTTGTGGTTGCCCCACAACCCAAGGACATGCATTTCTGGGCTTGGAATTCTTCTGGGAACATCTCAAACCCACCAACTAATGACCTAGAGGCGACTTAGGTCGCTTCACACGACCAAAGATACATTATGGACTCGATCAAAATGATCGATTTGAGTAGACTTCTCCTATTAGCGAAACTGAAGTCCTACGAGTGGTTCTAGATTTTTCTCGCACCTACCTAAGTCAAAGGGGCGATAGCGTACGTCGCGTGGCCATAACCCAGGTCCGGTTTAATCCAAATCATGCTCTGATACCATCTGTAACTTCCTGAAAATCGGGGGTCGGGTAGAAACCCAACTCCCGAGTTTCAGAACATCACTTATGCAACATAGATAATGATAAATGCATGTTATTTGTAGAATGACATTAAACAAGATTGACACTAAGCCAAAACAAAATATCATACTCCAGAGACAGTTAAATTAGCAAGTGGAAGACTATGATGAATACATAAAATATATAATTAATTGTAAATCTCCAGAGTGTGAACATGTTACCAGGTTAATTAAATACGTGTATAGTATAAAAATGAATAGAAAAGAATATACATGAGTGCTCCAAAAATATAAAATGACAGGTGTCAAGGCGTCTAATCAACCTCCCTGTAATCCCGTCGATCAGAACACGCATAAAGGAGGGACCCTCCTCATCATCATCAAGTCTGCCTCCGCTTCACAAGCAGTGCGAACATCTGAAACTAAAATAGGGACTAGTGGGTGTCTGGAACACCATCCCGTAACGTGGGAATGAGTAATCAACTCAGTGGAATCACAGAGCAAAGATTAGCATGTTATCAAATCAATCACGCGATAATAGTAAAACAAACAATCAAACATTCCTAGATACTGTTGTTAATGCATGCATGAAATGACATGATGGATGCCCTCACCAACATACTCCCTCATAAGGCACCATCTTATGCCAGCAGCATGTTACGTTCCTCAGTGCTCCACATCTTTTAGGCACATACAATGCAATATGGATAATGATTACCGAGTAGTTATTAGTCCTTTTCATATAGCAGGATTGGAAAACTAGGGTACTTTCCTTATATCAATCCCAACACAGATCCTGTCTAGGGTCGTCACTCCTAGTAATCTCATACGACATTATATTTGTAGGTCGCTTCAAGGGCTGCCAGGGCTGTTGCTCGCACTCGTTGCACCGCTCCCCCATCACCTTATCAATACAGGCCTAATGTAATCTCGTCACTACGTAAGGGTCGTCGTCACCCGTAGACTCAGAATAAGCTCGCGGTCACTACAAAGGGCTCGTCACCTGATCAGTGTAGGCCGACAGTAAAAATATAGTGTCTCATACCACCATAATCTACTCACGAGTCATACGTACTCACTGGTCACTACGGGAAGATTTTTGGCCCCAGCATTAGCCGACAACTCGACCACGGTGTCCCATACCACCATGCCCGGCTCATGAGTCTTTATGGATCAAGGTACCATGGTTAATAGGGTTTTCAATGGTAAGTTCAGTACCCTAGGTTCAAGCAGTTATGACTCATACAAGGTGAACATACAATGGCCAGTCAGGTTACTTGATGGGCTCGACTAGTACGAGCGCATCTCAAGCTGAGAGACATGAAGTGCATGAAACACTTTGTGTGGCCTAACCACTGCCGCCTGCCCAAAACATGACTCGCGTTCATCGATGCATCCTTCGTGGTAAATAGAAGCCAACTACGAATTTGAATCTATTACCGACTGCCTGGACTAGAGTATAACCCCAAGCACATGTAATGTGAAACAGTAATCAGATGAGAGAGGCAGAATTGAAATACAAGAAATTCCATCATGTTGTAACATACATCATAAGCAGTTAACCAAACACGAGTATATCACACATAAGGTAACCAATTCAAATACAACAAGTATGGAGGAAATCATGTGTATCATCAAATTAGTTGAGAATCCATTCTCAATGCTAATCTACAATACCACTTACTCAACACTTACTAATACAGACATTTATACAAACACAGTCCACACAATTCCAACGTACTTGGCGTATGTTGATTTCAACATATAATATGACAGATCCTTATATCAAGGAGTTGTCTAGAACGCACAATCATGTTCTTACAGTCAAAACATATGGCAGGCATAAATCATATTGATTTAGGCATTTCAACAAACACTTAGTCTACATAGCATATGCTGGCCAATATGTGCATTAGGGCGAATTTCTTCGCCAAACAGATCATACACGTATAATTGTTATAAGTACACGAAAATAATCATGGCAATCATACCGACAAAATACGTACGTATACAGTATTTCCTACAAATACCTAAAATACCCTAAATCTCATATTCTTCGTACGTATACGGAATGAAAAACGGACAGCATGTTGTACATGTCAAATAGCATCCTCATCAGCAATCTACCATTAAACGGTATTGAAAGCTTTGAAAACAGGTAATCTAAGCGTCTAAAATCCTCACCTTTTGCCCTAGACGTGTATCGATTCTATTTGAACGTATATGCTTCGTCAACGGCGCAAAGGTGACCTAATGCACAAGACATATAAGCTACTTCGCTATTTGAATCGAAGGAATCCTAAAACAGCAAGTGGTTAGGATTTTTCTTACCTAGAAGTGCGTTGGAATCACCGAAAAAGTGATTTGAAAGCGGTGAATGAGCACGGGTAGCAGCTGTAGTAAGTGGCGGGAAATCTCTCCCACAACTCTCTCACAATCTCTCACTTTTTCTCTCTCTTTCTAGGATTTACTCCAAATTCGGATGGGAGAGATATGAAGGGGTTTAAGGCCCTTATATAGGCTAAAACCTAGCCTAAATAGACTTAGGAACAAGGTATACTTGGGTTATAGCCAAATCGGGACTTTTTCGATCGAAAAGAGCGTTTCAGGAGGTCCCCTGGCCGAACGCGGTCGGACTTAAGCTCATGCCAACTGGATCTTGCTCACACGAAGTTTTCAGACCGGTAGAGTTCGCAAATCGCACGTGGCAGTCCAGTTTCAGTTCAGCGGTCATCATACCTAAATCAAGTCTACAAGTCTCATGACATGAAAGAGAAATTTTTCCTAATTCGAGGGTGAAATTTGGCTAAATTCTGACGGTCAGAACACTTAATAATAACGCGCAATGACACGTACCGGATTTGGAATTAATTTCCAAAACTTTTAGCCATTTCTCACACTCTTCAGTCCAGGCTCAATGAAATAGCCTCAGAACATCGGTTGGGCTTGATTTTCGAAACGATTGTCAAGTCCAGCTAAGCGGTCATAACCGTCTAAGATTGTAGATATCGGACTTCCGACGTGCGGTCTAATTCAAATACGAAGTTTCAAAGGGTTCCTGAGAACAAACCGGTTTAGAGTTTGATCCTTGATTTCAGGGTATTATAGCGTCATTGATTCTACAAGTTTTAGGTCTTGCAGAACGTATTTAAAACGATCAGTGCTAATTTCATAGGTAATCTAGTGTAGCAATGGCTAATTCACGTTAAATTCTAAAGAATTAGGTTCTAAATGATTTCTTTGGCTTTGGAATTGGGTTCTGAGAGGTTACCGAGGCGTCATGGTTGGCCCATTGCCTAAGGACGTCTAATCCCAGGTTGACGAAAATTCAGGGTGTTACACTTACGCACATACTTTCACCACCCTCTATGCTTTCTATAAGTTTATGCACAACTGTTACGTGCAGGTGATGCTAGGACGTAGCTGGGTAGGAGTAGGAGCATGCAGCTGAGCTTCCAGAGCCTTTTTTTATCCATTGTATTTCCCTTATGTATTGTACTTAAAGTTTTTTTTTTTATCATAGTGAATTTTGTGATGGTATTCTTGTTATTGTTCGTGGGTTATGCTTATTATGAAATAAATTCATGTTGAAAATCCTCCTTGTAGGATCACAGGATCAGAACCTAGCATATGGGTGCTGGGAGCCGAGAATGAGTTACTATGAAGCCCGTCGGCGCCGGATTCGGTGATCGAAAATCTTGTGAGCCCGGTTTCTGAGTTTGGGGAGTGATAAGAGTCGGTATCAGAGCATAATTTGGGAATAACTGAGAACAACATTACACATCTGCTATGAGCTTAGGACGATTAGGCCCCGAGTGCGTAATCTTCTGGTTTAGTACACTAACGTCTGAGCCTTTGAGGGTTCTTAAGGCTAATAGATGCCTTTGTTCTTCTTTGTAGACCATGCCGCCCGGGCGAGGCACCCGAGAAACCTAAGGCGCCCGAGCGGCCCCTGCTCCGCCGCATGAGATTCTTATTCCACCACCCGTAGTTCCCGTTCTCCCACATGAGCCTCCTACTCCCACGCCCGAGCCCCCTGCAGATCCTGCGCCTCTGTCCAAGACGAGCGCAGCCCCTATCATGCTAGTTGTTGCTGATCAATTACAGCAGATGCTCCAGGCTATGACAACTTCCCTCTAGGGGCAGGTTAGGCACCCCGCAAAGACCCCAGAGCAGGCAGAGCAGGAGCCCGCGAGTGCCCTATTACGAGATTTTCTTCGGTTCAATCCCCCGCGATTCTAGGAAGAACCTGATCCAATTGTAAGAGAGAGGTGGCACTCCAGAGTGGAGAAGATATTTGAGACCATAAGATGTACGAGCCAACAGCGGGTCCCATCGGCAGTGTATATACTTGAGGGTGAGGCCGAGCATTGGTGGACCTTCATTGCCCATGCTGCAAGGCCTGATTTCGTATGGACATGGGAGGATTTCATGGACCGATTTGACTGGTAGTATTTTCTCGACCACATTTGACGATAGTAAGTATTGGAGTTAGAGACCCTGGTGCGGGGAGATATGTCTATGGCACAGTATGTGGCTCATTTTGACGTGTTATCCAAGTTCGGGCCATATTTGATTGATGATGAGAGGTAGAAGGCCCGAGGCCTTGTTATCAGGCATGTGTTCCCAACCTTCGAGGAGGTTGTGCAGAGGGTTCAGATCTACAAGGCAGATTGGGCTCATTAGTAGAGAGATCGTGATCGTAAAGGAGACTGGAAGAGGCAGGCTCCCTCCGATGGCTCCCAGCATTAGTAGCACTATCCTAGCAGAGGTGCACAGGCCGCCTAGCCACCAGGGCACCAGCGACACCCCTGACACCACCTCAGAGGCAGCTTCCAGGTACCTATTTTGGATGCAGTGGGATATGACACTGCAAGTGGGAGTGTCCCCGACCACAACAGTAACCGAGAGCACCGCAACATCCTCCACATCCACAGCAGCAGCAGCGACAGAAGCTCCCACCACCGAGGCCCCCTTAGTAGTAACATTAGCACCAGCCTCTGAGACTATAGCAACCGAGGCAACAGTACCGGCCACAGTAATAGTATCAACAACAGAGACCTTAGAGGGGACAGGAACCTCCCCAGCCAGCTCAGGCTAAGTTCTACGTGGCTCAGCAGGACCCGCACTTGTCAAGAGGAGTTGTTGAGGGTATTCTTCCAGTTCCCACTTGCATTACTCGAGTTCTGTTCGATCACGGTGCATTTCATTCTTTTATGTCTGAGGATTTTTGCCGTTCGACTGTATTGCCGATAGAGTCTACCCGTGAGGGATTGTTAGTGTCAAAGCCCTTGGGGAAGACCGTAGTGTTAGGCCGCTTCTGTTCATTTTACCCTGTTTTGGTAAGGGAGACCTTCTTGCCCGCCGATTTGTTTATGCTACCGATGTTAGACTTCGACTTCATCCTGGGTATGGATTGGCTCATCGAGTACCACGCTGTCTTATACTACTACGCTAGGACAGTCATGTTTTGTATACCCAGCTTGCCGTAGTTTCAGTTTATTTATTGAGCCCAGAGGAGAGCTGTTATCTTGTTTGATGTCATGTGCAGTAGAGGAGCTCGTAACAGTGAGTGTTGATCAGTTGCCAGTGGTTTGTGATTTTTCTGATGTGTTCCAAGAGATTTCGGGATTGCCGCCATGCCGGTATATTGATTTTCAGATTGATCTTATGCCTGATACCGCGTATATCTCGAAGGCCCCGTATCGTATGACACCGATGGAGTTATGGGAGCTACAACAGTAGTTAGACGAGTTACGTGAACTAGGCTTCATTCATCAGAGCAGGTCACCTGGGGAGCACTAGTACTATTTATCAGGAAGAAGGATGGCTTATTGAGGATCTACGTAGATTACCGTGAGTTCAATTGGGTCATGATCAAGAATAAGTATCCGCTCCCGAGGATAGATGATTTATTTAATCAGTTACAAGGTGCACAATTCTTTTTGAAGATTGATATGTGGTCTAGTTATTATCAGATTCGGGTCCAAGAGGAGGACATCCCGAAGATGGCTTTTAGGATGCGCTATGGTCACTTTGAGTTTCAGGTCAGGTCCTTCGGACTGACTAATGTGCCCGTGATCTTCATGCAGTTAATGAATGAGGTCTTCCATCCTTATTCGATTAGTTTGTTGTAGTCTTCATTGACGACATCTAATCTATTCGAAAACTCGTGAGGACGATGAGCAGCACATGGAGATTATGCTGCAGACCCTCTATGCCCACCAGCTGTATGCAAAGTTAGAGAAGTACAAGTTTTAGTAGGAGGAGGTGAAGTTCCTCGGTCACGTGATGATGAGGGAGGGTGTCGTAGTAGACTCATCGAAGATAAATGCAGTGCATCAGTGGGGCCAGCCCAAGAACACGTTCGAGATCCGCAGTTTTCTTAGTTTAGCAGGATATTCTCGACGCTTTATTGAGGGATTTTATCGTATTGCAGCACCATTGACCAGGTTGACCCAGAAGGGTGCAGAGTTTGTGTAGAGTGACGCCTGTGAGTGAGCATTTTTGGAGCTGAAGGATCGCCTCATGTCTGCTCCTGTCCTCAGTCTTCCCCCTGGCAGTGATGGATTTGTGGTGTTTACCAATGCTTCACGTGTTGTCTTGGGTGTTGTCCTGATGCATTATGGGAAGCCAGTGGCTTATGCGTCTCTCCAGCTTAAGGTCCATGAGCTAAACTACCTCACGCATGATTTGGAGCTGGGAGCAATTCTCTTTACACTGAAGGTGTGGAGGCACTATCTTTATGAGATCAGGTTCAAGCTCTTCTCTAACCACAAGAGCTTGAAGTATCTCTTTTCTCAGTTCAAGTTGAACATGCGACAGAGATGTTGGATGGAGCTCCTGAAGGACTATAATTTTGATCTCCAGTACCACTCGGGCAAGGCTAACGTGGTGGAGGATGCCCTTAGTCGTCAGCTACGAGGCCTGGTGGCGTATATGATGATTCAAGAGTGAAATATTCTAGAGGGTATTGCAGCATATGATTTTGAGTTTGACTTATAGTCTTCCATCATTCAGTTATCGATCCTGTCGATTCAACCATCTCTTGTCGCAAGGGTGATCGAGGCTTAACAGTCAGATGAGTCGCTTCAGAGTTATCGAGAAGAGACAACATTTGAGAGCCAGTCAGATTGGCAAGTTAGTTCTGATAGTGGACTTCTCTTTAGAGGCCGATTGTGTGTCCTAAATGTTCCAGAGTTGTGCAGAGATCTTATAACCGAGACACATCGATTGAGGTTTTCTATCTACCCTGGCTCGACGAAGATGTACCGCAATATGAGGCGATAATATTTTTGGGTAGGGATGAAGTGCTAGATCACCAATTTTGTGGTCGAGTGTGACAGATGCTAGCATGTCAAGGTTGATCATCGGAGACCCCCAGGTCCTTTCAGCTGTTGAGCATCTCGACGTGGAAGTGGGAGCATGTATCCACCGATTTTATCATAGGATTGCCGAGGACTCAACGCAGTCATGACGCCATCTGGGTTGTCTGGATCTTCTGACGAAGTGGGCACATTTTCTCGTGATTCGTACGACTTGGCCTTTAGACTGGCTTGCAAGATTGTTTATTAATGAGATTGTGAGCTGCATGATGTTCCGGATGTCTCAGTTTTGGAGGAGCTTTCAGAAAGCTATGAGGGTTTGCCTTGCAGTTCAGCACCGCGTATCATCCACAGATCGATGGGCAAACCAAGAGGGTCGACCAGATCCTTGAGGATATGCTCAGAGCTTGCGTGATTGACTTCTTAGGTAGCTAGGATGAGCATTTGCACCTAACTAAGTTCATATATAATAACAACTATTAGACGACTATTGGTATAACTCCCTTCGAGGCCTTGTATGACAGGCCATGTAGATCTCCCAGTTGTTGGTTTGAGGTTGGAGAGCACTGTCTCCTAGGCTCCGAGCTTATATAGCAGACAATAAAGGTTATTGGCATTATCAAGCAGAGGATGCGTATAACTCAGAGCCGGTAGAAGAGTTTTGCTGATCGCCGACGTTGTCCCTTGGAGTTCACTGTTTGGGACAGAGTGTATCTCAAGGTCTCGCCCATGAAGGGCGTGATTTAATTTAGAGCGAAGGCCAAACTTGCCTCAACGTTTATTGGACCTTTTGAGATCACTGGGCGCGTTAGCGTCATGGCCTATAGGCTTGCCTTACCTTCTCAGTTGTCTTGCATCCACAATATTTTTCATGTTTTGTTGCTGCAGAAGTGTGGGTCAGACACCATTCTGGTGATTGATTGGTAGCCACTTGAGGTCCGTGAGGATGCTTCTTACATTGAGCAGCCAGTTCGTATCCTTGATCGGAAGGAGCAGGTCATCCGGACTAGGGTCATTTCTTTGGTGAAGGTGCAATGGGGTCACCATAGTGTAGAGGAGGCATCTTGGGAGCATGAGGCTGAGATTAGAGAGCGCTATCCCTATCTTTTTGTAGATTGATTGTGCTTGTATCGTGATTTGTATTGTATTGATTGATATATTTATATATGCGATGCTATGTTTTCTCTTCCTTCTTATTTTGTTCTTTGTGATAGTAAATTTTGAGGATAAAATTTTTATTAGGAGGGGAGAGCTGTCAGGCCTATGTCCTAGTATCTCGCCGTTCCATAGGATCCCGCGGCCCTCCTGGTTGAATTCCACTGACACGTGACCTGTAGATAACGTTTGTGCGCAACATTAAGTCGCATCCTGTAAACCTGAGCCAACTCAACCCGAGACTTATTCCATTGCGATCGTGCCGTTGCAGTGGTTCTGACCTCACGTCTTTTGCGCCAATCTGACACTTAGATCATGAGATGTAGCTCGCGCTCTATTCTGGCTGTGGACCGCACGGTGCGAGATCCAGCCATTTCCAGATAGCACCATTCCCTAGGCTATCATGAGGGTGATTTCATCACCCCATACTTGCTAGGTAACGATGGCCTCTCTTCCCTATGTTCTTACAACTCCATCATTACCTTGCATCTCATTATGAGAACTAGCCATGCCTTTTACACAAACTAATCATTGCCTAGAAGCTATTACCCTCCTCTCTCTTATCTCTCTCCCTCTCTCTTTCCTTCCTCATTCCTCCATTTGCAAGAGGCTTGGATGTCCTAACCCATCTCCAAAATCCAGCAATATTCACCCTCCTTTCCTCCCAATCCAACCATTCTAAAGCCATCTCAACCATTGAAACTCATTCTTTTGGAGCTCTAGGACACTAAGGTAGAAGAAGAAGTTGAAGATCCAAGGTGGGTGCAGGTTTAGGACTAAATTTCCCTTTTTCCTTCATAGATCTTTAGTTTTTTCACATGAGAGCATATAGGACGCACCAATCAATGGTGGAGATCTTACTTGATCCCTTAGATGTGGCCAATGGCCCATCCTTGTTGCATGCATGATCCATGATGGGGCCATTCTCCATTGACCCCATCATGATGTTTTTTTTTGAATCCATGCTATTGATGGGTCATCTAGACCTTGATTTGTGGTGGGAAAGGCATCCCCACATTGATTTTTTGATTTGAGGGCCCACCCAATCATGGGACCCATCTTGATGAATGTATGGTGTATGTCGTAGCTCCTAGAGGGGCCCATAGTGGCGAGGCCCCTCCATCACACGTCTCTCTCTCTCTCTCTCTCTCTCTCTCTCTCCCCCCCCCCCTCCTCTCTCTCGATCCTTTGCATGATGGCGCACCTTGAGGTATGTGTTGTATATTCACACTGTCCATCCCTGGACGGTGATTTGGCTGGCCACCTTGATGAATGTTTTGTACATCCTCACCGTCCAGCCTGCTGGACAGTGGGACCCACCATAATGTAAGTGTTTCATCCATCGTCTAGACCCTGGATGGTGGGATCCACCATGATGTATGTGTTGTACATCCATGTTGTTCATCTGGTGAGGCCCATTTGGAAGGTGCAGGGCCCCACCTGCACTATGCAGGCCCATCCTGATGTATATTGTATCTGGGCTGTCCAGCTAAGGCCCATTTCGCAAGCCACAATGTTGTATGTGTTCTATATTCATGTTACCCATTTATTTTCTGGACCATATGAGTTGCCCCATCAGGCCCACTATGTTGTATGAGTTACACACACTATACATCCCTTGTGCCTAGCTCATAAGCCCATGTGTGATGCCCAATATGATTTATATGAGGCCCTTGTGTGAGGCCCAATATGATGTACATGAGGCCCTTAAGTGAGGCCCAATGTGAGGTATGTGACGCCCAATATGATGTACATGAGGCCCTTATGAGACGCCCAATGTGAGGTATGTGAGGCCCATGAGTGAGGCCCATTGTGATGTACATGAGGCCCTTGTATGAGGCCCAATGTGAGGTATGTGAGGCCCAATGTGATGTACATGAGGCCCTTATGAGACGCCCAATGTGAGGCATGTGAGGCCCATGAGTGAGGCCCATTGTGATGTACATGAGGCCCTTGTATGAGGCCCAATGTGATGTATATGAGGCCTTTGTGTAAGGCCCATTGTGATGTACATGAGGCCCAATGTGATGTATGTGAGGCCCTTGTATGAGGCCCAATGTGATGTACATGAGGCATTTATGTAAGGCCAATTGTGATGTACATGAGGCCCTTATGTGAGGCCCAATGTGAGGTATGTGAGGCCCAATGTGATGTATATGAGACCTTTGTGTAAGGCCCATTGTGATGCGCATGAGGCCCTTATGTGAGTCCCATTGTGATGTGATGAGGCTCAATTGTGATGAGTGATTCCACCATGATGTATGTGATAATGTCTATGATGCCCATCCATTTCCTAGGTAGTATAAGGCCATGGGCCCCCATTATAAGATAGGCTCTAAATGGGCCATGCCTTAGGAGTAATGATTGTTAAATGTTCACATTGTAAGCCTCTCGAAGGCCCGTTGCTAAGCCCATTGCCTTGGAGCAATGATGGTTAAAAGTTCACATTGTAACCTCCCTAGGCCCATCCTTAGGCCCATTCTCGTCTTTCCCTAGTAGGCTAACCCAAACCTTTAAGCCCCCATTGATATTAGCATAACTCATCTCATCTTATTGGGTTAAACCCAAACTATTGGGTCCCCATTGATGCTAGTAGAAGTACCCAAATCTGAAAGCACACTCTTTGTCCTTTAGCCCATTCTCGATATGAGTAGGCCATCTAGGCTCATCCTTGTTATAAGGAGGATGCATCATCACCTCTTGCCATAAATGGAAGAATCTATGGTATCTGATTTAGAATATCCACTGTTGAGGACCGATCTTCATGTTATAGATCAGATCTGTTGTCCTTCTATGGACCCCGCCTTATATACAGGCCGATTATCTATTTCTACTATGAGTATGTGTTAGCATAACATCATGATACATGCCCATACACATCATCTGCATGCTTATTACGATGAGTGATTGATCATAACATTATGTCATTGGACAGATTACTTATGGGACTCCCTAATAGGTGGAGTTGTCCTTCATAAGCTCACGGTACGCGCAAGATTGATGCATGACTGGGTTGTATGACTCATGCATCTTACATTGTATGATATGGTTATTGTGTACCATAACGATATCAAGGTTATGACCTCCATAGGCATACCGTGGATGGCAAGATTGAATACCGAAAATACTTGGTTCTAAGCACTAGGGCATAATGATGTCCTTGGGTGAAAGTCCCTGAACCGTTATGGTACTAGGAGGATGCTGCAACGTCGAGATCGAGTGGATGTATGAGTGCACGCGGGTCGTATAGTAGTAGGCCACGTCTCCCACTATATCGTGATCAGTTGGAATGGGGTATGACCTTACCTGCCTGACTGAGGGGGTAATGTATAGGTTAAATTTAACCAGCTTGAGGAATGGGTTCGCAATCAATGAGCCGAGCCTGATATTGGTAGGCGGATAGTGAGGTCTCTTCTACTTACCCAGTTGTGAGCTCGGATAGGGGCGACAAGCTGGCATAGAGTGTATTAGACCCCGGTGATTGTTTAGAGTGAGAACTGTACTGATATACGATGCTCTAGAGATGAGCTGGATGGATATGTGGATTCAGATGAGGATTAGTATGTTTGAGCTGCATCTTGCATATGACATTGGCTATGTAGGCCTTACATTGCATTGCATAGCCTTGGTATGGCTGATATCATTCATGGACTTACCAGCATTTCCAAATTACTCTGATATTGCATACTTACATTTCTAACTTACGCACACACTTTCACCACCATATATGCTTTCTATAAGCTTATACACAACTGTTGCGTGCAGGTAACACTAGGACGTAGCTGAGTAGGAGTAGGAGTGTGTAGCTGAGCTTCCAGAGCCTTTTTTATCCATTGTATTTCCCTTATGCATTGTCCTTAAAGATTTTAATCATAGTAGATTTTATGAGGGTGTTCTTGTTATTGTTCATGGGTTATGCTTATGGTTATGCTTATTATGAAACAATTCATGTTGAAAATCTCCTTGTAGGATCCCAGCATCGAAACCTAGTATATGGGTGCCAGGAGCTGAGAATGGGGTACTATGGAGGGTGTCGGTGCCGGATTCAACGATCGAAAATTTTATGAGCCAAGTTTCTGAGTTTAGGGAGTGACACATGGCCTCACATAAATTCAAATAGATCACTTGTAATCAACATTATACCGTAAGCCAAAAGCAAATAATTGATGGTAAAACACATAATTGCAGGAAAGATTTAAAGTAATATGAAGGCATGTAAAAAACAAGATAAAATAACAGGAAGACATGTAAAAGACAGGATAAATATAAAAAATTAAATTAATGTAAGCTTAAATGATAAAACCCTCACCTTTAAAGTTGAATCACCTTCACGTGTTTGTTAACTGCTTGTATCCGTGTTGTAGATTTATCCACAGCTATAGATTTACACAACTCATTCAATTAGGAAACTTAAACTTGGTTCTCTTCAATTATCTTTGTCTAGGTATTTTCGTTTAATCTACTAATTAAGGACAACTTAACGTACCCTCTTCTACGGATCACCAGAGGGAAACAGAGGTGAAATAACTCGCCTTTAGTCTGGTAGAGGCCTGGCTCAAGTTTGGACCCAACTAGTGACTTAGTGAGTCGCATCACTACAACTGGATTTTATTTGTTTCTCTCTCTCTCTCTCTCTCTCTCTTTCCTTTTCTCTTTTCTACTCTCTCTCTCTTTCTTCCTCTTGCTGGATATTTTCTAGCGTCAAACGAAGGGAGAATATATAGGTTTAAGGCTTCTAGGGTCTTCCTGCGTAATTGTTACGCTGTTCGCATTACCTAGGGCGAAACGGTGTGGACGCCGTCCACACGGACCTGTTTTGACTCATGCGCGGCTCTCTCTCCCTTTCTTTCTACTAAAGATAGAGTCGGATCTGTAATGGTCGTTGTCTGGACGATTTAGATCTTATGATGGAGTCAATGAACACCATTAAGATCATTACTTTAGACGAGGGAGATCATTCCTTCTCAATGGTGGATCGTTCCCTGATCTATATTCATTCGAGGGGTTTCTTCTGGATGGTCCGGATTCATCGGGGAAAACTCGGGACCTACAAATTAAGGTTTAGTTCTTTCTGGTTGGTGGGTCCCGCGACAATGTGCATCCTTTGTTTCTAACACGGTTTGCGGAAGGATTCCCTGCTTATAGGAAATCTTGGCATCGTGGAAGCCTTCCCGAATTTTCGGGTGTCTCGGTTGGAGTCGGATCTCCCTCTAATGGAGATTGAACGACTTTGATTTTTCTTTGGTTCATGAGTTTGGTAGCAGAACTCAAGCGAATGTGGTTCTCTTGGACTCTGATGCTGCGAGCGGGGAGATGCCGACTTAGTTCAGTCACTGGAGTATGTGGGGTCCACTTTTGGTGATCTTTCAAGAGATCAACCTTGTTTATCTGTTTTGCAAGGTTAGGTTAGGTCATGGGCCAAATATATGAGGTGTAGCTGAGTTTTGGATGGGCCACATGATCAGTCGGGGTGCGGGTGGTGATCACACTTAAAACCCTCACTCTTACTTACGTTAGATTGTTCAAATTGCGTAGGTCAATTTGTGATGATTTCTTAAGGAATCCACTCCGTCTGTTCAATTTGTTACATCATTTTAGGACACTGGGTCAAAATTGAAATAATTCCATTAATCAAGTGGCCCACAGGGTCCAACTGAGTCTCAAAAACGTTCACCATTGAAAACTTAATTGGAATTCTCATCCGCATAGTGTCATGCACACGGTATCCTCTTATTTATAACTTTACCCTTTATTTTGTCTAAACTTTCGCCGTCTGTGACTTACGACTCCATCGTCTAAATGTGATGGGATTTGGCGAGTAGTCTTTATTTTTCGCACTCTTTTCGTTGCCCAAATTTGAGCCTTGATCTCTCGAGGATGACTAAGACGCTCTTTTAATGGTTAATACGTTTCAAAATTTTGAAATAACCTTTGTACCCGCCTAATTGACTAGTTATCAAATGGTTTGGGCCTATACTCCGAGATCTTCATGATGATCAGTTTATCACAATGTTCGTATGGCCTATTTAGTGGATACAAACATGACAAATGGTTAAATGACTTCTAAAAATAAAGGAACCTGATGGTTAACACTCTTACCATGTATGTAGGTGGATGCACGGTCAGTTTCGTAAATAGATGGACATAAAGTGGGTTTCTGGAGTAATTAGGGGTAGGACATGTATACCGTTAGATTTTAGTAACTTGTTCACACGTGTAAATTCCTCATATTGTAATTCTAATGGTGGGTTAAGTATATTTATATGGGGTGAATAAGATGAACAGATCAGAATCTTGATCTGATAAGCGTACGGACAGATGTAGAGGTCTAGTAGCTAATTTACTGTGATCTAAGGGTTGAAATTTGACATGTATGGTTACTTTATGATAATTAGTCCTGGTATAAAATTTCACATGAAATGGATCATGAGAGCCACGTGATTTGGAATTCAGGGGTATAGATTGATTGCATTTTTGTAATTATTGCTGATCTAAAAGTTTTGTGAAATTTAACAATTCTACATAGTTGTATGCACCTTTCCAAACAGTTCTTATCAAAGGACTTACATCTAAATCATTAAGGATAAGGAGTTATTCACAAATTCATTTAAGGGAAGCTACACACGTCAAATCACATAATGGATGGTCTAGTCTCAAAATCAACGGTCAGATTGTTGGATCGATGAATGGAGATCATTCCCAACGGTTAGATTCAAGTCAAGTAATAGATGTAAGGTTAGGATAGTTAGATTTGTATCGTACACATGTACATATTATATTGCTTTCCATGATAACACTCGAGAACTTTCAATATTCAGGTATTGAAATATTCGGGGTGTTACAGAAGGCATGCAAAGAAATAAAGGATTTGAAGATGGGGTATGATAATGAGTGTGTAGAAGTGGATTTGAGGGAGGCAAATTGATAGGTATGAGAAAAATATGCGAAGAAGTGAAGGAGCTGAAAGAGGTGAATAGAAAGATGTTATGAAGTGTAGACACCCCGCCCAAAACGAGAACAAAACTACTCTTCAAGCTTTAGTTGGGCTTCAATAAAACTTCTTTTTATAACTCAATAACCATTGAAAATTCGAACCAATTAATGGACGAGAACCTCACAATCACAAAACTTACCAACAGTTTTGATCAGCGGGTCCAAAATCAAATCAACCAAATCTCGACCGACAACCCTAGAAGTCATGGCCACTTATCCCTCTGATAAACAACCAATTGTAACCAACCCAAGAAGCATCAAGGGGCTAAATAAGAAGGGTCACATGGAACCTTGATGCATCCAAAAGGCATCTAGCGAAACCAATCGACTGATCCTGGTCGAAGCTAGCCAAAAATTGAAAGGAAACCCAACTCTCTAAGGACTTAGGACCCCTTGTGCCTGACAAAAAGTAAAAAAATAAATTGGAAGGCGTAAATCGTCAGCGCATTACATGCGCGATAACCACTTGACATGCTTTATACTTAATTGAAATCTCACCTAACTTCTTAGTCGATGAAATCTTAAAGTAGAGACACGTGCCAACACCGTTAGCACACCACAGGCCGATTAATTTATTTTATAAATTTAATGCCACTATTTCCATTCAAAGAGGGAGAGGGGGTGACAGAGAGGTCAGAAAGAGAGAGTGTCAGAGAAGTGTGGGTGGGTCCCCTTCTCTGAAGACTTTAGAAATCTCCGACCAACAACGAGGCCCTGCTCCACTTAAGAGTTAAACCATATAAAGAAAATCCAACAAGTCAAGAGTAGGGTTAGAATCGGGGATATCTGACCATCCTTTTTGTATAAGAATGATGTATGTTCTCTCATTTTCTTTCTCACATCTCAATAAATCTCAAAATGCATTTCGCTTCACACATTCCTAGCACATCTACAACATCAGCTCACACTTTTACTCTTCTTTACTTCGCACCCCCTTTTGTTGTTTATATTTGCCTACATAGGGTCCTAAAACTTATGTTGTAAGGCTAGAATTGCATTTCATTGATTGCATTTTTATTTTACTTGTTGTGCCTGCTCGGAGCCATCTGACTTTGCGAAATAAGGCTAGGATTCTTTTACCCTTTTTGTTTCTCAGTCCTTTATGGGTTATGTGAAACATGGCTAGATACACAAATGTTGAAATTCTGATGAATCATCCTAAGAATCATAAAACCCAATAAATTAAAGACTGCATGTCATGTGGGCAAAAGAGGGTGCTTAACCCCTTCCTTTTTTGTCATCAATACCCTAACTCAGAATTTACGGTCACAGTTCACATAAATCCAGGAATTTTGTGATTCCATGGTTTATAAGTGAATTTATGATTTCTAACCAGCCGTAGATTCAAAAGTTTCATTGACTAGTGGCATCTCCAAAAACCGATCCATGTATTTGAATCACACCCCGTCCCATTTCACAATCAAAGAAATAGAAGTAGAACTAATCCAAGGTAGTAGTTGAAGGGCACGTGCGCTCTCGCACGAGCGGTATTTACACAAAGAAATGAATGAGTTGAGGGAGGAGTTGATGGTTATTAAATGTAATAAGGTATTAAATTTTGGTATTCATTTTTGGGTCTTTACCTTATAAAAAGAAGTTTCTCATAATACAACTCTAACATGTGATTTATCTACGAGGCAAGGAAGTTTGGATCCCAACAACTCTGAGGGAGGTGTCAGGCTATAACAACATGAAAAATTTCATGCATGACTAAGTACGCAAGTGCTCTTCAACAAGTATATTTTAGTGTGTATTTGAAAATGCCGAGCGAAACGTCCTTGGGGGGGGGGGGGGGGAGGGGGGGGGGGGGTTGAATAGGACTATGCCAAATTAAAAAATAAATGTGGAATTCAAAGAAAGATAGCCCAATCAAATAATAAAGAAGCACAAGTAAATATCAACCTCAAATGTACTAGTCTTGAGAGGTTGATATAAACTTAGTTTTAAGGACAACCTAACACCAAAAACCAAAGGCTTATGGCAGGATAACCTTACTAGAATGTTTGTAAGAATCAAAAATCCAAACCAATAAAGAGGCAAAGAAAATAAACTAAGTTATTACAGCATTCACCACAAGTGCATAAAATAAATTACACCATTCACCACAAATGCTCAAAGTAAATTACAACATTCACACACATAGGCACATTCAATCATTCACCACAACTCCAGGAATTATAGTAGTTCGATTGTGTATACACCAACTATTAGAAAATAGCCACACAACTATTCCACTCCTAATATCCACTCTCTTAGGATATTAGCGTTCACTATGAAAAAGGTTTTCCAAGGTTCACCTTAAAACTTTCACAATTGTATCTTTAAATGGGCTTACACAATTACAAAAACTCCACACTCTGAGATTTTCTAGATTACCTCAGACAAAACCAAAATGAGATTTTTCTAGCACAATCTCACGAACCATAAAAGATATATAAAATGTAAATGATACTTATCTGGAAAGTCTCCTTCTGAAGAAGCCCGGTAGAACCAATCCGATGTAGATGAAGATGTTCAATGTCCAGTCTCACAGAAGAAAACGGTTCTTGTTCTAAATGATTTTTAATTAAATCAACTTGGGCTACCTTGATTTGATTTTGATCTCAAGAAAGAGTAAAACTCAAATCCCTTCTTAATATAAGATTGAAATGAAGATCACAAAATCAAATTACAAAAGTTAATAAAGAGAATCTAAAATGAGCACAATATAGCTTAATAAATTCACAAACTTATCTCTCAGAGTGATGTCTTGATTTAGCTTAGAATGAATGAATAAACTCTGAAATTCGTGCTCTATTTATAGGTGAAAATATTATTCACTCGACTGGTCTAAGGGTCAGTTCGACTAATCGAAGCACCAACCAAATTTCAAAATTTTCGGTGCGATAAGATAAGGTTATTACTCGACTGGTCGAGTGGCTTTCTCGACTGGTTGAGTGACCTGCTTGACTGGTCAAGCAATGCACTCGACTGGTTGAATAGGACCAAAAAAGCTTGTTGGACTCTGAGTCGAGCACTGCACAACCGGTTGAGCACTGTTTACTCGACTGGTCGAGCAGTCTCCAAGAATGGTCGAGAGTTCAATAGAAAATTTTAAAAAATTGCAACAAACCTTGGACTGGTCGAGAAAACTCTTAGACTGGTTGAGCCAGTACTTGGACTAGTCGAAAAAGGACTAAGACTAGTCAAGAAAATTACCTATAAACATAAGAAATGACCCCCATACAATATGCAATAAATATGACTCAACCTATGGTCAATCTAGGGTCATCCATACCTGTTTGTGAGTTGAAACAATTCAAACATCATTTGCTTCAAAACCTTGATTCTTGTGATATGTGAAGCTTGAGTTCTTGAGCCTTAGTTCTTGAATTTGATCTTGAAACCATGAACTTCAACAATCTTCTCTTCAACTTGAAAATGTAGGCAAGTTCGACGAAGATGCAGAAAACTTTAAAATGAACGAACATGATTAATTCAACTCAAAGCATTATACAAATTCTAAATGGTTTGACACAATAAAATTTGACAACTCTTCAGGTGCTAGATTTACACTGTAGCATTTACAGTATTCTTAGTGAATAATTTTTTTAAAAAAAAATTAAAGGCAAAGATACATAAACGTGTGTACATATACGCACACTTATACACACATTCACATTCTAATTATCATCAAGTTCTCACATACCTTCATATGGTTGATCATTCATCAAATCGACTGTTGAAATAACTATTCATCATTAGATTAAGTCATCCAATCGTCCACTTCACTTTTGGACCACTCGATTATAGTAAATTGATCAGAAGATCGTTATATTTGTCCATACACACCTTAATTCGATATCTCAATCTATTCATCTTAGTCGTCATCTATGTCTATCATCAAAATCATGATATAAGGCCTTACTTACGAGCATTATACACACACACACACACACACACACACACACACACACACACACACACACATTTTCATACATTCTAAGCTTCTATATATCATAACACACTTAATCATAAACCAATCCAATTGCTGAGAAGACTCCCTATGGACAGATTAAGCTATCCAACCATTCAATTTTAATTCAGATTATCACACCATCATGTAATAGACAAAATCCGTCTAAGCCATCTATACATGATCATCCATAATTCTAAACATTTCATCTTGATCCTCATACACTAAGGAATGATTTACACCATTAAAGTCCAATTTCAATAGTTACAAACACACCATAGATTATCTAGAGTTATTTATTTATATAGAATACATGTTCCTACCCTACACCATTCTTCAAAAAAACTATTTGTGCAAGTATGATTGTGATGAAAATTTAACTAATGCTTATTAAATGCAATTGAACCATACATTATCAATCTCAGTGTCCAATTCACAAGATCAACCATTCATCAAAATTCTCATCTATCTGCCAAATGACCGCCTGAAAGTTAGACTAGGACCATCGTTACAATCCTTTGGCAATCCTGAATGAACCTATCGATTTTTTTACACATTGAGTTACGTTTAAGCTAAGTTTCCAAGCCCTTAGATCATCCAAGAAGAATCTTACAGTCTCTTTAGTTTTCAAAATTCAAAAGAATTCATTATTCGCGTACACACCCTACACCATGCATCTTCACCCAAATTACCACGATATGACTGTTAATTTGGAAGATTGACTATACATCTATACTTGGACACCCCAATGTGAAATTACAGGTAAAGTACTAATTCCACTAAGTTAGGGGCTTGGAGTTATGGGTAAGACCTAGAGGGGACTGAATAGGATATTTTTAAAATATTTTCCAATCAAATTAATTTATTCCACTTATCAACTAGGTGTAGTTTATGTAAGATCATAGTTCATCAAAATATAAATTTCATTAATGCAAGTCTATGAAGTGAGATATTTATATCTATTCAAGTAATGATTCAAACACTTAGCATACCATTTATCTATTCATGCAACCATAGAATAAAAATCAAGATAATGCATAAGTAGAGAATCATCAACACATTGTAAAACAACAATATATAGGGGCTAATTGCCAACTCCACTCCCAAATAACAAACTCAAACTCGAGTTTTTTGGATTTCCACTATCACACATGGTTTTCAATAGATTCACCACAAACCATTACATCTTACACAAGGACTCACACGCACCCACCCATGACTGGCCTACACAAGGTCTTACGAGTTTGATCTCAAACTCTCGATTAGTTCTACATAAGAACTAACCACATAAATAGTTGTCGGTGGCCTACAAGGTCTTACAATTTGAGTTTCTGTCTCAAACTTAAAACCTAAATCTTCATAAGAATTGAGTTGTATAATGGACTCAAAATAAACTCTTATTGCATGGATGAGCCCCTTTGATAACACATGGTCTTGAGATGCTTCTTCAAATATTAAATCAACTTCTCTTCATCTCTCACGAATCAGAAACCTTACAGTCGATCTTCCTATGAAGTGACAAGGTATTAGGAGTATGGGGATGGTGGTGAATCTCTTATGCTTTGGAGATTTGTAGGGTACAAGGGAGAATTCACCTATTTATGCATTCTAGCTTGTTAGACAAATAGGGTTTACATATTTAAGCCTTAGAGAATGCTAGAGATCATGTTCATCTTCAATGGAATCTTTGAATACTCATTTAGAGTGATTAAACACAAGAAGTTGACATGAACTCCATGGGATTTGAGTCTTAAGTGAAGGAATTGGAGAGGAAGACACTCAGACGCAAGCTCTAACAAAAACCCATCATCTTACAAAAGCCATAGGATATCCAATAAATAGATGAGTGGAGCAACGGATCTAAAACAGCTAGTTATTGATCGAATCAATTGATATGTTGATTCGATAGAAAATTCTTTATTTTAGTAGATTTGGTTGTTGGATAGTTTTGAGCTCTTTTGATCAAATCGATGGGCAGTTCCACTGATTTCCTTTTTTGCTTGATGGACAGTTTTGGCTAATTTTGATTAGATCGACAAGGTCTATTGATTCAATCGACTCGAATTGATTCCAATCGATAATGCTGTCGATTCATTTGACAGTTCACTACTTTGTGTTGATTTTGGTTTCTAACCTTCTGAAGCTTTGAACCTCTTATAAACCAAGATAAACTTGTTTTATTCTAATTCAAAGGCTTAAGATGATGACTTAAGGTTTTCTTATCAAATTGTATCATCTAGAAGTAGGTGTTTTTGGTTTAAATGGGTTTTAGGTTTAGGGATACCAATGACACTTCAATTTACCTATGTCTTCATGCCTAGGTTTCTGCAAAACTTCAAGTCTTTAAGTCTTTGGATGTCTTTAGCTATCAAAAAGGTTAACCCGACTCAACAATATAGAGACTCAAGTTATTAACCAACAGATGCACTTACAATCTCCCTCTTTGTCAATTCTGTGACAAAATATAACCTACACATTGTTATGGTAAATACCAATGACATACCTGAAACAATTATCAAAATTTACATCCCCAAAATTTGAATACCCATAATTACAAAGATTTATAAATAATGAACTTCATGACATATACAAAAAGTGACTTCTTCAACTGAACAAATATGCTCCCCCTAAGTCCATGCCCCAAAGAAAATCCGTAAAAATATAATTGGGCATACTTTGGTGGGATCTTTATTCTCCTCCTTTTTGTCAGAAATTGATAAAGTGTCAACCAAATAAATATTCCAATAAGTACATGACATAAAACTGACACATTGATCTCAAGAAGCACACATGGATTAAGATATATGGATAGAAATGTTCCTATAAGCGCAAGAATATGCATCATGATTGGGTTCAACCATAGGGTGACAAGGGAGAAATAGGACAATCCATACACATGAGAGAATATAAAGATAACCAAACACAAAGGCATACACACACACACACACACACACACACACACACACACACACGAAAGATCTGCCAATAATATCCATAAAAGGCTCAAAATTTAATACCACACAAATCAAAAGCAGTCATCCACATATATAAATGTACATAATCATAAAGACCGAGATAGTCAAAAGACGTAACGAAGACGAGAAGCCAAAAAAATATTGTCTTTGACACAAAGCAACATCAAACTATCATCTTAGCCTGAAGTGTCAGGAGTCAACGCATCATCTCATTGGCTATGAAAGCACGAAACCAAGTCTTAAATGGAACGATGTA
The DNA here is from genome assembly GCA_037074715.1 of Magnolia kwangsiensis. NCBI lineage: Eukaryota > Viridiplantae > Streptophyta > Magnoliopsida > Magnoliales > Magnoliaceae > Magnolia > Magnolia kwangsiensis. The sequence continues at coordinate 48,793,597 of CM073588.1, forward strand.
TCGTCTGTAATATCTGCTCCATGTGAGTATGACACTCCACAATATATGCTTGATGCTCCAAAATCCATGCTTGACACTCCATTATATGCGTTTGCTTCTCCTCAATGATCTCATGAATGAAATGAGGCTTGGAAGAACTCTCTAATATACAAGGATATAATGAAGATGTTCCATGATAAGAACATCATTCGAAAAACTTTTGAACCAAATCAGAAAGTCCTCTTCATATAAATCGAGAATTCCATCTTTTTCCCGGTAAACTGAGATCTTGTTGGCCTAACCCCTTTAAAGTTTTTTTTTTTTTTTAAAAAAATTTTATTTAAAGGTTTATCCTCATGGCGATGTCGAGATAGAAAATTTGGCGAATAGTAACATTTTCAAAGTAAACGATGACCACCCTAAGCCACTTGTTGAGAACTTCAATTTAGAGGATATGTCCATCCCTCTTAAAGATCCTATCTATCAGGATAGACATTTTAGTCTAATGGAGGTCCATATATCCATTATTGCTTTGTTAAGATTGTGTTAGCTTGTTTTTGTTTAGTGGAAACACCTTTAGATGATGTAGACTTCATGACATTCCATTAATCTTCTTCAGGTACTCTCTTTCGCTCACTCCTCTTTTATTTTCGTTATCTCATGTTATAATATATTGTGTATCTTTTTACATTGAGGACAATGCAGATTTTATACTGGGGGTGAGATTTGATGGAATTAATTAGTATTTTCTTAGTTTTTGAGCAAGATTTTTAAAAAAAAAAATCAATTTTTTTTTTAAAGATTGGTATTTTGTGTATCTGAGTGTATTTAATTGTTGGATGATGAGATATAAAGTAATTTTTAAAATCTAGAGTCTAATTAATTAGTATATTTTTAAATAAAGTTCTTTTTAATGATAGTTCATAATTCACATCTGACTCATGATCTTTAAGGTTAACTTGAACTCCTGGAGTTTAGCTTGATGATTATTTAAGAGTGTTAGGAGCCAAGCCTGGAGATCCTTATCTACCTTCGTATGAAAAGAAGAAAAGAACCAGTTAAAAAAGTGAAATAAAAAATGACTACCTATTGCATTGCATAAATGAGAAAACAATGAAAAAAAGAAAGAAAGAAGAAGAGACAATAGTGTGAAAGCCATCGATAAAAAATCAAAAGGCTGAAAAAATAAGTAAAAAGAGATACGCGTTCATGTTTCAACAAGAAATGAAAGGAATTTGGTTTGGGGATTATCTTATTCAATAATAACAAAGAAAAGATAGAGAAAACAATCATCGAAATATATTTCATTTATATCCTCTCATCCCTTGATTTTAAGATAAAGTATACAAAATATAAATATTAAATAAGTTTAAATATCAATTCCAACAACATTTCGGTATGCGATGTATTCATCCCAAAAAGAGAAGTGTTGTGCGGGTTTGAACATCTCTCACTCTCTCCTTCAGTTCATCTAGAATAGAAGTCTCTTTTGTATATAAGAATACTGAAGCAAAACATTTGTGCATTTACTTTCATAAAATTCAGTAGCATTGTATATATATTTATATCAATCCTCGTGTAACAACATGTCGTTGTGCGGGCCAACACAACAACATGTTGTGCGGTGGTCTTACACAATGGATAAAATTCATTTCTTCATTCTTCTTCTTCTTCTCCAAAGTACCTATCAAGGGATACTTGGAGGTCTTTTTCTTCTTAGGAGCTCTGATCTCTTGTTATATGCAAATGAAAAAGGGAGTGGAATATTTATAAGCCTTTACACATGCAAACCCTCGTTCTCTGTGCCATAGGGCCCACCTTTTATAACATCTCATCCTTCTAAGTCTTCGTGATCAAAATGATGTTATGCGGACCCGCGCAACCAACATCCTTTGCACGGTCACACGCAACACAAGTGTTTCATAAATTTTTTCTTCTAACTTGATTTTCTTCATAGTACTTTGATTCATCATTATTTTTATGCCCCAACAGATGCACGCTTGATCCTTTGTTTGTTCCTCTCCTTTAGAACAAAGAAATAGGATCAACCTTCATCATTTACTCATGTTTATGTCTACAATCGGGTTTGGATCCCTATAAATACAAGACTTATTCTTTTTATTTTCGTTTTTTTGCCCAGACTCTTGTGAAATGATCTTCTTCCCGCACAACGAACTTTCATTGCGCATAATCAACGTGCAACATATTTATTTTGCGCACTGCATATTTTCCCACACAACACCATTTTCCTCTGCGCGCTTCCGCGCAACCAATTTGCTTTGCACGCAAGAACCCCTTCTAGAAAAATTTTCTAAGTCCCAAACTTTAAGAATTCTCCTTGATCTTTGAAAAATTTTCTAAATCTTGGGACTTTACTTCTTGTTCTTCAAAAACTCTTTTAACCAAAACTTTGAGACTTACCCAACTTAGATGGCTCGAACTAAAAGAACATATTGTCTGATAGAACCTCCCACTTCGAACCCTTCTCACCCCGAACGTCGAATCCATTATCTTCCCAAATACCTGAATCTTCTCCTTCTCCACAACCAAAATGTAACACCCCGTGTTTTCAGGACCCAAGTATATGACCCGTTTCCCAAAAACCCAAGTGTTAACCTTAAAGGATGGTGATGGTCAAATTCGAGTGTGTGTGTGTGTGTGTGTGTGTGTGTGTGTATATTCTTTATCTTCCTTTCTTTCAGAGTTAGTAGTTTAGCGTAGAGTGGACAAATCAATGTAAAGGGAAATTACATTTACATTTAAAATATACAAGAGGCTACCCATAATGACTTATACAAACCAATGTCTCTAAACTTAACAAATACAAGATTTACGTGGTTTAAAACATGAGAATAATAGAATGCATGTAAATTTGAGCCGCAAGACCGTGCAACTCTCCATAATAATATAGTCGTGCATCCTTGGCACTTATACTCAGCTCCTCATCAGTCTGAATCTGAAAATCACTTAAGCCACCTGTGCTACCTGTACAATTATATATTTGATGGATAAGTGGCCAACTCAGTGTGAATTCCCCTCAATATTACACACTACCATATTAGGTAAGCAAATTATAAAAATATAACAAGGCATACAAGACAGGACAAGACGCAATCTTAATTAATGCATGGATGTATGAGTGCACATCAATTGGGGATGCTCATCCAGTTGGCATTTGAGCAAAACCCATGCAATGTGGCTAGTCACCAGTGAAAGTACATAGTACATGCGTAGTACCAAACTTATCAATGTGGTCGGTCACTAGGGAAAGTACATAGTACATGCGTAGTGCCAAACTCACCAATATGACCAGTCACCAATGAAAGTACATAGTACATGCGTAGTGCCAAACTCACCAATATGGCCAGTCACTAGTGAAAGTATATAGTACATGTGTAGTGTCAAACTGACCAATATGACCGAATGCTATGTATGCATGATTAGCTAAGCCATTACTAGTTCAATTATAATTAGCCGGTTTAAATAAGCGCAAGGTTACTACGGGGGGTTCATAACTCAACATAGGCCGACAGCTCAGGTATAGTGTCTCATTCCACCATCTCTGGCTCATGAGGCTACCACCGTAGGATGTTTAATGAAACCCATCGACTAGTGGCCAATCATATTTAGTATATGAGGCTTGCCATCGCATGATTGCAAAAAATAAAACATCAAACCCATATAAGAAAAATAACAAAGTAAGCCACATAGGGCGAATATCAAAACCATGCGATAGAAGACCATCCTTTAAAAAAACCACTTAGACATAACAACCCCTGGATGGCATGCCCACGTCAATAATCAATTTAAACCATCACTTAATAACCACCAAGTCAAAGGTACATTACAATCACAGCTAGTCGAGTTACATCCTAAGTATAAGTGTACATTTATAAGTGGGGGTTTTCCATTGATGTACCAGTTTAAGTCCCATAAGAAATCCACAAATAATCCACAAACATGAAATAAATATGCAGGATAAATATTAAGCATGTAATATAGCAATTCAATTCCAACAATTAACATATGTGATTATAAAATGAAGATATCAATTATCAATCAAAATTTAAGTAAAAACTATTACTTAAGCTGATGGGAAAATGGAAAGCTCAAGGAGAAGAAATCATCGCCTGATGAACCGAATCACCTTCTGGTGTCGCTAAGTGCTTACGCCCTTAGAATTAAATCCTACCATAAATCATGAATTTGTACAATTAGATCCAAGTTCTACGCATTACCTCGGTTTAAGATCCTAGCCTAGGGTTAAGGTCTTAACCTAGGGTTTATATCTAGGCTAGACTTTTAGGGTTTAAACCCCAGTTGGTGAGAAAATGATTATAATGTTAATTTTAATAATTATAAAATATTGTTAACATTAGTGTTATAATTTATATTAGCTAACGTGACATTAATAATCGATATGGTGAAAATACGTAGCATGCTCTAACATCAATGATTATATCTAATAATGACAAAATAAAATACTAATATTTAATAATGATTATTCTTATATATAATAACTAATATCAGTATAGATAATTTACTAACGGTTATTCATTTCTAGTATTAACAATCTTAATAATGGTAGAAATGGTAACAATGTAAATTGATGTAGGATTGATCACAATGTTAATCACAAAATCGCCATTAACATTAACAATGAAATTGATATTAACTATCATGATGATAATAATCATTATGATGGTCGTACATGGTATGACCTGCTATTAGTGATAATATTTCTGAGTAATAAATAGGATATAAATATCTGATGCTTGTAACTTTGTTTATAATATAACTATTATTAGCCTAAATAGTTCATTAATGGCTAATCATGTCTATATTAAAAATTATAATGATAATTGTAAATCAAAATACTTCTAATTTGGAAAGAACGTGTCAACTCACCATAGTCAATCTTAATAGCTCAAAGGTTTACAATGTACCTACCTTTAGGATCAACGTTAGGGTCTTGATCATATCATCTAGTGGACTTTGACCTACACTCTCACTTAAGGTCAAGGTTTGAGAAATACAAGTTTAATAGCTATAACATTTAATTAAATAATCAAAAGCAATTTACAACACGAGGGTAGAGGGTTTTATACCTCAACGGAAATTGGATGTGTTCCAACTTGATGTCTAACAAGTTAACTCGGGAGGTTGAGTTAAGTTAACACAGCCGTCGCATTTCTTCTTTCCTTCTCTCTCTTCCTCCTCCTTCCTATTTTTCTTTTAAAACCTAAGGTCTAACAAGCTGGTTGGGTTAAACCAGACCCAACCTGACCTAACCGAGTCAAACTCGGTTTCAGCCGAGTTGAGTTCAATGCAACTCTCCTCTCCTTTCCTCCTCCCTGCTACTGCTTTCTCTCTACCTTTCTTTTCTTTTTCTTCCTCTCCTCTATCTTCTTCCTTTCATAACCCAGAAAACAAATGCCTAACGACCAACAATGGGGCCAGGCTTGGCCTGACTCGGCCCAAACTCGGCTCAGTTTGAGTCGTTGTGCACAATGCAGTCACACCACCTACACTCTCTCTTCCTTTCTTCTTTCATTCATTTCTTTCTCTTCTTCCCCTGGCATGACCAACATGATTGTCGGGCCCAAAAACCTCCGCTAGTGCTCACGCCAATGACTCAGACTCGGCAACGAGTCGTGGTGTAGCCCATGCTCGCACTCACTCTCCCTTTCTTCTTCTTCTTCTTCCTTTTCTTCTCTATATTTTTCCTTCCTTTCCTTCTTCCTGTCTCTACCAACGATCCAACAACGGGTTGGACAGACCCAACTCTGACCGAACATAGTGCGATTTGGCCGAGGAAGACGATGCAACTCTAATGGTGGACTTGGATGCGACCCATTTGCCTTCGAAACAATGCTGCTGGAGGGCCTAAGCCTTCCATGCGGTGCTTGTAGGAGCAAGAGAACGAAGCTCCATGTTCGTTTGGGTAGTGGGTTCTGATGGAGAAGGAAATGACTATTTTTGGTTTTTGTCGTGGAGGAAAACCCTAAACCACTAAGCTAGAATGGACGGCTGAGATTCCTTGAGAATGGAGGGTTGAGATAGCGCAGGAGCTAGCACACACGGATTACTGAGCTGGCTATGCAAACAGTTTCTGCTTTCGTGCCAGATATTATGTTCACGCACATGCACTCCAACACACGAGATAGCTGGTTTTTGGTAGGGCCCAAGCCCTTGACACAATGGACGGTCTGGATCGACCAGGCGGATGATGATGATGGGCCACAGATCAGCACAAACGGACGCCTGTCCTTTCGCTATCAACAACAAGGCGAGATCTCTCTCTCTCTCTCTCTCTCTCTCTCTCTCTGCGCAACAATAATAAGGTACCTCCATGGTTCTATCTAATATTTTATATATATTATTAATTGAATATTTGATTTGTAGGTTAGGTTGGGCGCTGGTTGGGTCGGGTTGCTAGGTTAAGTCAGATGCAAGTTGAGTCAGGTTGGGAGCAAGCTCGACACGACTCGAGGTAAGCTCTCCTCGACTCGATCCACTAGCTCGCCTTGAGCTCGAATTGAAAGGTTTGGCAAACAAGCCAAGCTCCAGTGGTAAGCTTGAGCTCGAATTTGAGGAGAGCAAGGACGAGTCAAGCCAAGCTTGGCCCACATCAACTTGACTCGGCTGGATGTACAGCCCTAATCACACTGGATCATAGGAAGTTTTTAATGGTGGGCGTTTAATGATTTCCTGTGGTGTGATCCACCTGAGATATGTATCTGCTTCAGTTTTGGGCTCATGCCATAAAATGAGTTGGCAAAATGGATGGATGGCATAGATATACAACACATGCATTGAGTTGGGCCCCATGGTCAGGGTACCCCCATCACTGTTTAGGGGGGCCCCAGCCAAGTCGTGCCTGAGTTTTCTCACGTTACGCTCACCAGTCACCACTGCCCCTTAACGTCTCCTTAAAGGTGACTGTTTGGATGTGTTGAAATGCATTTATGGTACATTTTCTAGTATTTGGAAGTTTGAAGAAATGGAAAAAGAGGATAAATATTCCCCATGAAATGCTAAACATTGCAGTTATTTTCTACATGGAAATTGGTCCCATTTTCGTATATCCTGATTGGATAGCCATTTTCAAGCATGGATTCCTCTGTTCATTAACATGCAACAAACCAGTGATTTGTGAAGGAGGCTGCAACAGCACGTATGCAACTGTTGATTCATTTGTTCAACCTCCCAATTCCAACCCATTTCCCTGCTATAATAAAACACTAATCAGATGGTCACACCAAATCAAACCCAAAATCACCGGAATAAACATCACACATCATCTAAAACACCAAAATTCATAGTAATAGAAGAAATACACAAAATCAAACCCAAATTACTCTTTAAGTGGAAGTTACTAACCCTTGAAATACAACAAATCGAAATAAATTTACAGAGAATACGACATAAAGATGGCCTACACTTGGAAGATCCAACTCATTTGCAAGTAGCCAAACCCACATTTTGCAATAATCAACTCTATCCAACTAAAGCGTGATTTTTAGTTTAATAACAACATAGAGGCCCAAAAACATTAACATAATAGCAACTCTTGACACACTGGAGGACTCCACGCTACAACCTTCTCTATTCTACATATATGTATTGCTCTCTTAAGAGTAACAAATTACACCACCAAACGAAGGAAGAAAACCACAATAAAGCAAGAAAATGCTGAGTACAGTGTAAACATCCATGATTTCATGGGTGAATCTCTCTTCAATGCCCATAGACTCCCAAGGTTGCAACTCTTAAATAGGCAAAAGCAGTAATAAATACATAACTATTAGCAACCACTGTGCTAACAATTAACAAAACCAAATACAAGACTTTAGTCTTATGGACTTAATACTCCACTAAGAAATCACTCTAAAAGACAAAGAATTAGCCATTTATGCAGACATGGGTGGCGGTGGTAAGAATAGACTGGACAACCTATGCTCTAACAGAAGTTATGGCTCTTGATACAGAGGAATGGCAAAACAGGACAATGATGAAGCTAACTTTAACATTCCCCCTAATGCAGAAATTGACTACTCCAAGAACTTCTCTAAATTGAACGAACTTTCCAACATTATTGGCTTCATAAAATTGCCAGCAAGCTGTTTATTGGTGCTGCAATATGCCATCTAGATGCATCCATTCCCCACTAGTTCTCAAACAAAATGGTGTCAAATCCATGATTTTGGATATCCGTATCATATCCATATCAACTTGATACTGCATGCGATATGGGCCTGAATCAGCCCACCCCAAAAAAGTGCCATATTGGCCCATATTGGGGCATATCGGTGCCAATATGGGCTAGATATGGCCATAAAGACCTAAATTTATAAATATTTTTTCCCATTCTTGTTTCTTTTCCTCTTTTTTTTTCATTTAGCTTTAAAAGTCATATTAGACTAAATTTAGCCCTATTTGGGGGATCAAAAATAAAGATTTGAGTGGGATTTGAAGCGCAAAGGACCATTATGGGGAAATAGGAGAAAATGATAAATTAACACTTAAGTTTTGTGTTTTCATCTTTTTTGGTTTTTTAATGTAATGGGCCCTAATTGACCAAAGCATGCTTGATTTGTATTCAATTAGGGACCATTTGGTTGACTTTCAACAAGTCAATCTTACAGACGACATTCTTAACAAAGAAAGTTCTGATACACACACACACACACACACACACACACACACACACACACACATATATATATATATATATAAGAATAAAAAGAAAAAGAAAAAAGATTCTTGAATATATGTTGTTTCCCTTTATCGAGTAATTTTCCTTTATTCTGTCTTAAAAATAAAAAATAAAATTTGACCAATACAGGCCAATACTGACAAACAATGTCATATCATATCATTTTCATCCAAATCAACATGCCCACTGATACCAATATTCAAAACCATGATCATTTATGCTTTCTTCGACTCTGATGCACCAGAGTGATTATCAGAATAAATGGTTGTCACTTCCCCTTGATTGTGGACTGATTATTAGAATAACCGGTTGTCGCTTCCCTTGATTTGTCTTCCTATTTGTCGATATTATTTTCATCTAATAGCTTGGCAAGTTGCTGTAATAACTGCATCAGATTTAGCCTTCAATGATGATAGAGTTGTAGCTTGTTCTTTCTTTGATGATATCCCCCTGGAACCAAGGTTGAAAATGTAGCTGGAAGTGATTCTTTGATCATCAATCCAACTTTTTTTATAGGTAAGCTGGACTACCCAAGACCTCAATGTTAGGTTCAAACCCAGAACTAACTACCCTGTCGATCACCAATTGAACCTTCCCAATCACTATCAGAAAACCCACAGTTTAAAATCGTTAATGTCAGTGTACAAAGCCATAGTTACTTGTCCCCTCAGGACACCGCTTTTGCAGTCCAAAGTGGAGCATGCTTGGGCTTTGTATTTATCTTGATAATGGACTTGTTGCTTGCACAATATGAGTGTTTGAAAGATACAACAAGCTTCCAATCAACTTCAGTATACATGAGAATCAATCTTTACCTCTGTCTTTTTTAAATAATAGAATCAACATTTACTTCCTCATCATGAATGTTGAATTTCGAACTTGTGTTCATATGGATCTTTATGGGGTTACAGTTCTTCATTTTGAATTTCTCAAGAAGATCCATTAGATACTCCTTTTTTTGCTACAAAAATCCAATTATTGCTTCGCTTCACTTCCAACCCAATGAAATAATTCAACAAACCAATATCAGTCATTTCAAACCAGTGTTCCAAATATCAGCAATATTATCAGTAATATCACTGACATTATCAATATTGACAGGTCGACGATACTAAAACTGCTAGAAGTACTCAATTCCTCAAATATTGCCGATGTTTTCGATAATATTGGCTATGCTTAGAGATATTATCGATATCAGCGATACTTTCAAATGAATCCCTTATAGAAGTTCCTTGGTATTAGTGATACCATCAATAATATTCCTCCCAATACTAGTGATAACATCCCCGATACCAAGCAAATATCCGTAAATAAGCAAAAATTGACAAAAAGAAAAGGAAAATTTTCAAAAATCCAAAAAATCTCCATTTTTGTTAGGTGATTTCAATCACTCCTGGTTTTTATTGAATAATAGCTTGGATTTGAGGAGAAATCTCAACTCGAAATGAAGGCGGGCTGGAACTGAAAGGTGATGTAAAATCCATAGAAACTTCTTTTCTTTCTTTTTTTTCCCCAAAAGTTAGTGTGGATTACAATGAAAATCCATGTCTATGCATGATTCTCATGCATTGACATGGATTTATGGCAAAACAATTAACATGTAAGTGAAAAATGAGAAAAAATGGGAAAATCCTTTTTTTTTTTTTTTAATTTTATATTGGAAAGTGTGTTCTTTGCTGTTGATTAATGTGGAAATTTTATATATTAATGAGTCTTGGCCAATCTATTAATTGGCTACAAATTTTATATATTTGTTTTATATATTTTTTAAAACAGCACATGGTTAGACGCCTATAAAATGGAAACTTATTATGTACAGTTGTTCTATACAATATTTTGATTCCTACACGTGTAAACATGCGTCTTTTAACATCTCCTGAAGTTTCACTGAAAAATTCCACATTTTCCCAACATTTCTCCAATGTTTCCCTCAGCCAGCGATATTTTTCCGAGTATCGGTTATGCCAATACATGTTTCCATATCCACGGTCATCGATACATGTAGCAGTACCAATACTTTGAACACTGTTTCAAACTCCCTTATCATGCTTTCTCTAAACTCATCCATCAAGGCATGACTACTTCCAGTGCATATCAAGTTATCTACATAACGATAAACAACGAGTTCCGCTTCTACACCTTTTAACTTGACATACAAGGTTTCCTCACTTTCACTTCTTTGAACCCTTTTTTACCAAAAATCGGACCATACCAAGCCCTTGGTGCTTGTTTAAGGACTTAGATGGCTTTTCTTAGCCGACAAACCTTGTTTTCTTCTTCGCCCACAACTTCATAGCCCTATGGTTGTTGCACAAACACTTAACGCAAAAAACAATTTTAAAAGGCCAACTTTCAATCAAATTGAAAGATATTCCTTTTTATGACGAGTAAGGTAAGGCTAAAATTGTTCTAATTGTATCAAATCTAGCAAGAAGAGCATAAGTTTCATTGAAATCAATACCTTTTCATTGCATGTAGCTTTTTGATACAATTCTTGTCATGAAATTTTTTATTGAGCCATCCAATTTATGCTTTGTTTTGTATATCCATTTCATTCTAGCAGCTTCTTTCCTTGGAGGCAAATCCATGAGCTCCCAGGTCTATTTTTCTCCAATGATGTAATTTCCTAATCTATGGCTTAACACCATTCCATGTGTTTCACGGCTTCACTCTTCAACTTTAGTGAATTGACAAATGAACAACTTGGTAGGGAAGATGAACTTGGTGATGCACTTGATGAAGAAGGATTCAAATCACCAGGGTTTCCATCAACCTCCAGTGGACCATCTTCTCCTAAATTTCACATGGATTATGCTACAAGGACTCATTGCATTCTCATGTTTTTTGTTCATCAAAATTCATATCACGGCTGATAATATGCTTATTTGTGAGACGGATGAGATGGATGACAAAAACAATTAGCCTTTGGTTTGAACATTATAGCCCACAAATATGCTTTCACACTATCATTATCTAACATTTGCCTGTTTTGAGAAGGAACATGAACATAAGCAATGCCTTCAAATACCTTAAAGTGCATCACTTTTGGCTTCTAACCACTCAATGCCTGGAAACAGGTTATGTGGTGCTGTGAGGTGGGACTCCAGTTGAATAAGCTACAATATTAACAGCTTCATGCCATAATTGTTTGGAAACCCTTCTCTTTGATCATGCTTTTAGCCATAGTTTGCAAACAAGCCAGTTGACTTGGGACTCAACCGAGTCAACTCAGCTGGGTAACTGACCTAGTCACTGGGTCCAGAGAACCAGGGATGCGCACGACTCAGTGATGTAGGGCCACGGCCCCACCATAGCATGTGCTGATTTTGCATTGTTTGTTGCAAAATGTGGGGCCTAAATGTCAGAGATCGCATCTACTACTAGTGAAAGATTGGGAGGTTAATGCGGAAAATATGATTAAAGATTTTGGGACTATTTAGTATATTTATTTTTGCAATTTTGGGCCAAGTCTTTATTGGTGGTATTTTTATTATAGATTGATTTGGAATCAATCTAATAATTGGAAGATTTTCATTAAAGATTCATAGGGATTGTCTTTAGGGCCTGTAAAACGGGAGAGACATTCCACATTTTCTAAGTTGTGAGTTTTCTCAAGTATTGTAAGAGAAGAATTTTGATATCAATAGAGTTATTTCTCCCTCTCTACTTAAATATTCTTGTGGCGTTAAATATTCTCCTGGCTGTACTCTTGTTCATTTCTTTGTGATTTGGGTGTCGAGATATCATTGACTCGATAATTGTGTTGCATCATTTTGATATCGAAGCAGGTGATCATTGGGGGATTTTCGACTCTACATAGTTTCCTAATGGCTTCAAAGGGGGTTGAGCTATACACGAGTCGAGTTAGCTCAGTCATCTCGATCAACTCGACTCGGAAAAGCCTGACTCGCCTAGGCTTGAAATTGAATTCAGATCGAGTCGAGCTGGATTTTGGAGCTTGAAAAAATTTTGAGCCAAGTTCAAGCTTGCCCAAGCTTGACTTGACTCAAATCAAACCTCAACTCAAATCGAATCGGCTCGGCGACTCGGTTATTTTGATATTGATGCTACTCACCGAGTGTTTGATGAAATGACTCGATGAAGTGTTGTTTTGGGTGCATACATTCTCCGCGGGATCAACTGGTGGTGAGAAAGGAATGGAAATGAAACAAATCACTAAAAAAAAAAACTTTACATTATAAAATTGCCCTCAAATCTTGATTTTGATGTTGCCCGCCAAGTGTTTGATGAAATACATGTAAATTGTTGTTACTGTTTTGCATTCTATGAGAAATTGAAGATGCACTTTATGTGTTTGAGAAAATGTCACACAAGCTCGAAATCGGCTCGAACTGGCCCAAGCAGCTGATCGAACTGGGCCGAGCTGGCTAGTCAGGCTCGAGGACCGAGCCGAGCCGAGTTTGAGCTGGGGTTAACTACTGGCCGAGCCGAACTGAGTTGTGCCAAACTCGACTCGGTTTGACTCGTGTACAAACTCTAAAAGGGGGTGACACAAGAAGAATATCTGCAAGTAACCCAACCAATCCACGCATTCATAGAGCGAGTATATCAACTCAAGTATATGGTAGGCAATCTCACTAATCAAGTAGAAGAGCTCCAACATGGAGGAAATCCAGAGACCGAGGTTGGAGCACCTAGACACATAAAGGAAATTTCTAGTCGCACCATTGGTGGACATTTCTATGAAATTCATTTTGGGTCTTCCTAAAACTCAAAGGAGAGGAGATTTGATTTTTGTTTTAGTGGACTATTTTTTGAAGATGGCCCACTTCATTCTATGAAAAAGGATGATGGACCACTCATGGAGATTGGTGGACTTTACAAGCTACCGAAAACGATGGGCTAAGGTTCAAAGTTTGTGGGGCACTTCTAGCGCACTTTATAGAAACAATTGGGGACTAAGTTTCTATTCTCTAGTGTATATCATCCTCAAATCGACAACTACACCTAGGTAGTCAACGGGAGCCTTTGCAACCTCTTAAGGAATATTGTAGGTGACATATTATCTCAATGGAACTTGGCTTTACCCCAAGCCAAGTTTGCCTACAAGGCTACAAGAACTCAGTAAATTGTACCACCAGAAAATTCCCTTTTTCTTTTAAAGATAACAAATTTTTTATTCAAACAGGAACAAACTAAGCTACAAAGAAGCCAAGCTGAGCTGCTGAGATAGCAGACCCAACTACACCCCAAGAAAAAGAAGATTACAACCATTAAGCTTATCAATAGTGGAGGCCCACTTGATAATTAACAACCTCACCCTTTGAGAAGTAGTCACCACCAACTTGCTCTCATTACAAAAGCATTTACTATTTCTTCCTTCCCACACGGACCACCATACAACAAGGACATTCTCCATAATAATGTCCTTCATTTTCCCAAATTCACTCTATACCAGGCTTTTAAGAGATCACCTGTTGTTGAAGGAAAAGACCACAAGACTCTAAACCAAGACAAGATATTTGTCCAAATCATATTAATGAAACGACAATGAACAAATAAATGGTCCACTGTTTCCTTGTTTCCCATAAGCAAAGGCACATATTCGGAACAATCATCGCCCTCTTTTGCAAGTTAGCTATCGTCAATACCTTCTTTTTGCCTACTAACCAACCGAAAGCTGCAATCTTGGTGGGAACCTAATAATGCCACACATGCTCTATCAGTGCCTCCTCACTAGGTACATTATCCTTGCTACGAAAATCACAGAAGGACCACACAAAGAATACACTAGACTTGTCAAGCCTCCGAATTAAACTGTCCAAGGAAGAAGGGTCTGAGCGACAAAGATGAATGCGGTTCAAAAGGGTCACAAATTCCTTGACCTCCTCATCCTGAAGATATCTTCTACATGGTGGTTCCCAGACCACCTCTCCCCCTACTAAAGAAAAACATTTGGAAACAATAATGGAAGGATTTGGAGCAAGGCGGTATAACCGCGGGAATTCCACTTTCGGCGAAGCATCTCCCACTCAAACATCTTCCCAAAAATGAATCTCTCACCATTCTCAAGAGAAAAACCTACTCCTTGAAACACCGACTTTATGGATATCACACCTTTCCATAAAGCTGATGATCTATAAATGGAAGAATCTCTAATCCACCACCCTTCCTCTGAGCATCCATACTTGTTTTTGATAATCTTGTTCCAAAGCACCCCATCTTTATTCCTAAGCCTCCAAAGCCACTTGCCTAGCATGGCCAAATTCATATTTTTGAGATCTTTTATGCCAACCCCTCCGTCTTAAAAATGTTGGCATACCTCATTCAAACCCACTAGGTGAAATTTCTTTTTGTCTTCCATCCCATGCCATAGGAATTCTAGTCACAACTTTTTAAGCCTTTACAAAACCAAAGCTGGACATTTAAAAATTGACATGAAGTATAGAGAGAGATTCGAAAGAGCTACCTTTATAAGAGTGATGTGCCTGCCAAGAGATAGGTATCTACTCTTCCATATCGATAAGTACATCTTGAACCTATCTATCACCTTATCCCACAAAAATTTTGGGGGCTTACCTAAACAAAGAGGAAGGCCCACAAAAGATGTCGGAAGAATATCTATTGCATATCCAAAGGACTCGATGAACTCCTTTAGCTACTCTTCCTCCATATTCACCCTGAACATCTTACATTTTGCTATATTCACCTTAAGGTCCGAAACTGCTTCAAAACACCTAACAATAGTTCTCATATTACCCTCTTTTTTTTTTTTGGATCGATGTCACAAAACAAAAGTGTATCATCCACAAATTGAATATGGGATATCAGAACTTCCATTCCTTCCACCTTAAATCCGCTAATAAGCAGTACTACACCTTTGATCGTAAAATATCGATTGCTTGTTGAACCCAGTGAATCACGTGAAAGAAGGATACTCCAAATTTGGGGGTCAAAGAGTTTCATAAAACGTTCTTGGTGGGGAAAGAAAATGTGAGTGAGCTTTGATTCTCCTTTCCTTTTCTTTTGGAGTGACAAGTGGATAAAGAAAATACTGCTTTTCAGCTGACAAACGTATGCGTGCTAGCGCGTTGTACTAACAGGCTAAAAAGCTATACCTTCCTCCTAACCTTTGTTCAGCATTCTTGATAGAGCTTCACCAACAATGGAAAAAGAAAGGGAGATAGCGGGTCACCTTGCCGAAGCCCTCTCGAGCTACCAAAGAAACCATTGGGAGATCCATTGAGCAATATCAAAAAGTGCGTTGAACCCACACGTTCCATCATCCACTTTCCTCCATTTACCACCGAACCCAAGTTGTTATAGCATATACTCTAAGAAGCCCCAATCTACATGATTATAAGCCTTTTCTAAGTCCAACTTGCAAACTATGCCTTTAGACCTCAATCTATGCCTTGAATCCAAACATTCATGAGCAATTAAAGTGTTATCGAAAATTTGCCTTCCCGACATGAAAGCACTTTGATGTTTGGAAATAATGTTTCCTAAGACCTCCCTTAAGCGCGACGTTGGAACTTTAGCTAGGATCTTACATAGTCCACCAATTAAGCTAATAAGTCTAAAATCCTTCAACATTTCCGAGCCTGAGATCTTCGGGATTAAAGCTATAAAGTTAGCTCCAAGATCTTTTGAGAGCCAACCTCTTTCAAAAAAATTAGAGATGTACACGAGTCGAACCAAGTCAAGCTTGGCACAGCTCGGCTCGACCAGTAGCTAACCCCAGCTCGAACTCGGCTTGGCTCGGTCCTCAAGCCTGACTGGCCAAATCGGCTCAGTTCAGTCACTAGCTTGGGTCAATTTGAGACAAGTTCGAACCTGTGCGACATTTTTTCAAACATATAGAGTGCATCTTTAATTTCTCACAGAATGTAAAACAGTAACAGCAGTTTATAGGTATTTCATCAAACTCTCGGCGGGCAACATCAAAATCAAGATTTGAGGGCAGTTTTATAATGTAAAGTTTTATTTTTGTAGTGATTTGTTTCATATCCATTCCTTCCTCGCCACCAGCCAATCTCGCGGAGAATATATGCACCCGAAACAACACTTCGTTGAGTCATTTCATCAAACACTCAGCGAGCAGCATCAATATCAAAATTACCAAGTCATCGAGCCGATTCGATCCGAGTCGATTCGAGTTGAGGTTCGATCTAAGTCAAGTCAAGCTCTGGCAAGCTCAAACTCGGCTCAAAATTTTTTCGAGCTCTAAAATCTAGATCGAATCGATCCGAATCCAATTTCGAGCCGAGTCGAGTCAAGCGAGCTGACTGAGCTAACTCGACTTGTGTACAGCTCTTTAAAAAAAAAAAAAAAAGCCATGAAATCCATAACATCTGCTTCAATTGTTTCCAAAAAGGTTTGGTAAAACACCATCGGTGACCCATCCGGCCCAGAGGCTTTATCTCCTCCTAAGGCATCCACTGCCCTTTTCACTTCTTCCGAAGAGAAAGGAGCCTCAAGGGCACTAGCTTCACCAACCAATAACCTCTCCAATTGCAGAAGGTCCAACCTCAGCCTATTCCGAGCTTCTCCCTAGAGGAAGTTGCTAAAGAATTGGGTAAACTCGTCAATGATATGATCTTTGTATTCGATCCATATCCCATTCACCATAATGTTGCTAATCTTGTTGACCCTTGCACACGCACTAGCCATACTATGAAAGAATTTGGTGTTTCTAGCTTCTTCTTTGATCCATGCACTCTGCGATCTTTGTCGCCATTTAATTTCATCTTCCAATACCCTTGCCGAATAAATTGGGATTAACTACACTCTCTTAACCATGTCTTCTGGCAAAAGGGTGCCTTCCTCCGCTTTCGCATCTATGGCTTGAAGATCTGAAAGAATGCCAGCCATCTCTATCTCCCTCTTTAACATGTGCTGATTTTGGCATGTTTGTTGCAAATTTTGGACCCTCAATGTTAGAGGTCACACTTTCCATTTGTGGAAGAAAGGGGAGCTGATGTGGAAGATATGATTAAAGATTTTGGGGGTATCTATCATAGATTTGTTTTTCCTATTTTAGGCCAAATCTTTATTGGCGGGATTTTATTATCTTAAACAAATTATAGATTGATTTAAAATCAATTTAATAGTTAGAGGACTTCCATTAAAGATTCATAGGGATTGTCTTTAGGGTCTATGACAGGAAAACTACAAGCCAAGGAAAATTGAAACATTACAATTGTCCATGACTTTTAAGCCAAACGCCCAGCTCACAATACCAAGTTTCCATTCCACTTTTTCTCAATTATGAGATTTCTTAAGGGGATGTTTGATTTTTATTTACATGGTAAATACATGTAATAATTAGTTTTTGCATATGCTTGTTTGAGGTGGAAAATGGAAAGTATTTTTGCCTTAAATTTTGGTTAGTACCTTTTTGGTATTGATTTAAAATTGTGGGCCCACCATGATGTATGTGACTTATCCACGCAATCCATCTGTTTTACCAGCATATTTTTAGGGCATGAGCCCAAAAAATGAGGCAGATCTAAAGCTCAAGTGGACCACACCTTGGGAAACAGTGGTCATAGAGCTGTCCACCAATGAAAGTTTTTTCCTCCCTAGGGCCCACAGTGATGTCCATTTGTCATCCAACCTGTTCACAAGGTCACAAAGTCATGGATAAAGGGCCACCAAAAATATCAGCTTGATCCAAAACCTTCTGAGGCCCCCTAGAAGTTTTCAACGGCAGGTGTTCAATTCTCATTGTTTCCTGTGGTGTGGGCCACTTGAGCTTTGGATCTATCTCATCTTTCCATACATGCCCTAAAATGATTTGGTAGAAAGGATGGACGGTGTGAATAGGACACAAACATCGTGGGCCCCACAATTTTAAAGCTTTTCTTCTCAGGTTACATGACCAAAAGTTTTGAAAGACAGTAGCTGTCAACATCACATGGTAAAGCAAGTCGTATTTACATTTGAAAATAATTATTACCAGGTTGTACCACTCAGATTTGGTTTTGCCTCTAACAATGTATAATGCCCCTCTTGCATGCTACCAATTGTTAGGCTTGGAGGAGGCATGGTTTATCCACCACAGAGTCCATTTGTACAAAATAAAGCCTGAATATACTATACATGTCCTTCGGGACAAGGATCTGGTGAAGACTTCATTCATTTAGGGTTCATTTGGATGCAACAAAACTTCATCGCAGATAGGCTATCCAATATACTCTATCTTGGATAGCATACTGGACATTCTATCCTGCATGTTGTTTGTCAAACCTCCTGAAAAGGAATAAGGATCATGCATGTCCACATTGGCACATTAGCCCATGTGAAACATGTTCGCTGCTTGTAGATTGCTTTTTTATGATGTAGGCCACATGAGACAGTGAAGTGAAACAGCCTTACTCTTTGAGGAACAAAATCAAGACTGTCCAGATCCATGACCCGATTGTTGATGAAGCCTAAGCAAAATATTGCACAGGGAATTTGATTTTACTCCCCTAATTTTGTCCTTTCATTTTGGAATACTTGGCTTTTAGTTTTAACCATCCATTTGATCTCCACATTCCGATTGTTAGGATTGTACAATGAATGTGATTGTCTATCTAATGCTCCATACTTAATGGAGCACACAATTTGGGTGGTCTTGACTCTTGAAAATGTTACATGCACAAGTATGATCAGTCACCAACAGTTTCATAGTGGTGGCGAATCACCCGAGATCCTACAGCAGCAGTCTGCTATAACAAATAACAGGCTGCTAAGACGTATTGTAGAGGAAATACAGATTATAGGATAGGTTGCAGATTTGAACAGTATACATGGGTTCACAGTTATGATAAGTGGGTCCCCTGTTTGGTTATCCAGACCATTGGTCTGGTATGTCTCATCATGGGTAGAACAAGTTCCAAGAATCTCCCAGATCAGAATATCTTATGGACCAATATCAGGACGTCATCCTATGGTGTGGTCCACATGAGCTCACAATCTGCCTCATTTTGGCTCATGCCCTAAAGCGATGGTAAAATGGATGGAAGGTGTGGATCAAACACATACAACACGGTGGGAAGTACAGACTTTACTAGTATGCAATTCCCGTCCAATTTCATGCATGCAAGCATGGATTTCGAGGCATAATTAACAGGGTATTTCCCTCCTATCCAAATGTGTGGTGAAAGTAATGATGGGCTATTTACACATATTAATCTTGTAATTGGGAAAAACAAACAGCCCCTAAAAGAACTTGGGTTCTCAAACAAGAAAGCCTGTACTCTCTCCTTCTTTCTTTAGATTTTCCCTACTTCTCTAATTTTTCCTTTTTGTTAAATATAAGTTTCGATAACAAGAAAAGGCATGCAATAACACATAGATCCACACCTATTGCTATACAATAGGTGGGATTTTCACCATGGATCCGGATCATCATTTAATGATCCATGAGTAGCGCTTTTTTGGCGAAAGAACCTTCGATCGATGCTATTCTTCGGTATTCTTCATTTCCAAAAGAGAATTTGAAGGGAAATTCAATTTAAATAAGAACTAGAGAAGAAGAAGGAGAGTGAAGAAGATCAAGCAAATCAGCCTCCAGGGGAAGGATGGGTGAAGGTCCAACACCCGATGAAGAGCAATGAAGAGAGGACCTTTCATTGTTCATTAAACAGTTCACAAAGGATTGGAGATAGACTTCCGTCGTCATTTTGGCGAGTCAGGATTCATCACATGTGGTGATTCCTAAATGTAAAGATCCAATGGAGTAGGATTTGCCTTCATCATATTCAAGCAAAAGGAAAATGTGAAGGCCATGGCAGATCCGAATGGCAAACGGCTCTTCGAGAAGAGGATGTTTGTCGACTTCGCAAGGTATAATTGTAAGCTGATTGCCAGAGGAATGGACTCACAAGAAAAAAAGCTGGAGTATTCGACAGAAAAAGAAGTCATAGGGCCCAATCATCCAACCAGCGCTAGTCAACCTTGCACCATCTGGGCCTGTACAAGGATGCAGGTATTTTTTTTTCGAAGATTCACGAGGATTATATTAAAACAAAAAGGAAGAAAAACAGGGAAACAGAAACAAGAAAACAAAGGAAAAGGAAAAGAAAAAAACAACAACAAAACAAACAAACAAAAATAGAAGGGCCGCTGAGGAAGCGGACCGACTATGCTCCAAGAAAAAAAGATTACACCCCTTTAGCTTGTCAGCGTTGACAGTTCATTCTATGATAAGCTGCTTGGATCTGAGAACTAGGAACAAGGCTGAATTGGATTTATCTCTGAAACATCCGTCATTTCTCTCTTTCCAAACAGTCCACCAGACAGCCAATAGGACTATTCTCCAAATAGGAGTTCTTTGGGACCTGAATTGCATGCCATGCCACGCCTTTAGAAGAGAGGCAGTTGAGTTCGAGAGGCACCAGGAGATACCGAAAGTAGAGAGGATTTGAGCCGAGATTTGATTGATGAGAGAACAATGCACGAACAAGTGGTTGTTCGTTTCTTCATTGGCCATGCAGCAGAGGCATATGTTAGGGAGGATCATCCCTCTCTTCTTTAGATTATCAATTGTGAGTGCCTTGTTCTTCCCAACCACCCAACCAAAAAAGTAACCTTTAGAGGAGCCTGATACTGCCAAATGTGATTGGTCATAGTTTCAGCCGTATGTGAAGGGTTGAATTCTAAAGATTTATATAATGACTTAACGGAAAAGCTGCTTGATTTGTCTGCCCTCCAGCTGATCTTGTCTTTGGAATGAGGATTCGGCTTGCAACTTGATATTCGGAGAAGAAGGGCCGAGAACTCTATCTCCCAATCATGGAGATTTCTTCTACAAACCAGATTCCAATCGAGGCTACCATCTGTGACTGAGGTGCACATAGCCACAGAGATATTGCAATCTGGGGCTAGGCGATAAATGAGAGGGAATTCTACTTTAAGTAGGAGGTCACCTAGCCATCTGTCTTCCCAGAAGCGAACGTTGGCTCCGTTCCCAATGACGAAGCTGATTTCCTTGAGAGTCTCATTTTTCATTGCAATAATTCCTTTCCATAGAGCCGAGGCCCTATATGAAGATGATTCTGAGGTCCACCAGCCTCCCGACGAATGGTCGTAGTTGCTTTTTATGACGATGTTCCAAAGAGAACCCTTTTCGCTACCCAATCTCCATATCCATTTACCTAGCAGAGCTCTGTTCATATTCTTAAGGGATTTAATTCTAGCACCTCCTGCCTGAGTGTAATTGCAGGCCTCCTTGCAGTCCACCAAATGAAAATTTTTCTTCTCATCTTTTCCATGCCAGAGAAAATCGCGTTTGAGTTTTTCCAAAGTACCCAATATCGGAGCAGGACATCTGAACAATGACATAAAATAAAGTGGAAGATTCGAAAGGGCTGATTTGATAAGAGTGATGCGGCCTCCAAAGGAAAGGTATCTGCATTTCCATCTTGCTAAATAGGAGTCAAAACTGTTGATGACCTTGTTCCATAGGGCTATGGGCGGTTTACCAATGCAGAGCGGAAGGCCCAAAAATGTGGTTGGAAAACTGCCACTGGAGCAGTTGAGAAGGGCTGTGAAAAATGAAGTCTCTTCCTAATCCAAGTTTATCCCAAAAAGCTTGGTCTTATTCATGTTGACTCTTAGGCCGGAGACCGCTTCGAAACATCTGATCATTGTGCGCATATTACCAACCATCTCCTGCTTAGCTTCACTAAAAAGCAGAGTGTCGTCTGCAAACTAAATATGGGAGATTGGCCTATTCATACCTTCAATTCTGACGCCACTGAGAATACCTTCTGACTAGCCTTTTTGAAGCATTTTGGAGAGAGCTTCCCCGACTATAAGGAAGAGGAAGGGTGATAGCGGGTCCCCTTGACGGAGGCCCCTAGAGCTTTTAAAAAAACCTTTGGGAGAGCCATTTAGGAGGATTGAGAAATGGGTCGATCCCACGCATTCCATGATCCATCCTATCCATTTTTCGCCAAAACCTATACGAGAGAGCATGTAGTCAATAATTTGGATCCAGATTTGTGGTTGGAATGCAGACATTCATAAGCTATTAACGCGCTGTCAATAATTTGTCTCCCCGGGATAAAAAGCACTTTGTTTACTAGAGATCACGTTACCCATCACCTGTTTCAAATGATTCACCATGACTTTAGCAAGGATTTTGTAGGGACTGCCAATCAGACTAATTGGCCTGAAGTCTTTGAAGGAAGAAGCACCTGGAGATTTAGGAATTAACGCTATGAAAGTGGCCCCTAAACCTTTAGAGAGACGTCCCCTGTCGTAGAATTCGTTGAAGAACTCCATAATGTCATTTTTGAGAACCTACCAAAAGAATTGAAAGAAGAGAATGGAGAACTCATCAGGCCCAGGAGCTTTGTCACCCTCCAGCTCGTCTACTGCTGACTTCATTTCTTCCAGGGAGAAAGGAGTCTCCAGATTTGTGGCTTCAGAGGTTGAAATTTTTTGGAAATTCAGGGAGTCAAGGCCTGGCCTTTTCCACTCATTTGCCTTGAGGAGGTTGCTGAAGTAGATGACTGCCACTTCATCTATCTAGACTTTATCTTTGGTCTGAACACCATTTACCTCCATGCTGTTGATTCTGTTGTATCTGAAGTGCGAACTGGCTACGCCATGGAAAAACTTGGAATTTTTGTCCCCCTCTCTGATCCATTTGGATCTCGAATGTTGTTTCCAAGTGATTTCATCTTCGAAAGCTCTGGTCGAAATGTTTTAAATTATCTGAATTCTGGTGGATAGTTGGTCGGTAGACATAGGACCTCCTTCCACTGCACGGTCGATAGCCTGGAGATCTGATAGCCACGAGTCCATTTCCTTTGCTCTAGTTAGAAGCTCCTCTGCTTTCCACTGTTTGATTTTTTCTTTTAGGAGTTTCGAATTGCTACTAATCCTGTAACCAGTAAAACCTTCCACTGAGATGCTAGCCCACCATTCTTTAATGAGTTGAGGAAAGCCTGGAATCTTTATCCAGGAGATTTCGAATCTGAAAGGTTTGGGACCCCAACTTTGAATTTTCGAGGAGAGTAACAGAGGACAGTGATCGAAAGTAGTTCTCAGGAGAGTTGATTGAGAAGCGAGGGGGAAAGATTCAGTCCATTCAGTGGATAATAGGAATCTATCCAACCTTGATTGCGTCGGGTTGAGTCTGCCATTGGTCCAGGTAAATCTCGAGCCCAGAAGGGGAAGATCAATGAGCTCTTGATTGTTGATCCATGTAGAGAAGTTCCGCATTGACGGGGATACTTTGGAGCCGTGAGATTTTTCTTCAGCACTTCTAGTGATGTTGAAATCCCCACAAATGCACCAAGGGCCGTCGAAGTTATTTCTTACTGAGTCAAGATCCACCCAAAAATCGGTTCTATCTGCTTCAAAAGTGGGACTGTAAACTGAGGATATGAGAATGTGGAGGTCAGAAGATGTGTTTTTTAGAAAAACCGACAGAGAAAAAATTCCATTCCAACTATTCAGCAGGGTCCAGGTAAAGGACTTCCAGGGCACGAGAATACCTCCCGCACTTCCAGACGCGTTCAATGTGACCCACTTGGCATCTTGAGCTTTCCATAAGGAACCCAAAAGCTGAGGAGAGAAGCTTCGGACTTTGGTCTCCTGAAAGCAAAGATCTGGGTTGTTATGATTGCATGTGGCTTTGAGGATCCTTCTCTTCTGCTTAGAACCCACGCCCCTAACGTTCCATGAGAGGATCTTCATAACGAAACCGAGCTGCCCCTTTTTCCTGTGCTCCCAGATCCCGGTTTGGGAGTAAACACTGTTCTAAGAGAAGACGCAAGGCTTTGAAGTTCCCTGTTACTGCATGTTCTGATAGGACATTGTCCTGGAGATCTTAAAGTTGGGAGAGGACGGCCGCGAGATTCGACGCAACAAAAGAGGGCTATGTAGTCTTCTGAACAATCTCCGAACGATAAACCGAGGGCTCGACCCACAAGACCTATGGCATCTCTGATCCACTTTTCCCCCTGTATGAAATCGATCAGATTGGATCTCTGAGATTCAATGTTAATCTTTGGCACCATATAGAGGTTCGCATCCTGGGGAGAGATTCCGGTTCAGATCTGCATGGGTTGAGCTTTGATGAGATCTTCCATATTTTCCTCCTGAAATAAGATAGCTAGATTTTTCTCTAGCGAGTCATCGTAGTGGGAGGTGGGGGATGATGGGGTGTTGGATTCCTGGTAATCCGAATTCCATGACCTCTTATCAAGGTCAGGGGGTTCTTCGATCTCCCATGTTAGGGATTTCGCTACATAGACAGGTGAAGTACAGCGATGTCTATGAGAAGGCTTAGTTGGAGGGTTTTCGGTTAGGTGATGCTGAGGATGGGTAAGAAGCCAAGTGACTTTAGGCGATGGAGGGTTTTGAGTCGGTTCGGCTGAAGGCTCTAAGAGGTTTAAATTGTTTGGATGAGGAGGTGATGGGATCAAAGTGATCGGGGCTGACGTGTCTGGAGGGGGTTGAAATTTCAAACCTGTTGAGTCGCCGGACCCTAGCATCGACCCTCTGGTTCGAAAGTGAAACGAAACATGTCTCGCCAGAGAGGGAGTTATTATTAATCGGTGCTTGCTTCAAAGGGACGGCAGTAGAGGGGGCGCGTGGATGATTCTCCGCTCGACACGCAAGGTGGGGAGCAATGCTCGAGGGATGAGGAGAGGCAATTGTTGGAATCCCGAGGCCACGTGTCGAGCATTCTGGGATTAAGCCGTCTTCATGATGGTTGTAGCCAAAAGTGACTATTGGACTACCGAAAGGTAGTGATTGTACTCCTGTGGTGCATGAAAATCATGCTTCTTCATTTGCTGCCATGGCTGTCTTCTTTGAGGGTGGGTTTTGGACTGGAATTCTGGTTCTCCAAAGATCACCCCACCACGGAGTGGGATCGTTGTTGATCTCCCTATGCACTAGTAAGGGAATGATTCTATCTTCCATTTCCACCTGAATATGAGAGAGGAATGGGTCACCCTTCTTTCGTCTCACTCTGGCTCTGATGACGCCCATTTCCTCTCCCAGAAGCGTCTTCGGGTCGATTTCTAAGAATTTTCCAATTGAGCCTACCGCTTTGAGGAAAAATTCTTCGCACCAAACCTCCAGTGGAATCGATTAAATGAGTATCCAAATGTCTTCCGAACCGAATAGCGAGAATTCTTCCCATCTTTGGATAGCTAGAATCGGGCCATCATTGTGAATCGCTCCTGCGCTGATGAGAATGTCCTGATTGACTCCCGGACTGAGTTCTATCCAGGCTTCTTTGTAACTAATCGAACGGATGATGTACTGACCTGGTGGGATCCTGCACTTCTCTTGAATCCAGGATCTGATGTGAGAGATCGATGTATCCTCTCTCATTCTAGCTACCACTGAGATTGCTCTTGGATTCTTCCAAACTGGACAGCGAAATACGAACAATCTGGTTATGGTTAGGGATATCATTCTCTGACGCTTCTCCGTTTACATTTTTCCAAGCTTTGCCTTCAAAGTTAGAGGGGTGTTTTTCCTATACTTCTTCTATTGATCGGAGAACACCGTCTTTAAACAATGAGTTCAGCTTCTGTCGGGTACAAACTAGAGGAGTCTCCTTGGTCGGGGCTGATTTTAGTGGAGGAGCCTTAGCTTTCGGCCGCTGATTGGGGCCAAATCTTGCTCTTTGGACTAGTAGTTTAATTCCACCAAAACTTTCCCCATGAAGCATCCAAACAGCCCTAGTCAGTTCTTCTTCGGAGCTCATCCTCACCAGCGCGAAATCCCTGTAGTCTCCATTGGATTTGTCTCTTGGTCTAACCACATCCATCCCTGTAGCAAAGTTGATGGGTGCCTAGCCTACGGGAAAACCCTTAACGTAGAGGGTTGGGTAGGAAGTAGCATCTTTTCTCTCTCCATGGCTCTGAGACAAACTTCCATTCCTCCTCTTGTTTCGGATGGTTTGCCATTCACCTTGATTTACCGTATCTAGCAATGAGTCCTAATCTACCGAGTGTCTGATATTCTTACTAATCTTCGTTCTTCTTCCAATGGAACGAGGATGCTAGTCTTCCATGCTAGCACTTGCTCCGCTTATTGTATTGCTCAGCGTCTTCATCGTCACCATGTTCTGCACGATACCGTGCGTTGTTCCGTCAGTCACCGTTGCTCCTATCAGTCACTATTCCCATACAGTCACATCGTCACTGTTGCTCCTCTCAGTCACCGTTCCCATTCAGTCAGTGACATGTTCTGAGACTCAAAGCAAAAAACAAAAAAACAAAGTTTGCAAAAGACTGCTGACAATTTCAAAAAAGAAAACAATTAATAGTGTGAAGATGTAGATGGGAACTAAAGTGGTGAATGGTACAAACACCATGGTGGTGCCTCCGTCTCCATTAATGGAGGGGCAATAGGAGTTCATCAAGAGCTTGGTATGTGAGGCTGAGGAAGAAGAAGCTCCCACTTCAATTTGCTCTTCAGGTCTAAGAGAGAGATGGGGCCTGTTAGAGGCAAAACTCAAACTCTCAAACTCAATGCTCTTGAGTTTTGGAATCAAGTAACAGATCACATTAATATCAATCAATTACTGCCATCAAAGGTCTTCGCTAATGGTGCAATTAGATCGATTCAAAAATGATGTGACTAGTCTCCAATGGGTTTGCAGGTGTGGGCGGTCATCAAAGGAATCCCCCTGGAACTTTGGTCAGAGAAGATTCATAGGGAGGTGGGGTCCTGCATGGGTGAGGTGTTGTAGATAGATTCTAGCACATTGGAGAAGAGGAAGGCATCCCAAGCTTGAGTAAAAGGGTATGGGTGGGGTGTTGTAAATAGATCCTAGCATATTAGAGAAGAGGAAGGCATCCCAAGCTTGAGTAAAAGGGTATGGGTGAGGTGTTGTAGATGATTTCTTGCACATTGGAGAAGAGGGAGACATCCCAATCTTGAGTAGAAGTCCGAAGGTGAAAATGGAAGAAGATAAGAAAGAGCATTGATAAACAAATCGAGGAAGAGTTGTTTGAAGCAGACGTGAATATGGGAGTGTCGGAAGTTCCTCCGCTAGCGTGGGATCAAAGCAAAGTTAACAACAACAGGCACAAGACTAGTGGTTATCTACTCTCAAAAGCAGTGGTGGCGATAGGGGAAGAAGAAACACCGATCAGCATACTCCCTCGGACCATCAAAGATATCCTAGGATGTGTGTCACAATGACATGGGACTAGCACCTGCTTCGGTGGCTCCAATGTGGTGGGTGATAGGCAATTGGCCCCAATGGAGCATACAAATGCAGATAAGTGGCACGGCATGTGTGGGGTGTGCAGTACGTGCTCGACGCTCATCCGTGCATTGCCCATAACCTTTGCATGTGACCTCATCAAATATAAATCATGCATCAAAGGCCAAAAGCATTTCGGAGTCTCAAGACCTGCTGCATTTGCTTGAAGTGCCCGCTGTCTTCACATTGTCAGGAGATTTAATCAAAGCCTCTCAGCCTTCCTCGCCTTCATATCCATAGGCTTTCCTGGGAACCTCCATCCCACTTGATGTCGGGGAAAGTTGGCACCCAAGGTTCGAAATGGGAAGAGATGTGGGATTGAACCTCATCCCAAGCATTCCTAAGGCTAAATCGTGCCCTTTGTCAGCCAACGTGATGCAAGTAATTGTTGCTTGAGTTAGACACAATGGATTGAAATTATTAGTTTAGAAAATTTGTCTGAATCAGGCAATTATATCAGCAAAACAAGTCAACGGAGAACTTTAATCGGTCCGGAATGAATATGTAACTACGACATTAGAGACATACGATGGATCAAGGATTTCACTCAAAGGGTGGGAAAAGCTATAGGGGTTACGACTGAAGGTAGTAATGACGATGTAATTGTTCGAAATGCTAGAAGAAAGGGAGAAGATGCTAAAAAGAAAATTGGGGAGAGGTCCAAGGTGAAAGCAGAACACAGGTGTTGTAAATTTAGTTTCTTCTATTAATTACAATAATCACAGCAGTCAGCAGAGAGGGAAATTAATGGGAGGGGAGACGCTACCAGAGCTCTTAAGTTCATCTAGTAAGAGGGCAAGGATACCAGAGAACAAGGTCTAGTATCGTTTCTCCATAAAGGATCATTTCTTAGAATATGCGGGCGTTTGGGCACCAAGCTAAACAACGTCAGGTAAGGCAATTTTAAAAGTTACAGAAACTGCAAATTATGGCATTTTTAAGACACCAAAATACAATCTTGGGACAGGGGTTCGACTACTTCAGTTTGGGCTGGAAACCATTTCGATTGGGTGGCCTCGAATTCTAATGGGGGCAGCACGAGGAATTGTGATCATTTTGGATTCTACTCTTTTTATTAAAGGGGATTGGACGTCGAGGTAGTACTCCTTCTTGGTTATGTTGAAGGTGGTAATCACAAGAAGGAAATGGTCTTTTCGGCAATTTATGGTCCCAATGGATAGTCTTAGGAATCAACTTTGGAAGGAGCTCAATGAAGACAAAAAAAGATGGAAGGTGCCATGGTGTGTAGGTGGAGGCTTCAACATGGTGTGACTCCCAAATTGAGGAGCTGAATAGGATAGTCGTTGACAAAAGCATGCAGGGATCCTCCCATTGGGTTGAGTCTCCTGTGTTGATGAATTTAACGCTATCTAGAGCCATATTAACGTGGTCCAACAATCAAAATAGACTAACTATGCCTAGGATTAAAAGATTCCAAATCTCCAGTGGGTGGGAAGAGTTATTTCCTAATGTGGTTCAAAACATGCTACCCCAGCGTCATTTCAGACAATTCTTCCATCTTTATGGTGGGGAGCAAAGGTGCATGGGGTATGAAACCTTCTGGTTTGAGCTATTTTGGTTGGGCAACTAGTGTCCTACATAGACTTTCTACGTCCACACTGGTTGTTCACTGCAATGCATGGTCCGCAGCTAGTCTAACCACTGTTTCCAGTCGAACAGAAAGCTCAGATCTTGTACATGTCTGCCATACTAGCACATGTTCTCATGTGTGTGGATGGGCACACGCATAAGGGATAGAAAATTAAAAAGCAATTGTCTTCAAGGAGTAGACATCCTTACTAACTTCTCTCTTAATAAATTACTAAATGCCATTAATAAGTTAGAGAATGAACATTTCAGATTGGGCATTTTAGCCTTTTGATGATACCAGGAGTAGTTACAGAAAGAGAGAGGGAGGGGGGGAGAGAGAGTAAATAAGCCTAATAAGTAAGAACATTATTTAACTGTCCTTGATACATGAAGTGTAAATCACTTTAGAAGCGCATTTTCATATTTCATATCACTTGGAGAAAATTTATATATATATATATATATATATATATATATATATATATATATATATATAAAGGTAGAATTAAGAGGAGCAATTAGCTTTAAGTGATATCACTTGCATGGGACTATATCACTGGAAATTTGGATATCTTATGCTACAACACTTTCCTAAAAGCTAACAGGGAATAGAAATCTTCTACACACAAATACATTTACAAACCTCTACAGAGAAGCTAGATAACATCACCAAATTCAGGACCCGTTCACATGTATTTAGCAGCATAATAATTGGTATCATAAAAGACATGTGAGTAATCATTTGAATATAAGTAATTAATTCTGTGGGCATCGTTGTTGGGTACCTCATGAAAATCATTTACTTCCCAATGAGTAGAAACTTTCAACATAATAGCTGAATAGGAACCCACCCTCCACTTCAATTCTGTTAAATTTAGTAAAAGTCCCACTTCCTGGGTCGTAATAATCCAATCTTTTACGAGGCATCTCCATCAAGATCGCCCCATCACTTCGGATAGCTCTGGGAAACATATCATAACCGCCCAGGGGCGCAAGGTCAAGGTTATATTCCTTCACCCACGTGCCATTCTTATAGTCCTTCAACATCCATATGCTGTGTTTCGAAGGTTGAGTAGGTTTTACCACACACAAACACCCCCTCAACTCCACCAAACGCAGCAGCGACCCGTAGGGAGTGGAACAGCATTCCGGATGCGGAATCAGTCTAAACTCCTCTCTGTCAAGATCGAACGAAAGTATAACTTCATCATAAGAATTATGGTAGTAATCATGAATAACCCAATGTAGAGATCCTTCCACAAAAGGAGGAGGATTGAAGTAAACATGATATGGACAATTCTTGATTCTTTTCCAAGAGGATTCTTCGCAGCCTAAAGCAAAGACCTCACATTCTACTTGGTCATCAGATATCTCATGGCCCGAGTAGGAATAGAACAAATGGACGACTTTATATTGTTTGGCGGAGGATGAATATCCGAAACCGACACCATCCATGCCATGAAAAGCGCCGCGCGAAGCTTGTGGAAGGGTTATGAATTCTTCAGTGCTTGGATTGCAGATGTAGATGTGACCTGTTCCGATGAGGCACGCCAAACTGGCGTAAGATTGCAGTGAGTGCACAACACTGCTCACCTTCTTCGTGAAGGTCTTTTGGACTGTTCCCTTGTGGTCTACCGAGGATATGTGGATGATAAAAGAACCGTCGCGTTGGTATTGACCGCGTGTTGAGAAGAGGGAGGAAGGTTGCTCTGCGGCCCGATCATGGTGTGTGGACAGGAAATGAGGGGTGGATATTAGAGTGCGCCAGAGGGGAGATACACACCTGAGCCTGGAAAGGGTTTTGACAGGGAGTCTTGAAAGGATATTGATGATGATATCCGTCGGGAGATTTTGCATATCGCCTCTGCCCATTTCTTTCGCTTCTCTCGGAGAGACATAAAAAATCCCGTCGTGCTCAGATATGCACGATGGGCACGGGCATAAAGTATGGCTGTCATTGGATGCCGGGAAGTTCTTAGAGTGGTAAGTCGCATGTAAATTACTTAAGCGGAAGTAAGTTACAGATATTTATATTTGAATGTAAGTTGTACGTTAAGTCAAGCAAAGATTTGGGCATGAAATTATTTAAAAATAAAATTGATACATAACAAAATTAAATAAAAATATATATTTTATTAAGCCTATTTAAATGAATAATTAAAACAATTATAAGACTAAACTAATCATTTGTTAGGCCATAAAAGTAGGCCCATATATATAAAATACCTACATAAAAGTAGGTCATGCATTCGTCAGCTAGAAATTGTGATTTCCCTTCATCCTGGTCTATGTGACCAAATCAATAAGTTGGATGAGAAATAATCATGATGGTGGCCTCGAGGAAGTTTTTATTGGTAAGCATTATATTACCACTGTTATGTTAACCCACCGCCCACCCCTGCACCACCACAGCCCACATTGCTAACCCACCACCCACCCTAACACCACCATAGCCCTCGTTTATCTGTGCACTAAGCTCGGCGGCCGCACGACCCCCATCATATCCACCTCCAATGACCACGCTCCATCGACAACTACGACCAACCCAGATCCCCTTTCACTTCCTCTACCCGCTACACCACAATGGTGGTGCTTCACTGACAGCAAAATCCTAGCCCTTCCCTGGGGGAATTTCATTCATTGTTGTTGACATTGAAACATCGGCTTAGACCATCTAATTATAGGGATCTGACCACCAACAGAGGCCTGCTCACAGATCCAACCACTCACAACACCCCATAGCCACCAGCAGCGCTCACCCCCTTTCGAGTCCTCATCGCTTGAGATAGCCACCTTAGATGATGATGTGTTGACATCTTTTTTCATCTTTATTTTCTGTATATTATATTCCCCTTTTAATTTTCTAGTACTACATGGATGCCCAAAAGGCTATATCGGTTAATCCCATCTTACCCAATATATTACCACCGTCAAGTTAGATTGTATGAGAACCATAATCGTGTGAGACCGCCAGTACGCTTCGTTTTTAGTGCCGGCACATCCTAGACGGACCAGATCGGTGAGATTTGATTGCAACCCTATTTTAGTACCATAATGACCTGAGACATATACATGGTGACCGCACAGGCACTACGATTCCAATCCCATGCAGCACATCTCATTGCAACACTCAAATTAGAAGTAGTAGTTTTTAGTACAATCCAAGGTGGACTGTGCAATGCATGCGTGGCGCAGGCCCCACTTGCACAATCCCAAGGTAGTCCAATCAACCACACATCTCTCTCTCCCCCATTAGTCAAATAAGCTCATGCCTCCCATCACTCATCCATGCCCTTGCCCATGCTAAGCCATTCCCCTCTCTCTTTCCCTCTCCCTATTATGCCCCTCCATCTTTTCCAATTTCCCTCTTTATCTAAAAAGTTATATTACAAAGCCCCCCAAACTCCTCTCATTTTCACAAAATTTCCCAGCAAGGGTGAGAGGAAAAGAGAGAAGAGATTAGAGAAAATTAGAGAGAAATTAAAGAGGGAAGAAAAGAAAAGAAATTAGAGATAGATTGAAAAAAGATTAGAAAAAAGAGAGAGTGCTTGAGGGAAAGAGTGTTTAACAGAGAAATTAGAGAGAGCTTGAGGGGATGTTTGAGAGTTAGAGGAGTTTAGTATGAGTTAATGTTGGGAGCCTTGCACAAAACCTTAGGATCTAGCCTCCCAAAACAAACCAGAATTATGGGATAATAAAGCAATGAAATAAATCAAAGCATAAACCACATGACACCAAGGAATTTTACGTGAAAAATCTTCAAAGAGGTAAAAACTACGGGACCTCGTCCAAATCAACAATCCATTATAAAGCAAAATGTTACAACTGATCACAAGCACACACCACTTGGATCAAACCTTCTTCACTCACGCAATAGTGGATAAACAATAAGAGAATAATGGAAAACTATAAGGATCTCGCTGATCACCAGGACGTAGAAGCGTTAAGACGTGGACTGCGAATGAGATCACCTCTACGAGCAGAATCTCCCTTTCACAAGCTTCCTCTCTCTTTCTCTCTCTCTCATCTTTGATAGCCCTAAGCCCTCTTAGAAAACCTTTAGAAAACCTTAGAATATCCTGGAATTCACCTCAATCCCGTATACACCCCTTTATATAAGAATAGAAAGAGGTAGAATCAAAATAAGAAACAATTTTCGCAGAATCTGTGTTTTCGCAATAGCATTTGCGTAACTCTTCGATGATATCGAAGGTCTCTTGATGACAGCCTTTGATATCATCTAAGGTCCTTCGATGATATCGAAACAGGACCAAAACTGTCCAGCAACTAGGGTCAAAAATTCTGACAATTATCGATGTCATCGAAGGTCTCTCCTTCGATATCATCAAAGGTCCTTCGATGATATCGAAACAAGACCAAAACTATCTAGCGACCAGCGGTGAAAAATCCCAACAATTATCAATGATATTGAAACTGGTTCGATTTCATCGTACCCATAAATGAACTTCAAACTTGCCCTTGAGCAAAGTCTTGGTCATCATGTTTGACCCATTATCGTCTGTGTGGACCTTCTCAAGCTGTAATACCTTCTGTTCCAAAGTATCCTTAATCCAGTGATACCAAATCTCTATGTGCTTCGACTTGGAGTGTTGATTTGGATTCTTGCTCAAGTGTATAATACATTGGCTATCACAATAGACCACGTGCTGCTCCTACTTCAGGCTAAGTTCTTATATGAACTTGTTCATCCAAAGCATCTCTTTATATGCCTCTATAACTGCAATATACTCAACTTTTGTCGTCGATAATGTACGACCTTCTGTAGCTTGCTCTGTCAAGAGACCGCTCCCCCTGCAAACATGAACAAGAACCCTGATGTAGACTTCCTGGAGTCCATGTCGCCTGCCATATCTGCATCTATGTAGCCTTCTAACACAGATTTTTTATCACCATAGCATAGGCTCAACCTGGATGAGCCTCTTAGATACCGCAGTATCCATTTCACCGCTGTCCAATGCTCTTTACCAGGATTGACAAGATACCGGCTGACAATACCAACCGCATGTGCTATGTCTGGGCGTGTGCACACCATAGCATACATCAAACTTCATATAGTTGACACGTAGAGTATCTTCTGCATCTCATCCACCTCTTCCTTTGTTTTGGGACACTACCTGTCTCTCAATCTGAAGTGACCATCAAGTGGAGTATTGACTGGCTTCACTGCATTCATATTGAACCACTATAAGACTTTCTCAATATACTGCTCTTGTGACAGTTAAAGCTTCCTACTGCTTCTATCATGGTTTATCTTCATCCTAGGATCTGTTTAGTCGGGTCCAAGTCTTTCATCGCAAACGACTTGCCCAACTCCTGTTTCAGCGTGTCGATCTTCTTGATATCTTTTCTCATGATGAGCATGTCATCAACATATAATAACAGAACTAAGAAATCACCATCTGAGAACTTATGCGTGACCACACAGTGGTCTAACTCCATTTTGTCATAACCATGCTTCAACATAAACGAGTCGAACTTCTTGTACCATTACCGTGGAGCTTGTTTTAGCCTATACAAGCTCTTCCTCAGCCTACACACCATATGCTTCTTGCCTTTGACTTCAAACCCTTCTGGTTGGTGCATGTAGATCTCTTCTTCTAGGTCACCAAAGAGAAAGGCAGTTTTAACATCTACCTGCTCTATCTCCAGATCCATGCTAGCCGCCAACCTAAGCAACACCCGTACGAATGTCATCTTCACCACTAGTGAGAATATCTTCTCGAAGTATATACCTTTTATATAATCAAACCCTTTCACTACAAGTCTGGCCTTGAACCTCGTCTGTGAATTCTTTTGCTCAACTTTCTTTCTGAATATTTACTTGTTGCTTAAAGCTTTCTTGCCCTTAGGCAGTTTCACCATATCATAGGTGTGGTTCTTATGTAAGGATTCCATCTCATCTTGCATAGCTTTCAATTACTCCCCCTTATGCTCGTCGGCTAGGGCCTTAGAATAATCTTCTGACTCTCCCCCGTCAGTGAGCATAATGTACTCATGCGGCAAGTACCTCTTAAATGGTTGTCTGTCCCTAGATGACCTCCTCACCTGTGGCTCAACTGGTGGATCAAGTTGGGGCTGCTCCCCTGGTCTTTTTTCTGAAGGAACTCCCTCGTCCTCTTCACCTTACTATACTCCCCCATCATCAGGCACCATGGGAGGAATAATTGGACTCATGTCCTCTAGCTCACCTGAACTAGGCTAGTTCTTTTCTGACTCACTGATGTCTTTTATACATTGATCTTCAAAGAAAACTACATCTCTGCTCCTGATGAACTTCTTCTCGGTCGGATCCCACAATCTGTAATCAAACTTTTCATCATCATACTCTAAGAACACATACTGTCTGATCTTCATATTGATCTTGGACCTCTTGTCCTTTGGTACGTGAACGGATGCTCTACATCCAAACATCCTGAGATGATTATATGATAGATCCTGTCCAGTCCACACCTTCTCAGGTACTTCTCCATTCAGTGGGGTTGATGGAGACCTGTTTATCAAGTATACCGTGTGTGCATTGCTTCTGTCACACCCCAAACTCAGAAATTGGGCTCATAAAATTTCCGATCGCCGAATCTAGCGCTGACAGCTTCCGTAAAACCCCATTCTCGGCTCCCAGCTCCCATTTGCCAGGTTCCGATCCTAGAATGCTACGAGGAGAATTTTTAAGATCAATTTGATTCGTGATAAGCATAACTAATGACATAACCCACAAACAATAATCAAAAACTCCATTACATTTTCACTATGATCAAAAACTTTACAAGTACAATGAGCATAAAGGGAAATACAATGATGATGAATAAAATCTCCAAAGTGATCTGCAAAGCATTCCTGCCTCAGTGCTGCTGCGCCCCAACGTCACCTGCACACAACGGTCGTACATAAGTTTATAGAAAGCTTAGAGGGTGGTGAAAGTGTGTGCGCAAGGTAGTAATATGATCATGCAATATCGGAGTAATGCGGAATATACTGATGGATCCATGAATACTGTAGGCCATACCAAGGCCATGCGGTACAAAGCATGAACGATGTCGGCCATACCAAGGCCATGCGATGCGAAATGCAATTCAAGCATACAGTCCTCATCAAAGTCCACATATCGGTACAGTTCAAATCTGGGATATCATCGGGGTCTAATACACTCTAAACCAGATCATCGCCCCGTCACGCATAATAGGGTAAGTGGAAGAGACCTCACTATCCGCCTGCCAATATCAGGCCCGGCTCTTCGATAGCGGACCCATTCCTCGAGCTGGTCAGACTCAGCCTAGCTTTGCCCCATACTCTCTGGCGAGTAAGGCCGCACCCCCTTCCAACCGACCACGACACAGTGGAGAGCGTAACCATCTAGTAATCGATACTCAACGCTCATCTACCCACTCAGTCTAAACGTTGGAGCAATCTCTTGGTACCATAAGGGTTTAGGGACTTTCACCTAGGGATATCTATAACACCCCATGTAAAATAAGATTTTCGATATCCAATCCTGTCAACCACGATATGCCTGTGGAGGCTATGGTCCTGATGTCACATGTCACGTAAATGCGAGATGCATGAGTCATACTATACAATCATCCAACAATCTCGTGCGCACCATGCGCTCATGTGGGACACTCCGTCTCATAAGGAGTCCCGTAAATGTCTCGGCCCGACGGCTTATGTGATGATCAAACATTCCTCATATCAAGCATACATATGATGCGTATGAGCATGAGTAATGGAATTATACTAAGCATGTTACAAAGTAATGAATTATCCTTACAACGCAGATGGGCCTAGACGGCCTACACACAACAATTACGGCCTATCAATGGCCCTAGGGAGAGTCATAATGCAGACATTTAACCAACACTGTACTTGCAATGTGGACGTCAAACCACCATTGCTCCCAAGCCATAACCCGTAGTAAACATCATTATACAAACCATGAAGAGTTCACACATTATAATGGACCTTAGGTACATCCTATTGGGCCTTCATTACATCGAATGAGATACATTAGTGGGCCTTACATTCATCAAACGGGCCGCATTACTGGGCTTCACCAATGGCCTTAGGTACATTGCAATGGGTCATAACCCATGGGCCTCAGAGTACATCATAATGGGTCTAATCACATGGGCCTTATGTATCTTAAATGGGCCTAATCTCATGGGCTTTATATATATCAAATGGGCCTAATCCTATAGGCCTTATATAAATCAAATGGGCCTAAACCTATGGGCCTTATATCTCAAATGGGCCTAAATCCATAGGCCTTATATAAATCAAATGAGCCTAAACCCATGGGCCTTATATGTCAAATGGGCCACACCCAAACATAAGTGGCCCACTTGATCATAGATCGGTCTCATTCTTCAACTCATGCCTTAAAATGATCCTTCCAAGTGGATGGACGGTCTGGATGCATCACATACATCATGGCGGGTCCCACTGTCGCTGGACAGTGCAGACAAAACACATGCATCATAGAGGGCTCCACCGTCCACTGGTCAGACGGTGTAAATAAAACAAATATATCATGGTGGGTACCACCGTCCGCCTGGATGGTGGATGTAAAACACATACATCACCGTGGGTCCCATGTGGAGCCCACCATTATGTTTACAAGTCATTCAATCCGTTCATAAGGTCACTCAGACCTGGATGAAGAGAAAACACAAATTTCAGATTGATTCAAAACTTCCGTGGGCCCAAAAAGGGTTTCATTGGTAGAGTTCAATCACCACTGTTTCTTGTGGTGTGGGCCACCTGAGTTTTGGATTCGGTTGAAACTTGGAGGGGGGCCCACCTGAGGAGGGAGCCCACCACATGAATGGCATGGATTTCACATATACATCATGATGGGGCCCACGACAGCAGCCGTGGGACGCTGTCCCCCCACCCGCTGCACGCAGCACGCTGCTGCTGCAGTGTCAGAGAGGCAGAGGCGCTGCCTCTTGTGTTTTTTTTTTTAAAAAAAAACTTTGAAAACCCATTTTTCAGGGGTTTTTCATATCTGGGGCCCGCATCAAGTAGATCCACCCCGTCCATTGGCTTCCCTGGCTCAAGACAAGCCAAAAGAGTCCCATAATGAATACCTTTAGCCTGTAGCAAAATTTAAAATAAATTATAAACAGTGAGAATCACTATTTTGAAAAGTATGGCCCGCCCAATGAGTGGACTAGCATGCCTAAAATGATATGGGAAAGAGGATGGACGGCTTGGATTGTACCCATACATCAAGGTGGGGCCTACACCAATGGTCCACTCCCAAGGCTTGAAGTAAGCTTATATTTGTGTTTAACTCACGTCCAGGGAACGTCCGGCGTCCCTGGACATAATTCATACATTGAGGTGGGCCCCAACTATGGATGTGGGCCACCAAATTAGGGATTGGAGAGCATGGGAAGACATATATTAAGGTGGGGTCCATCCAAGTGGGCCACACAGCCACATCATCATCAAAAGAAAATGAAAAAGAGATGGAGAGAAAGAGAAGGAGAGTGGGATACGCGTGTGATGGAGGGCTCCACCACTATGAGCCCTCCCTTGAAAGGAATCATACATCAAATGGATCCCTTCACATGGGTCCACCAAAATCGAAAATCAACTGTGGAGATCCTTTCTCCACCAATATGGACGGTCTAGATGACCTTCCTAATGCAATGAAATAAACATCATGATGGGGTCCATGGAGAATGGCCCCACCCTGGATGATCATGATAATCAAAGTGGGCCATCGGTCACAACTTAGGGTCCTAAGTGAATCCAAACCATTGATCGGTTGGTCTCACTTGGCCCAACTTAAAAACATGAAAAATTACTATTATCAAGCACCCACCGTTCGATCTTCTTGCTCCTATGGGTTCCTTAGCACCTTAGCTTTGATTCCAATGGATGAGATGAGGTTTGGATGGTTGAGATGGGAGATGAAGGGGTAGGAAAGGTGGGCCACACTTGGAGCTTTGAAAGAGAGGGAGAGGCTTGGACGTTGGATGCTTCTCTTGCTTGGGAATATATATATTTTTTTTTAAATGAGAAAGAGAGAGAGAGTTATAAAGGGAGAGAGAGAGAGTGATGGGTGATGGAGTGATAGATGTGGTGGTGATGGGTGTGTAAGACACCTTTTTGACTTTTGTGGTCATTTGTGTAAGAAAGGCATGGGCTTTGTAAGAAACTTTTGACTTTTGTGGCTTACTTGGGAAAGGGTGAAAAGTGATGTGTACTTGACATGTGCTTGACATGTGATGTGATGGGATTGATTGATTGATGGGATTGATGTGACAACTCGTAGAGATTCTCTTGGATTTTGCAACGCCCGGAGTTTTCCTCGCACCGAACGTTGGCCTACATCTCTTGACCAGGGATCGCCTCGGCGCGCGAGTCGCGGCATCGGAACCGTAGCGACGGCACGGTCGCTATGGTAAAGATCTTGGGTTGAGTCGACTCGGGTTGACGGCTTACGAATCAGGGTCGAGCGCAAATATCGGTTAAGGGTCGAAGGTTGTCGAAATTAGACCGGTAAGACCACGGAAGTCTATGAAATGGTACGGTCTAGGATACGGGGCTTATAGCTCTCCCCTCTTAATAAAAATTTCATCCTCAAACTTTACGTAATCATCGCAACTAGACGTAATTCATGAGGAAGAAGAAACATAACATCACTATATAAGATCAGAAATAGCATACAAAATACAATACATGATCAATCATCAAAGAGGTGAGGATAACACTCTCGAATCTCAGCCTCGCGCTCCTAAGAAGCCTCCTCTACAGAATGGTGACCCCACCGAATCTTCACCAAAGGAATGACCTTGGTCCTGAGGACCTACTCCTTCTGATCAAGGATACGAACTGGCTGCTCGATGTAAGAAGCGTCCTCACGAACCTCCAGCGGCTGCCAATCAATAATGGGAACTATGTCTGACCCACACTTCCTCAACAAAGAGACATGAAAAATGTTGTGGACGCCAGACAACTGAGATGGTAAGGCAAGATGACTCCATAAAGATAGTTCAAACCTGATCCATAAAGATAGTGCCTCCACACCTTCAGTGCGAAGACAACTGCAGCCAGCTCTAGATCATGCGTAGGATAGTTCAGCTCATGGACCTTGAGCTGATGAGACGCAAAGGCCACTAGTCTCCCCTGCTACATCAGAACAACACCCAAACCAATATGCGAGGCATCAGTGAATACAATAAATCCATCACTCCCAGAGGGAAGAGTGAGGACAGTAGCGGACGTCAGATGGTCCTTCAACTTCATAAATGCTCGCTTGCAGGCGTCACTCCAAATAAACTCTGCGCCCTTCCGAGTCAACCTGGTCAGCGGGGCTGCAATACGAGAGAAGCCCTCAATGAAACGCCGGTAATAGCCTGCTAAACTAAGAAAACTACGAATTTCTGTCGCAGTCGTGGGCTGGCCCCACTGACACACTGCCTCAACCTTCGAGGGGTCCACTGTGACACCCTCCCTCGTCACCACGTGACCGAGGAACTTCACCTCCTCCTGCCAGAACTTGTACTTCTCCAGCTTCGCATACAGCTGGTGTGTACTTCTTCAAATGCTGCTCATGCTCCTCACGGGTCCTCGAATAGATCAGGATGTCGTCGATGAAGACTACAACAAACTGATCGAGATATGGGTGGAAGATCTCGTTCATCAATTGCATGAAGACCGCGGGTGCATTGGTCAGTCTGAAGGACATGACCTGAAACTCAAAATGACCGTAACGTTTCTTGAATGCCGTCTTTGGAATGTCCTCATCTCGGACCCGAATCTGATGATAACTGGAAAGCAGGTCAATCTTCAAAAAGAACTGTGTACCCTGCAGCTGATCGAACAAATCATCAATCCTCAGGAGCGAGTACTTATTCTTGATCGTGACTTTGTTGAGCTTGCGGTAGTCAACGTAGAGCCTCAACAAGCCATCCTTCTTCTTCACGAAGAGTATCGACACTCCCACGGTGAATTGCTCGGATGGATAAAACCTAACTCGCGCAACTCGTCCAACTACTTCTGTAGTTCCCGTAACTCCAATGGTGCCATGCGATGCGGGGCCTTTGAAATAGGTGCAGTACCGGGCACGAGATCAATCTGAAGCTCAGTGAGTCGGCGAGGCGGTAATCCCAAAATCTCCTGGAATACATCAAAAAAATCGTAAACCACGGGCAAATGGTCGATACAAGCGGCAACAGGCTCCTCGATGGCACACGACATCAAACAAGACAACCGCTCTCCTCTGGGCTCTGCAACGAACTAGAACTGTGGCACAACGGGTATACAAAATGTGACTGTCCTCGCGGCACAGTCCAATATGGCATAGTACTCGGCGAGCCAATCTATGCCTAGGATGACATCAAACTCTGACATCGGCAATGTAAACAGATCGTCAGCCAAAAAGGTATCCC
Source organism: Magnolia kwangsiensis (assembly GCA_037074715.1). Classification (NCBI taxonomy): domain Eukaryota; kingdom Viridiplantae; phylum Streptophyta; class Magnoliopsida; order Magnoliales; family Magnoliaceae; genus Magnolia; species Magnolia kwangsiensis. Next base: position 48,835,502 of record CM073588.1, read on the forward strand.
CAACTAGAACGGGGTAAGACAAGAAAAATTGGCCCAACATTGCAGTCCTCCCCAAGGGAGTCGATACTGATAGGCTCTCACAAGTAGACTTCAACGGTAAGCCAGTCGATCGGTAGAAACTCTCGGCCACAAAAGAATGCGATGCACCGGAATCAAACAACACACGTGCAATGCATGCAGAGACTGGAAGAATACCCTCAACGACTCTCCAGATGACTGCGGATCCTGCTGAGCCGCATAGAACCTAACCTGAGCCGACTGGGGAGGTGTCTGTCCCCTCTGCGCGTGCTGTTGTTGCTGATGGGGTCGATGAAGAGGTCGAAACTGCTGCCTCTGCTGCTGCGGCCTCGGAGACTGGTGCTGATGCTGCTGTTGAGGTGGCCTCGGTGGTGGGGGTTGCTGTCGCTGCTGCTATGGGGGTCTCTGCTGCGGCTGTGGCGAAGGCTGCTGTGGAGCCCTCTGCTGCTATAGACCTCTCTGCTGCTGCTAAGGGCTGAGACACTCCTACGAACGGTGTCCCGTGGCATTGCACCTAAAACAAGTGCCGGTGAATTGCCTCTGGAGGTGGAGCTGGAGGTACTGCTGGTGCTCGGAAGGCTGGGCGACCTGTACGCCTCTGCTGCTGTGGTCGACTTATTGAGAGTCATTGGAAGGAGCCTGCCTCTTCCGGTCTCTCCTCTGACCGCGATCAGACTGAGAATCGGCCCACTCAACCTCAAAAATCTGGGCCTTCCGTACCACTTCCTCAAAAGTGGGGAGCTCATGCCCAATAACACGACCGCGAAGACCGTAACGTAAGCCGTCCTCATCATCTACTAGGTAAGGTGCAAATCTGGACAGTGCTACAAAGCGAGCTGCGTACTGGGCCGCTGTCATATCGCCCTGCACCAGGGCCTCAAACTCCAACCCTCGCTGTCATCGGATGTGATCAGGGAAGTACTGTCGGTCAAACCGATCCACAAAATTCTCCCATGTCCATACAAAGTCGGCGCCTGCTGCTCGAGAAACTGATGCCCACCAGTGCTCAGCCTCACCATGGAGAAGAAATACGGCTAGTCGAACTCACCGCTCTGTCGTACATCCCATCGTCTCAAATATCTTTTCCACATCAGCACGCCATGTATCTGCTACCGTCGGGTCTGGCTCACCCTGGAAACACGGGGGATCGAGCCGTCGAAACTCACGAAGGAGGGCGCTCGCGTGCTCCTGCTTTGCCTGGGCCGGTGAAACGACTGGGTGCCTGCCCTGCCCCTGGAGTGCAGCCGTTATAGCCTGTAACATCTGCTGCAAATGAGAGGCACTCATGGATATGGTCAGGTTCACACCAGTCTCTGGTGGAGGAGCTACATCCATAGGCTGGGCAGAAGGAATCTCTGGCGGTGGAATGGGCATCGTAGGTGGTAGGGCGGGAGCCGCAGGTGGTGGAGCGGGATCCTTAGGTGATGGTGTGGGAGTCGATCGGGTCACTCTCCCTCGTGCCATGTCCTACAGGAAAGAGCAAAGGCGCTTATCAACTTCAAAACTCTTGAAGGCACGCACGTTAAGGGTCTGTAACGGGAGATCGCTAAGCTATTCGAACTTCGGGACTTAGCCATTCTACACTCATAGCAAATATATAATGTTGTTCTCGGTTATTCCCAAGTTATGCTCTGATACCAAATTCTGTCACGTCTCAAACTCAGAAACAGAGCTCACAAAATTCTCGATCGCCGAATATTACACCGACAGCCTCCGTAGAACCCCATTCTCGGCTCCCAGCTCCCATTCGCCAGGTTCCGATCCTGGGATGCTGCGATGAGGATTTTTAAGATCAATTTGATTCGTGATAAGCGTAACCAACGGCATAACCCACAAACAATAACCAAAAACTCTATTACATTTCCACTATGATAAAAAACTTTACAAGTACAATGAGCATAAAGGGAAATACAATGATGATGAACAAAATCTCTAAAGTGATCTGCAAAGCGCTCCTGCCTCAGTGCTGCTGCGCCCCAACGTCACCTGCACACAACGGTCGTGCATAAGCTTATAGAAAGCTTAGAGGGTGGTGAAAGTGTGTGTGCAAGGTAGTAATATGATCATGCAATATCAGAGTAATGCGGAATATACTGATGGATCCATGAATACTGTAGGCCATACCAAGGCCATGCGGTACAAAGCATGAATGATGTCGGCCATACTAAGGCCATGCGATGTGAAATGTAACTCAGACATACAGTCCCCATCAAAGTCCACATATCGATACAGTTCAAATCTGGGATATCATCGGGGTCTAATACACTCTAAACCAGATCATCGCCCTAACACGCATAATAAGGTAAGTGGAAGAGACCTCACTATTCGCCTGCCAATATCAGGCCCGGCTCTTCGATAGCGGACCCATTCCTCGAGCTGGTCAGACTCAGCCTAGCTTTGTCCCATACTCTCGGGCGAGTAAGGCCGCACCCCCTTCCAACCGACCACGACACAGTGGAGAGCCCAACCATCTGGTAATCGGCACTCAACGCTCATCTACCCACTCAGTCTAAACGTTGGAGCAACCTCTTGGTACCATAAGGGTTTAGGAACTTTCACCTAGGGATATCTATAACATCCCATGTAGAATAAGATTTCCTGTATCCAATCCTACTAACCACGATATGCCTGTGGAGGCTATGGTCCTGATGTCACATGTCACGTAAATGCGAGATGTATGAGTCATACTATACAATCATCCAACAATCTCGTGCACACCATGCGCTCATGTGGGACACTCCGTCTCATAAGGAGTCCCATAAATGTCTCGGCCCGATGACTTATGCGATGATCAAACATTCCTCATATCAAGCATACATATGATGTGTATGGGCATGAGTAATGGAATTATACTAAGTATGTCACAAAGTAATGAATTATCCTTACAACGCAGATGGGCCTAGACGGCCTACACACAATAATTACGACCTATGAATGGCCCTAGGGAGAGGCATAATGCGGACATTTAACCAACACTGTACTTGCAATGTGGACGTCAAACCACCATTGCTCCCATGCCATAACCCGTAGTAAACATCATTATACAAACCATGAAGGGTTCACACATTATAATGGACCTTAGGTACATCCTATTGGGCCTTCATTATATCGAATGAGATACATTAGTGGGCCTTGCATTCATCAAACGGGCCGCATTACTGGGCTTCACCAATGGCCTTAGGTACATTGCAATGGGTCATAACCCATGGGCCTCAGAGTACATCATAATGGGTCTAATCACATGGGCCTTATGTGTCTTAAATGGGCCTAATCCCACGGGCTTTATACATATCAAATGGGCCTAATCCTATAGGCCTTATATAAATCAAATGGGCCTAAACCCATAGGCCTTGTATATCAAATGGGCATAAATCCATAGGCCTTATATGTCAAATGGGCCTAAATCCATAGGCCTTATATAAATCAAATGGGCCTAAACCCATGGGCCTTATATGTCAAATAGGCCTAAATCCATAGGCCTTATATAAATCAAATGGGCCTAAACCCATGGGCCTTATATGTCAAATGGGCCTAAATCCATAGGCCTTATATAAATCAAATGGGCCTAAACCCATGGGCCTTATATGTCAAATGGGCCTAACCCAAACATAGGTGGCCCACTTGATCATAGATTGGTCTCATTCTTCAACTCATGCCTTAAAATGATCCTTCTAAGTGGATGGACGGTCTGTATGCATCACATGCATCATGGCGGGTCCCACTGTCGCTGGACAGTGCAGACAAAACACATGCATCACAAAGGGCTCCACCGTCCACTGGTCGGATGGTGTAAATAAAACAAATATATCATGGTGGGTACCACCATTCGCCTGGACAGTGGATGTAAAAGACTTACATCACTGTGGGTCCCATGTGGGGCCCACCATTATGTTTACAAGTCATCCAATCCATTCATAAGGTCACTCAGACCTGGATGAAGAGAAAACACAAATTTCAGATTGATTCAAAACTTCCGTGGGCCCAAAAAGGGTTTCATTGGTAGAGTTCAATCACCATTGTTTCTTGTGGTGTGGGCCACCTGAGTTTTGGATTCGGTTGAAACTTGGAGGGGGGCCCACCTGAGGAGGGAGCCCACCACATGAACGGCATGGATTTCACATATACATCATGGTGGGGCCCACGACAGCAGCCGTGGGACGCCGTCCGCCCGCCTGCTGCACGCAGCACGCTGCTGTTGCAGTGTCAGAGAGGCAGAGGCGCTGCCTCGTGTTTTTTTTTTTTTTAAAAAAACTTTGAAAACCCATTTTTCAGTGGTTTTTCGTATCTGGGGCCTGCATCAAGTAGATCCACCCCGTCCATTGGCTTCCCTGGCTCAAGACAAGCCAAAAGAGTCCCATAATGAATACCTTTGGCCTGTAGCAAAATTTAAAATAAATTATAAACGGTGAGAATCACTATTTTGAAAAGTATGGCTCGCTCAATGAGCGAACTAGCTTCATTCCTTGGCTCAATGCCTAAAATGATATGGGAAAGAGGATGGACGGCTTGGATTGTACCCATACATCAAGGTGGGGCCTACACCAATGGTCCACTCTCAAGGCTTGAAGTAAGCTTATATTTGTGTTTAACTCACGTCCAGGGAACGTCCGGCGTCCCTAGACATAATTCATACATTGAGGTGGGCCCCAACTATGGATGTGGGCCACCAAAGTAGGGATTGGAGGGCATGAGAAGACATATATTAAGGTGGGGTCCATCCAAGTGGGCCACACAGCCACATCATCATCAAAAGAAAATGAAAAAGAGATGGAGAGAAAGAGAAGGAGAGTGGGACACGCGTGTGATGGAGGGCTCCGCCACTATGAGCCCTCCCTTGAAAGGAATCATACATCAAATGGATCCCTTCACATGGGTCCACTAAAATTGAAAATTAAGTGTGGAGATCCTTTCTCCACCAATATGGACGGTCTAGATGACCTTCCTAATGTAATGAAATAAACATCATGATGAGGTCCATGGAGAATGGCCCCACCCTGGATGATCATGATGATCAAAGTGGGCCATCAGCCACAACTTAGGTTCCCAAGTGAGATCCAAACCATTGATCGGTTGGTCTCACTTGGCCCAACTTAAAAACATGAAAAATTACTATTATCAAGCACCCACCGTTTGATCTTCTTGCTCCTTTGGGTTCCTTCGCACCTTAGCTTTGATTCCAATGGATAAGATGAGGTTTGGATGGTTGAGATGGGAGATGAAGGGGTAGGAAAGGTGGGCCACACTTGGAGCTTTGAAAGAGAGGGAGAGGCTTGGACGTTGTATGCTTCTCTTGCTTGGGAATGTTTTTTTTTTTTGAAAATGAGAAAGAGAGAGTTGTAAAGGGAGAGAAGGGAGAGAGAGAGTGATGGGTGATGGAGTGATAGATGTGGTGGTGATGGGTGTGTAAGACACCTTTTTGACTTTTGTGGCCATTTGTGTAAGAAAGGCATGGGCTTTGTAAGAAACTTTTGACTTTTGTGGCTTGCTTGGGAAAGGGTGAAATGTGATTTGTACTTGACATGTGCTTGACATGTGATGTGATGGGATTGATTGATTGATGAGATTGATGTTATAACTTGTAGAGATTCTCTTGGGTTCGCAACGCGCGGCGTTTTTCTCGCACCGAACGTTGGCCCACATCTCCTGACCAGGGTATCACCTCGGAGCACGAATCATGGCATCAAAACCCCAGCGATGGCGCAGTCGCTATGGTAAAGATCTTGGGTTGAGTCGACTCGGGTTGACGGCTTACGAATCAGGGTCGCGCGCAAATATCGGATTATGGTCGAAGGTTATCAGAATTCGACCGGTAAGACCACAAAAGTCTATGAAATGGTACGGTCTAGGATACGGGACTTACAGCTTCTCCCTAGAACATCTTGGACAACTTCGCATGGGATAACATGCATCTGATTCTATTAACAATGGTGCGATTCATTTGCTCAGCTAGACCATTATACTGGGGGTCTTGGGAACCGTCTGTTCATGCCGTATACGCAGGGACTTGTTGTACTCATGAAAGTCGCTAATATATTCACCACCATTGTCAGAAATGATCTACCTGTCTCTCTCTCGACCATATCATGAAATAATTTAAACACACCAAAGACCTCGTCCTTGGATTTCAAAGTATACACCTAAACCTCTTAGATGAATCATTTATAAAAGTGATAAAATACAATGCCCCACCCAAGGTTTTTATCCTCATCAGACCACAAACATCAGAATAAACTAAATCTAATGCATGCACTTTATTAACATGAGAAGCAGATTTAATAGATGAAACTGTATGTTGTTTCCCTGATAAATAATTAAAACAGGTTTTGAGAGGTGTACCTGTCACGTTTGGAAGGAGCCGCTTCTTCGCTAGTAGTTGAAGTCCTTTTTCACTCATGTGGCTTAGACGCCTGTGGCACATGTCAATAGTTGAATCTTCCACTGCGTTCAACTCACCCTTGCACTCATTGACACTTGCCTTGTAAAGGGTGCAACACTTCTTTCCTCTAACCACGATCAATGAACCCTTAATGACCTTCCAGCGCTCACCAACAAATCGGCTTTTATAGTCATCATCATCTAGCCTTCCCATCAATATCAGGTTAAGGCAAAGGTCTGAGATATGCCTCACATCCTTGAGAACTAATGTGCAGCCCACATCGGTCTTCACACAAATATCACCGACCCCTACGATTTTCGATATGTCAGAATTTTTCATCTTCATGGTCCCATAGTCACCTTACTTGTAGCTTGTGAAAAAGTTCCTGTGTGGAGTTGTGTAAAAAGAAGCTCCTGAGTCTATCACCCAGTTGGTGTCCTAACTCGTGGCCATGAGACATACATCGTGATCTGCTGAAAGAATAACTATAACGTCGCCATCTAAAGCAACCGCAGTGAAATCTGATTCATCTTCCTCTCCATTCCTTTTCCTTTCTTGTCATGCTTATTTTTACGACATTCATACTTATAGTGGCCCTTCTTGCCACAATTTCAGCATTCAACATCCTTCCTGGTACTTGACTTGCCTCTTGATTTATCTCGGGCCTTCCCGCCCTTCCTGTTCTTTCCTCTCCTCCATTCCTGTATTACAAGGGTCTTTTGCTGAGTAGACCCCTAAGACTTCCTCCTTGTCTCTTCATTAAAGAGACAACTGGTTACCTCTTCCATGGATATCTTTCCGTCTGGCACGGATTTACTTAGAGACACCACTAATGTCTCTCAATTGTCAAGTAATGAACTAAGCAATAACAAAGCCTGCAATTCATCATCCAGAACCATCTTCATAGCAGAGAGCTGGTTCACTATATTGCTGACCTCATTTATGTGTTCGGCCACAGAACCATCATCTTTGAACTTGAGATTCATAAGTCGTCTTATCAGGAAGATTTTTTTACCAGCTGTCTTCCTCTCATACAACCCTTCCAATTTCAGTCATAGGCTAGCAGCTGAGGTCTCCGTAGACACATGGTGGAACACAAAATTATCCAGCCATTGTCTAATAAACTCCACCACCTTTTGGTCCATCTTCTTCCAATCATCATTAGACATATCCTTGGATTTTACTGATATACCTAAAATTGAAAACTATAGGTCCTTGCGATAAAGCAAGTCCTCCATCTTAGCCTTCCATATGGTCCAGTTAGAACCATTGAGGCTGATCATCCTTGATGAGCCACCTTTCATAATTCAAAGTCGTTCCCACTTTGTTCAATAAACTTAGCTTTAATACCACTTTATTGGGAGCCTTGTACAAAACCTTAGGATCTAGCCTCCTAAAACAAACCAGAATTATGAGATAATAAAGCAATGAAATAAATCAAAGCATAAACCATATGACACCAGGGAATTTTACGTGGAAAACCCTCGAAGAGGTAAAAACCACGGGACCTCGTCTAGATCAACAATCCACTATAAAGCAGAATGTTACAACTGATCAAAAGTACACACCGCTTAGATCAAACCTTCTTTACTCACGCAGGAGTGGATAAACAATAAGAAAATAATGAAAAAATTGAGGGATCTCATTGATCACGAGGACGTAAAAGCGCTGAGAAGTGGATTGCGAAGTAGATCACCTCTACGAGCAGAATCTCCCTTCCACAAGCTTCCTCTCTCACTTTCTTTCTCTCTCTCTCACCTTTGATAGCCCTAAGCCCTCCTAGAAAACCTTTAGTAAAACTTAGAATACCATGGAATCCACCCCAATCCCATATACACCCCTTTATATAAGAATAGAAAGAGGTAGAATCAAAATAGGAAATAATTTATGCAGAATTTGTGTTTTCACAATCGCATCTGCGTAACTGTTCAATGATATCGAAGGTATTTTGATAACAGCCTTCGATATCATCTAAGGTCCTTCGATGATATCAAAACAGGACCAAAATTGTCCAGCAACTAGAGGTGAAAAATTCTAACAATTATCGATGTCATCGAAGGTCTCTCGATGACAGCCTTCGATATCATCGAAGGTCCTTCGATGATATCGAAATAGGATCAAAACTGTCCAGCGACCAGTGGTGAAAAATCCTGACAATTATCGATGATATCGAAATTAGTTTGATTTCATCGAACCCAACAATGAGGAGAAAATCCCCATTAGTTAGGACAATCTGAGCCATTTAATCACCAATCCAACTGTTTAACATCATTGTGAATGTAAGGGAGGACAAACTCTCCCTTTTCCTTACCTTCTTTCATTTCCATGGACCCCATAAGGGTGGAACCCACCTTGTTATGTGTATGATATGTATGGAGGGCCCCATAGTGGCGAGGGCCCATTCGATTGCCAGATCCCATCTTTCCTTTCCCTTTTATTTTCTTTACATATGTGGCTTGTTGTGGAGCCCACAAGTGGGCCACATTGTGAGATAGTGTACCCCGCATGCTATCACAACATGGACCGCCTTGTGTGGTCTACTGTGATATTTATTTTCCATTTAAGGTCTTGATTTGATCACAAAGATATGGATAAAGGAAAACACCATATCAGCTTAATTCAAAACTCCTTGCGCCCCAGTAGGATATGGTCAATGGATGGAGTGGAACATCCATGTTTAGACCTCACAAGTATATATTGTTGGGGGTCAAATATTGCATATTAGACCCCAGATATTGTCTGGATTTATGAATATAATGCTGTCTAATGGCTCGTTTTCTCATTCTTGTGTGGCAAAGTGAGTTTATGAGCATGGATGGAAAAAGGACGTTAAAAGTTGAGATTTAACGATCTGATGACGCCAAAGGCAAGGGACACACTCCAGGGGACCAATATTGACAAATATACATGGTCAGAAATCCGAGAAAAGTTAGAAATTGAAGCTCAAGTGGCCTGAAGGACGTCCAGAATGCAAGATCATGAGGTTCCCACCATCCGTTCGCCTCGAAACTTCATACGTCGACTGAGGACCATAAATTAACCGTACATATAAAATTTCAGCCATTGAAGATCTCGGGAAATGCCCCAACTGACAGATTAGCCCATAAACCGTTGATTCTGGGCCCACCTGATATCTGGAACTGTCTCAAAATTATTATTGACGCCTTAAATGAAGAGTCAAAACAGATGGACGGTGCAGATTTCTCCAAAACAGTGCAATGGACCTCATATGAGATGAGTGTGTACAGTGCACATGTGCACTCACCGTGCATGGCAAGTGTCAAAGACGGCTTGACCGTCTCTGACCGAAAGAAAGAAAAAAAAGAAAAAAAAAAATAATAAAAAATAAATTCGCACAGCGGACGCACGGCCGCTGGCCGTTTTTGCGAACGGTAGTGGGCCCCACCCATTGCTCGTATGGCCAATCTGATCCGTCCACCGTGTAGAGAGCTTCGAGAACTACAAAACCATGCTGACCTTTTGCACCCATGCATGCACACGTGTGAGATACAGAGGCCACAAAAGGGCTACCCAGTAGCGTTCAAATCTGATCTTTTTGTGATTTCTTCTCTGGGCCACGTCAATGGACGTTCAAAACCACTCATTCTTGACTGAAATTTCATTTTGAATCCAATGGACGGGGTGGATTTTCCAGAAAATGCTTCTCTGGGGCCCACCGACCACAACAGCGAAATGGTGCGAAAGGTTTCGCACATCCACGAAAACTGACTTTTCCGGACAGTTTTGGCCCACCATCTTTGATCATATGGCAGATCTGAACCATCTATCATGTAGAGGACCCAAGAAAGTACTAAGGGACGATGTTTCTTTGAAATTTGAGCGAGAAAAGTGGCGTGTTTCATGGTACCGAACTTGGCTGCGAAAATTACACTCCGTGTCCTGCTACAACTCTGTCACTGACTCCAGCCTTCCAGCAGCTATAAAAGGAGATTTTCGGACGTGGGGAGAATTCATTCAGAGTCTTGGGAGGAAGAACAGAGGGCTCGAGCTTGGATTTCAACGTGGGCAGAGGAGAGAGAGAGGAGCTTGGTTTTTTCTTTCCCTTTTCTTTTCCTTTTCTTTTTCTCTTTATTTATTTGGATTGACCCCATCCATGGCAGGCTAAATCCTCCTAGCTAGGGCTAGGAGGTGAAGCTTGTAGTGAGATGAGAGATTATATGCTTTTAATTTAATTTTAATTTTTGAATTGAAGTTGGTTTTAGTTTGATTTTAATGGAAATATTTTTGGTCTTTAATGGTCTGTTGTGACTGAAATTATAATGGGTCTGCAATGCTTTGAATATTTTCTTATCCCTTTTATGTTTATGACGTTAGGACGTCCCGTTGTTCACCATAGTCTCCTGGGCATGGTTGGATGACGGTACCCTTCTTAACCTTCATACATATGATTGGTTGGTAATTAGTTTAATTCTGTTGTTTGCCATAGTCTGTGGGCATGGTTTGGTGATGGAATCCATTCTAATTTATCTTCCTTTTATCTCTTTGAAAACTAGATCAACGGCAGTTCAGTAATTTTCATAATTTTTGATGCAAGCATAAATTCTCCCTGATCTCTACAAGTGGATCCTCTGAATCCCTAGTTTCCTATCTCTGATTTGTTTCCTAAGTTTTAGATTAATTATTCTACAAATATTCCACCATTGCTAATTGATTTAGAATTCATCTTAGCCTAGTTCTAGTTCTAGTTAGTTTTAGATAACGTACAAGTTTCAGTCCCTTGGGATTCGACCTCGGTCTTACCGAGTTATTACTACATCACAACCCTGCACTTGGGGAGTGAACAAGTTTTTGGCGCCGTTGCCGGGGACTGTCGGCTACGTTTTTCTGAAATTAATTAGTTTTAGGATTAGTTTAGGATTAGATTTTCTTTTTAAAAATTTTTAATTCTAGGTTTAGAAGCTTAATTATTTTCCTTATTAGAAAATTTTTCTAACTTTAGAAATTTGCTATTCTTCCTTCTATCTGATTTTTAGAACTAACTCATTTTTTCTATTTTGTAGGAAACTTTTAATTTAGTAAGCACTTTCTAATTTTATTTATTTATTTATTTTTATTATTTTTTTTCCTTTCTCTAGAAATTAGTTTACTTTTAATTAGAACTTTCTATTCTTAGAAACTAACTTATTTTGTTTTGTTTTGCAGATTCTTAACCTAGGACTCCAACTTGGGTAACCTCTTTCCATCTTTCCCTTTTATTTTCTAGATTTCTTCTTCCTTTTTTTCTTAGGTTTAAGTTAGAATTTGAGGGCTGAGTGTGTTTTATGCCCCATTGGGCACGCGACAACACTCGACGTCTCGTGACTGAAGGAGGATTAGTTGAGGGGTTGACTGTCCATCGCAGGACTAGACACCACTTGAATTCTCCTGAGTTAGAAGACGTTATGGCTGAAAATCAACCTCAAGCACTACCCCAACCAGGGGTTGAGGAAGTACATGATGAGAATGAGGTGCATCAGGCACCCCCGCCTCGTACTTTACGAGATTATTTACAACCGGCGGGGGTGAGTATGCCCTCATGCATGATTTTTTCTGAGAATACAGGACATATGGACATCAAGCCAGGGGTTATCTAACTCCTTCCTAAGTTCCATGGGCTTGAGTCTGAAGAACCATACTTGCATCTGAAAGAGTTCGATGAAATCATAGGCACCTTATACTTTCCTAATGTATCTGAGGATACTATTAGGCTGAAACTCTTTCCATTTTTCTTGAAAGAAAAAGCCAAGACGTGGTTACATTCATTGCGTCCTAGATCCATTGGCACATGAAATGATATGCAGAGGGAATTTATAAAGAAATTTTTTCCACATCATAAGACAATTACCCTCAGGAGAGCAATCATGAACTTTGCCCAAAAGGAAGATGAAACATTCTTCCAATGTTGGGAAAGGTTCAAGGATCTGGTTAATGCATGCCCACAACATGGCTTTGAAATATGGCGCATTACAAATTTTTTCTATGATGGGATAACATCTTCCATGCGCCAAATGGTCGAGACAATGTGTAACGGAGAATTCATAAATAAAAATGTCGATGAGGTATGGGATTACCTCGATAGTCTCGCTGAAAAAACACAATCATGGGACTATTACCCAAGGACGAATACTACGTCTAGACCTACTCATTTAAGGGAAAAAGGAGGAATATATCTCCTGAAAGAGGATAATTATCTTAACGCTAAGGTGGCCAATCTCACCAGAAAATTTGAGGCCATGGAAGGAAGGAAGGAAAAGGTTAATGAAAGTGTTTGCGGCATCTGTGATTGTAACATTCATATTACTGAAAATTGTCCTTCAATACATGCCTTTCGAGATGTATTGAATGAACAATCTAATGCCATAAATAACTATCAAAGACCTTTCAATGGACCACCCTCTAATACTTACAATCCTGGCTGGAAAAATCACCCGAATTTTAGTTGGAGGAACGGACAAACTGCTACTCCTCAAGGTTTCTTCAATCAAAATCCAAATCAGGGGAAACCTCAAGAAGAATCGGTTCAAATTTCCATACAAGAGCTGGCGCGGATAATGCAAGGAATTTCAGATTTTATGCAAAAAATAGATTCACGTATGACGGCTATGGAAAAAGGGATGCTCCCTGCACAATCACTCCCTAATCCGAAACCGCAATACGAGACAGGTGATCCCAGCTCTTCAAATCAAATGGGGCATGCTAAATCCATCACCACTCTTAGGAGTGGGAAGGTTATTGATAAAACCCTTCCGGTTAGGCCCGAAAAGCCTCAAGAACCAGAAGAGGACAATAATGATGGATCTAGTGGCGCCCCACAAAAATTTGAACCGGAACCTCTAGAAAAGCCAGTTGCTCCGTTTCCCCAACGGTTGGTTGAACCAAAACGTCTATCTAACTCTCAGGATATCCTAGAGGTGTTGAAACAAGTGAAAGTCAACATTCCTCTGCTTGACGTTGTAAAACAGATTCCTTTATATGCTAAATTTCTAAAGGATTTATGTACTACCAAACGACGGAAAAATGTTCAAAAGAAGATCTCCTTGACTGAGAAAGTGAGTGCCATCCTGAAACAAGATGTGCCGCAAAAATTCAAAGATCCCGGTTGCCCAACCATATCATGTGTAATCGGGAACTATCGAATTGATCACGCACTTCTTGACTTAGGAGCGAGTGTCAATCTGATTCCCTATTCGGTATACCAACAGTTAGGTTTGGGTGAATTAAAACCCACTCAAACCACACTACAACTTGCTGATCGTTCTGTTCGTATACCAAGAGGGATCATCGAGGATGTTTTAGTCCAGGTGGATAGATTCTACTACCCTGTTGATTTTATCATCTTGGACACCGAACCCATCAATGACACGAGCACTCAGATTCCCGTCATTCTTGGTCGCCCATTCCTGTCCACTTCAAATGCAATTATCAATTGCAGGAATGGTGTCATGACTATGTCCTTTAGAAATTTGATATTGGAATCGAATATCTTTTTCAATAACGGCAGCAACTCAGAGGATGATGACGATTTCCACGATGTTAACATGATTGATTCTTTTGTGGAAGATAGAACACCTCTCACCTTATCCTCTGATCCTCTAGAGACGTGCCTGGCCCACTCTCATGATCTTGATGATGATATAATTAGGAAGACGTGTGCCATGCTTGATACTGCACCGGTACTTGAAGTTAACCGGTGGAGGCCATACATTGAAGAATTGCCCCAACTTATGTAGTGCCTCTACCGTCTAACCTCAAGCCACCGAAGCTTGACCTAAAACCTTTGCCCTCTGATTTAAAATATATCTATTTAGGTCAAGATGAGACATACCCGGTGGTGATCTCTGCCCACCTGGAGAAAGAACAAGAGAGTATGCTGATATCTACTCTCATTGAGCATAAGGGAGCTCTTGGATGGACGATAGCGGACCTCAAGGGAATTAACCCATCGATTTGTACTCACCGTATATATCTTGAGGACAATGCAAAGGCTGTTCGGCAATCACAACGTAGACTAAATCCAAACATGAAGGAAGTGGTTAAGGCCGAGGTTCTCAAACTATTGGAAGTGGGGATCATTTACCCCATATCCGATAGTCAATGGGTGAGTCCAACTCAGGTAGTTCCTAAGAAGTCCGGGATCACCATCGTAGCCAATGCCAATAATGAACTCGTGCCGACCAGAGTTACTACTGGTTGGAGAATGTGCATTGACTACAGAAAACTGAATACCGTCACAAGGAAAGACCACTTTTCTTTGCCCTTCATTGATCAAATCCTGGAAAGGCTAGCTGGTCATTCCTATTATTGTTTCCTTGACGAGTATTCAGGTTATAATCAGATTGAAATCGCCCCTGAGGATCAGGAAAAGACCACATTTACATGTCCCTATGGCACCTTTGCTTACAGAAGGATGCCATTCGGGTTATGTAATGCCCCTGCCACCTTTCAGCGATGCATGACGAGTATCTTTTCTGACATGGTGGGGAAATATCTAGAGGTCTTCATGGACGACTTCTCTGTTTTTGGTTCATCTTTCAGCGAATGCTTAGCAAGTCTTAAATGTGTGCTGAAAAGATGTGAAGAAAAAAACTTGGTACTTAACTGGGAGAAGTGCCATTTTATGGTTCAAAAGGGAATTGTCCTTGGGCATATCATCTCGTCCAAAGGAATCGAGGTAGATAAGGCAAAAATTGATCTTATCTCTAACCTACCTCTACCCAAGAATATCAGAGACGTGCGATCCTTCTTAGGACACGCAGGCTTTTACAGACGATTCATAAAGGACTTTAGTCTCCTCTCTCGTCCTTTATGTAATCTTCTTCAAAAGGATACACCATACGAGTGGACTGAGCAGTGCCAAGAAGCTTTCACTAAGCTTAAGGGCATGTTAACCACTGCACCTATCATGCAGCCACCCGACTGGAGTCTTTCTTTTGAACTTATGTGCGACGCCTCTGATTATGCTCTTGGAGCGGTTCTAGGCCAGAGAAAAGATAAGCGGCCTTACGTTATTCACTACGCAAGTAGGACTCTAAATCCTGCCCAAGTGAACTACTCGACTACGGAAAAGGAACTCTTAGCCGTAGTGTTCGCTTTGGACAAATTTAGGTCCTACCTGATCGGATCCAAGATCATCATCTACACAGATCACGCGGCACTTAAGTATCTTCTTTCTAAGAATGATTCTAAGCCCCGCCTGATACGATGGATCCTTCTACTCCAAGAATTTGATTTGAAAATTAAAGATAAAAAGGAAGTAGAGAACGTAGTGGCCGATTATCTTTCTCGCCTTAATACCTCTGATTCCCTTGAGGCAACCCATATCAATGATATGTTCCCTGATGAATAACTGTTTAGAGTCTCCCATTCACCTTGGTTCGCTGATATTGCTAATTATCTTGCTACAGGTGCCATACCGACACACTGGACGTCACAAGATAAGAAGAAATTCTTTACCAAGGTGCGTAACTTTTTCTGTGATGATCCATATTTGTTTAAATATTGCCCAGACCAAATCTTAAGGAGATGCGTACCAGACGATGAACATCAGAGTGTCATCTCCTTCTATCACTCACAGGCCTGTGGTGGTCACTTTTCTGCTAAAAAGACCACGGCCAAGATTTTACAGTGTGGCTTCTACTGGCCCACTATGTTCAGGGACACTCATGAGTTTTGCAAGGCTTGTGAGCGTTGTCAGAAATTGGGAGTATTGTCCCGTCGAAATATGATGCCCTTGAATCCCATCCTTATTATAGGAGCATTTGATTGTTGGGGCATTGATTTCATGGGACCATTCCCCCAATCATTTGGAAATCTGTATATTTTGCTCGCCGTAGACTATGTCACTAAATGGGTCGAAGCAATTCCGTGCCGTAAAAATGACCATCGCATGGTCATTAAATTTTTGAAAGAAAATATCCTGTTGCGGTTCGGAACACCTCGAGCCATCATTAGTGACGGGGGCTCACACTTCTGCAATAGACCATTTGAGAGCTTAATGAAGAAATACGGTATCTCTCATAAGGTGAGCACCCCATACCATCCACAGACAAGTGGACAAGCTGAGATTTCCAATAGGGAGATCAAACATATCCAAGAGAAAGCGGTTAACCCTGATCGTAAGGACTGGTCAATCCGATTGACCGATGCCTTATGGGCGTACCGTACTGCTTTTAAAACTCCTATTGGAACATCTCCCTTTAGACTTGTCTATGGGAAAGCCTGTCACTTGCCTGTGGAATTGGAACATAAAGCATACTGGGCGATCAAAAATCTGAATTTCAATCTGGACAACGCTGGCTCGCTACGCAAACTTCAGTTAAACGAACTTGAAGAAATCCGGAATGATGCGTACGAAAACTCGAGAATTTACAAGGACAGGATGAAGGCGTTTCATGATCAACATATTCTACAGAAATCATTCACGCCAGGTCAGAAAGTCCTCTTGTATGACTCTCGACTACATCTCTTTCCGGGTAAGCTTCGATCTCGTTGGATCGGCCCTTACATTGTTGTTACTGCTTATCCTCATGGGGCCGTCGATATAAGAGATCCCGACAATGGCAAGGAGTTTAAAGTAAATGGACATCGATTAAAGCCATTTGTTGAGACATTTGATTCAGAGGACATGTCCATGCCTCTGATTGCTCCTGTTTATCAGGACTGATCTCCTAGTCTGATGGAGGTATAGGTACGTTTATCGCTTTCATAGGTTTAGGATAGTCGTTTTCATAGGTTAGTTAGTTCAATGTTTGTGGGTGACATTACTGCAAACCCTCACGAGACTACAACTCGTCCGCTAGGGGTAACCTAGGGGTTTAAAGGCTTGTTGCATACGCTAAATGCAATCGAGAGCACCTGCGAAAGTGGTATAGGTAGGATTTTATTTTTGTTATTTTTGTTCTGCTTTCTCTCTCATGCTGACAAGTTTCCATGCCGTGATCTATTGAAAACTCTCTTGATTCGTTATTCAGGTACTATCTTCCCATCACTTCTCATTTACTTTCGTTGTCCCATGTGCATTGCATGTTTATATCTTTTACATTGAGGACAATGTAGATTTTAGGTTGGGGGTGGGGGATTAGGTAACCTAATCAGTATTTTCTTGGTCTTGAGCAACAATTGTAAAAAATTTTAAATTTTTCTGAAAATTTTTATGAATTCGAAGTGATTTTGACAGATATCCCTAATTTAGATTTTCAAGGTACATAATGGTGGATTTATGACTCTTGGATTCCGGATCTGTTAGATTTCATAGTTAAGTGAATTATTAATCCATGATTAGAAGTTGTAAACATTGATTGAATCATGATTTCAGGACACGTCTTGCTTACACATTAAGACTTCAGTCTGATATTAAAGGGTTAATTTGGTAATCACTAAGCACGAAAGGAACCAGTCTGAAATATCTTGCCATCATGGTATAAAAATTGAAAAGGTTGGATAATTAATCTTCACCATAGGTTTGCTCCCTATAGGTGTAGAGTTAATTCCTCATGAATGATATGTGAAAAAGAGTCAGGTGTACGATCTTCACCATAGGTTTGCTCCCTATAGGTAAGGATTTGATTCTCCTTCCTTGGCATTACTTTGAATAGAAAAATCACAAGTTAATAGGTTAATCTATGAGGCAAGTTTTGGATTAGGTTTTGGTTGTTATGAATTTTCTTGTTGGTTACCAATGATATCATGAAATTGACAATTGGATCTCTTAATGATGATAAGCCGAGATTAGACTATACATCCATGGATCTCAATGTTTAAAATTTTTCTAATTGATGGATTAATACTTTACACTTGATTATGAAGTCTACGGTGCGCTTGAGCTCAGGAGAATACAATTTCTAACATTCATGAATATTAAATTTCTCATATTTTGTTCAAAATCTCACTCGATTTCATAAAAAGTTCTCCTATAATTCTCAACTTATTTTTCGCATACTTTGCTCGGGACTAGCAAAATGCTGGTTGGGGGTTGTGTTGAGGGTCAAATATTGCATATTAGACCCCAGATATTGTCTGGATTTACGAATATAATGCTTTCTAATGGCTCGTTTTCTCATTCTTGTGTGGCAAAGTGAGTTTATGTGCATGGATGGAAAAATGACGTTAAAAGTTGAGATTTAACGATCTGATGACGCCAAAGGCAAGAGACACACTCCAGGGGACCAAGATTGACAAATATACACGGTCAGAAATCCGAGAAAAGTTAGAAATTGAAGCTCAAGTGGCCTGAAGGACGTCCAGAATGCAAGATCACGAGGTTTCCACCATCCGTTCGCCTCGAAACTTCATACGTCGCCTAAGGACCATAAATTAACTGTACATATAAAATTTCAGCCATTGAAGATCTCGGGAAATGCCCCAACTGACAGATTAGCCCATAAACCGTTGATTCTGGGCCCACCTGATATCTGGAACTGTCTCAAAATTATTATTGACGCCTTAAATGAAGAGTCAAAACAGAAGGACGGTGCAGATTTCTCCAAAACAGTGCAATGGACCCCACATGAGATGAGTGTGTACAGTGCACATGTGCACTCACCGTGCATGGCAAGTGTCAGAGACGGCTTGACCGTCTCTGACCGAAAGAAAGAAAAAAAAAAAAAAAAAAATTCGCACAGCGGACGCACGGCCGCTGGCCGTTTTTGCGAACGGTAGTGGGCCCCACCCATTGCTCGTATGGCCAATCTGATCCGTCCACCGTGTAGAGGGCTTCGAGAACTACAAAACCATGCTGACCTTTTGCACCCATGCATGCACACGTGTGAGATACAGAGGCCACAAAAGGGCTACCCAGTAGCGTTTAAATCTGATCTTTTTGTGATTTCTTCTCTGGGCCACGTCAATGGACGTTCAAAACCACTTATTCTTGACTGAAATTTCATTTTGAATCCAATGGACGGGGTGGATTTTCCAGAAAATGCTTCTGTGGGGCCCACCGACCACAACAGCGAAATGGTGCGAAAGGTTTCGCACATCCGCGAAAACTGACTTTTCCGGACAGTTTTGGCCCACCATCTTTGATCATATGGCAGATCTGAACCGTCTATCATGTAGAGGACCCAAGAAAGTACTAAGGAACGGTGTTTCTTTGAAATTTGAGCGAGAAAAGTGGCGTGTTTCATGGTACCGAACTTGGCTGCGAAAATTACACTCCATGTCCTGCTACAACTCTGTCACTGACTCCAGCCTTCCAGCAGCTATAAAAGGAGATTTTTGGACGTGGGGAGCATTCATTCAGAGTCTGGGGAGGAAGAATAGAGGGCTCGAGCTTGGGTTTCAACGTGGGCAGAGGAGAGAGAGAGGAGCTTGGTTTTTTCTTTCCCTTTTCTTTTCCTTTTCTTTTTCTCTTTATTTATTTGGATTGAGCCCATCCATGGCAGGCTAAATTGATCTGGAAAAACTAATAGATGTCCTGAATATACGACACATACATGAACTTGGCTCTATGGTCAGTGAAACACCCACTCCCGTGTGACCCAGGTTACAAATTGACTCGGATTGGGTAGCGACACAGCAACCTAGGCTAGTGTTGTGTTGCCATGGCAAATTCTATGAGCCAACCATGATGCATGTGTTATATCCACACCACACTGTTTATTCATTTTCTCAATTATTTTAGTGTATGAGCCAAAAGACCAGTCTATCCAAAACTCAATTGGACCACCCCAAGAAAAGTAGCCATGATAATGATCCCACTGTTAAAATCTTCCTAAGGGTGACCATGATGTTTATTTGCCATCTTACCTATTCATAAGGTCACACAGGTCTAAAGAAGGGAAAACACAAATATCAACTTGATCCATAACTTCTAACTCTCAAGAAGTTTTTAACATTGGACATTTAATCCCCATTGTGTGATCTACTTAAGCCTTTGATCTGCCTTAATTTTAGGTTCATGCTTTAAAATGATCGAACAAAATGGATGCCCAGTGTAGATAAAACCCATACATCATGGTGAGCCTCACAAAGCCCTCTCTAAGTTGAAGAGTCTATTAATTTCCATTTTTATAGTAGGGGAGAGAGAACATTAAGAAAAGAGAGAAGCATTTAATAGAGAGAGAGAAAAGAGGAAAATGATTCTTTCCAAAGAAAATAGGAAGCTTAAAAAATTGTACACATGTGATGTATTTGGATGAAGTGCCACATATGTAAAAAAATCTGATATGTTAATTAGGTAAGGTCTATTGTAAGCAAGTGAATACAAATTATTATTATTATTATTATTTTTGTGATAAAAAATGTGATATTTTTCTAAAAACATTTAAGCCATTAGAAATCCATTCCAATGTTCCATATTTAACTCACACGTATGGCTGCAGATATGAGAATCATTTACTAATTTTTAGTAGATAAAATTTAATTAATGGACTCTATTCGATGAACGGATTGGATCTTTAACACAATTTCCATCACACTTATGTAAGACTTGAGGTCACACATCCTCACATGATGCATTCCATTGAATTGAAATAGAAATTTGTGATATTTAATGCACGACTAATTAGACCAATTTAAATTGTCCAATTAGTTGTGTGTGAGCATTGCTCATATATATATATATATATATATATATATATATATATATATATATATATATATATATATATATATATTTATTCAGCTTCAAAGACATTGGACATTACAGCAACAGAGACACTAGATCTTTCAGTGTTAATGACGCTACCAGTGTTGCAGCTTAGAGGTGTGCCCCACTCATGGGACCCCACCATGATATATGTGTTTAATTCACATTGTCCATCTATTTTGCCAGATCATTTGAGGCTTGGGGCCAAATGAAGAATATCTAAATCTTATGTGATCCACACCACAAGAAACAGTGGAGTCATTGGTGTCCACCATTAGACCTTCCAGGGACGCTTCTTGAAAAGGCGTGTGTGTGTGTACAATCCACATTTCTCATCTGTTTCACTAGATCATTTTAGGGTTAGGTCCCAAGTTTCAGCCAAATTTGAAGTTCATGTGGACTACACCACAAGGAAGAGTAGGGGTGATAACCCCTCTAACATCAGTGACACTGCTTCCTTTAGCAGTTGAAGGTGGTGAAAAGGCTAAGCTAAATGACCTAGAGAGGAGGAATAGGACAATGCTAAATTTAAAAATAAAGTGAGGAAATAAAGACTTAATAAGCAATTGATAGCACAATAGAAAGTAACCTCTAAAATCAAGTATTGAGATGTTGATACAAACTTAGTTCTAAGGACAACCTGACACCAAAAACCTATGGTTTATGGCAGGACAACCTTACTACAATGTGGGTGAGTATCAAAAACTCAAACTCAAATGGAGGTAAAAGAAATAAGAACTAATATATTACAACATTCACCACACAATGCTTGAAAAATAAAGATTACAACATTCACATCCACAAATACATCCCACGATCTTAAACCATAAAATGACAAAGAAATAAATCAAACACCGACGAAACACTTGAGAATTATAGTGGTTCTTGTGTGTACACCAACTGTCTGAAAATAGCTGCATAGCTACTCCACTCCTAATATCCATTCCCCTGGGATATTAGCATTCACTAATCAAATAGGTTTTTTAAGGTTCACCTAAAACCTCCACAATTGTATTTTAAGTGGGATCATACAATCACAATCCCACACTCCAAGATTTTCTGGCAGATCTCAGAAAAAACTAAATGAGATTTTTTGGCTTATCTCATAAACCAAACAAAATAAAATTATAAAAAAAAGGAAACACTTATCTGTATGAAGATTCTGAAGTATCCCGGTAGAACCAACTTGATGACGCTGTAGATGTTCAACATTCAGTCCCATAAGCGTATAAGGTTCTAGGTGTAGATGATTTTTAATTTAAATCAACCTGGGTTAGCTTGATTTGACTTCGATCTCAAGAAAGGATAAATCAAATGTCCCTTTTCAAAATCAGATTGAAATAGAGATCTAAAATCAAATAACAAGAGCTACTTGTAAAGAATCTAAAATATGCACAAAATAGCTTAGAATGAACACAAAAT
This sequence comes from Magnolia kwangsiensis, assembly GCA_037074715.1. Classification (NCBI taxonomy): domain Eukaryota; kingdom Viridiplantae; phylum Streptophyta; class Magnoliopsida; order Magnoliales; family Magnoliaceae; genus Magnolia; species Magnolia kwangsiensis. Next base: position 48,857,905 of record CM073588.1, read on the forward strand.
TATCTCAGAATGATTGCTTAAAAATAATTAGAATTGAATAGAAAACTCTAAAATTTGATTGCTATTTATAGGTGAAAAATATGTTCACTCGATTGGCCTTAGGTTCGCTTCAACTGGCCTAAGGTCTAACAATTTTTCAAAAATTCTGGCGTGATAAGATTTGACAAGTGCTCGACTGTCCTTGTGGGTCCCACAACTGGTCGAGTGGCCTGCTTGACTAGTCGTGGACTACACAAGACTGGTCGAGAGGGCCAGAATGCTTGCTATAATTTGAGTCAAGCCCTGCACGACTGGTCAATCACTGTTCACTCGACTAGTCGAGTAGTTTTCAGGACTGGTCGAGGACCAACAAAAAAATTAGAAAAAATTGTAACAAATCCCGGATTGATCTATCCAGTGCTAGGGCTAGTTGAAAAAATAACCTATTAACCTATAAAATGACCGATACTAAGTGCGAAATGAATGTAACATGCCCTAAGGTCAATCTAGGTCATTCATACCTTACTTGTGAGATGGAACATATGAACCATCAAACTATCGATCACATCGACAACTTTAATTCTTGTGATATTCGAAGCTTGAACTCAACGTATTGAACTTAGTCTTCAATTAGGAATTGAGTTCTTGAACGTTTCCGGTTACAGAACTTGAACTGCAATATTGCGATTGGGTTCTTGAAATTCGAGTCTTTAACCAGCACTTGAAACTCATACACTTTTTTCAGCTTGAAGATCTCGGTAAGTTTGTTGTAGATATCGCCAAGATTGATTTAGCACAATCGTCGAAGATTCAAAGCAAATCAAAGCACAAGCTTGATACATAAAACACATAAGCATGACACAAACTCATATTGGGTTGGCACACCAAAATTTGACTAAACTTAGGGTTTCCAACATAACTATTTCAATCTCCCCCTTTGTCAAATTTGTGACAAAAACAAAAATACGAGTCATGCAATAGATATTCAATAAGAACAAATGCTCAATAAAGAATCATGCACCATTTAGTCAATAATTGATCAATAACATATGATTAATAAAGAATCATGTACCATCTGTGCAGACCATGCAACTCTCCCCCCTTAATCCATTACTCCATTTAAACCAAGAAAAGCAAATTGTAGAAAAAAAATTACAATTAAGCTCCTCATCTAATTAAACTCCTCATCCACATCATCATATCAAATCAAGCTTATTCCACACAATATTCTCCCCCTTTTTTTCATAACATGACAAAGGAAAGAAATAGATGATAAATGATAAATGTATATAATAAGAGAGTAAATAAGATAAAAAGAACATGATAAAAAGATTAATATCAGATAACCATCAAGTATCATGTCATAAGAGGTAAGTAGTTCAAGTAGTTATCATTCAAACCCACAGATGGTAAAGAGAGTCAAAAGAAATTAATACAGAACTAAAGCAAATAGAACAACTAGTCAGATCCTGATGAGGGAGCAAGAATAGATGGATTATTCTTATGTAAACTCTTATTGATGCTCCTCATATATTTGCTTATATATTTAAAATGCGATTATTAGGTTACATGAATCCGAGCCACCTGTTCCTCAAGACAACGTAGTCTTTCATCAAAATCAGAAGGCTGATAATTAAAATCAGCCTCAGAATCTGAATCTAGTTCATTAAACAAATCATCCATGTTTACATCTTCTTGTGGCAAAGCACCACCTTCTTCAGCTTCTTCAACTCCTCCAACATCCCTAACAACTTGACCAAGTACTGGGTCCAGGTTCACCTTGTTGATATTTGAATTGTTGAAGGGACACAGATTAATGGAATCTTCACCAATAGGCATAGCTATCAAAGCATGGGTAGCTAGGGCAATCATAAAGCAAAAGGAATATTGCAATGATCGAGATGGAGACAAAACTGAATGATAAGATGACAGATAAGAGAAGGAAGACATATTTGGATACCAGACATAACAGAATGCATAATATGGGCCATGAAAGAAGTCAACTCAGTCTTCTTACCTGAGTGAGGATATACATTTGAAATGAAAATGTGATGAAGGACCCTGTATCTAGGTAACATAACTTTAGAACTGAGCGTAATACCGCCATTCCACTCCGCATCCATGTTGCAAAGAATTCTTGTAATCAAACGTTTTGCATTCCTAGAAGGTCTACAGGTCAAAGTAGATATGGAAACTCCGTCCTCAACAACAGGTATATTCATGATAGAAGAAATTAAATGATCTACTTCGATCAGACCTTCTCTAGTTGACACAATAAATGTCAAATTCTCTTGAGAAAAGTCAGTAATACAAGCATACATAGCATGCGTAATGGATCGGTATGCCGAACCGCCCCAAGATAATATGTTCTCCCATCCTATAGCTTGAAGGAGGGGGATGATGTTGAAGCATTCAATATGATCAACATTAACAACACGCTCAACAATGACATTCCTATGTCAGATATCCCACACATACTCGGGGTCCTCTTCGAGTGACCGAAGATGATGCACTAAAATGGGTGTGGAACGAGATGAAGAGGGACCATGAACAGTTCTCTTCCTATTTCGCCCATAACAATAACAACCCAAGGAAAATAAGGATTATAAAAAAGAGAAAGGATTCCAAGGAAATCAGATTTTTGGGTAGAAACCCTTTCAAACCACCATAAAACTTGAAACAAGTTGTAAAATTAAGTTAAAGGAAAATCAATGAACTTAAATCTACAAGGAATTTGAAAATGAAGAACTAACTGAAGAGGAAAAGAAGATGGGTTCGACTGGTCGTGGTAGGGCTTGTTGGAGAAGAAGAACCAAGTGAAGAAAAATGTATTTTTTCCAAATAAAAGATAAAACCCGATTTCCACGATTGGTCATGTACATACTCAACCAGTCGAGCCACGACTAGTTGAGTGTGTACTCAACTGGTCATGCACCACTGAAAATTTATAATTTTGCATCAATTTGATTTTTAAAAATTTTAAAATAATAAATATTATGATACAAATAAGCATAAATCATCAGTTCATATTGCACATACCAAGATCAAATTTCAATTTTACAAACCTATTTTTGTCGAGCGATTTTGTGACTATGTCTGCAAGTTGATTCTCGGTCTGAATATATTCCAATGAAATTATCTTGTCTTCCACCAATTCACGAATATAATGATATCTAATGTCAATATGCTTGTTTCATGAATGCTGAATTAGATTTTTAGAAATATTAATTGCGCTTGAATTGTCACAATATAAAATCATAGATTCTTACGTAATTCCGTAATCGCTTAGCATTCTCTTCATCCACACAAGCTGAGTGCATGCATTACCAGTAGTAATATATTCAGCCTCAGCTGTGGAGAGCGATACAGAACTTTGTTTCTTACTTAGCCAATAAACCAAAAGTTCCTGACATAGAAACAACCACCATTGGTCGATTTACAATCATCAATGTTACCAGCCCAATCAATATCTGTGTAACTAGTTAATTGCACACTAGTATCATGTGGATACCAGAGACCAAGATTAGTTGAGTTAGCAACGTATCGCAAAATGTGCATAACAGCAATCAGGTGGGACTCTTTAGGGTCCAATTGATATCTAGCACAAATTCCTACGCTAAAAGCAATATCACGACGACTCGCGGTTAAATAAAGTAAACTACCTATCATATTACAATACAACTTTGGATCCATACTCTTACCTATTGAATCTTTAGAGAGTTTTAGAGTAGTACTCATTGGAGTATCAAAATTTTTCTCACTCTCAAATCCAAACTTTTTAACTAAATTTAGAGCATATTTGGTTTGTGAGATAAAGAATCCATCAGGGAGCTGTTTGACTTGCAACCCTAGGAAATATTTTAGTTCTCCAACCATGCTCATTTCGAATTTAGATTTCATAAGATCTGCAAACTCAATAGTCATGTTAGCACAGGTAGATCCATAAATAATGTCATCAACATAGATTTGTAGTATTGGTATATAATCATTATATTTTTTAATAAATAATGTTTTATCTACACTCCCTATAACAAAGTAATGACTTAACAAGAATTTAGTCAATTTCTCGCACCATGTCCTGGGAGGCTGTTTCAAACCATAGAGTACATTTTTCAGGCGATAGACATGATTAGTATGCTTAGTCTTCAAAACCCTTTGGTTGTTCAATGTATACTTCTTCATGTAAATCACCATTTAAGAACGCACTCTTTACATCTATTTGATATATTTTGAATTTTTTAAAGCACGCAATGGATATAAATAGTCTGATTGATTCAAGACAAGCTACTGGGGTAAAGGTCTCATCATAATCAATGCCTTCAATTTGAGTGTACCCTTGTATAACTAGCCTACCCTTGTTTTTAATAATATTACCAAGTTCATCAGACTTATTTTTAAAAATTCATTTTTTTCGATAATATGTTTATCTTTTCGTCTTGGAACTAAGTACCAAACATCATTTCTAACAAATTGATTGAGCTCTTCTTACATTGCTACAATCTAGCTTTCATCAGTAAGGGCTTCTTTTACGTTAACTGGTTCTATTTGAGATGTAAAGCACACGTAGTTGCACATATCTTCTAGTTGTTTATGAGTGCGCACACCAGTGAGAGGGTTTCCAAGGATTTGATCAGATGGATGGTCTTTAACTGTCCGTAGTTCAATGTTATTTTGACTAGATGAAGAGTCTGATTTATCAAACAAAAGGACTTCATCATCTTCTGAACTTGAGATAAGTGTATTCAAGTGATCATTTATAACCACATTAATAGACTCTTGAATTACACCAGTCCTCTTGTTAAGAACCCGATATGCTCAAATATTCAGAGCATACCCTAAAAATATCCTTTCATCACTTTTGGTGTCAAATTTATCTAGATTTTCTTGGTCACGCAAGATGCAGCACTTGCTACCGAAAACTCGAAAGTATTTGACAGTAGGCTTCTTATCAAACCACATTTCATAAGCTATTTTACTATTTGACTTTCTAGCATAACGCGGTTAATTATATAACAAGTAGTATTTACGGCTTCAGTCCAAAGATTTTTAGGAAGCTTCATACTATTTAGCATTACATTTGTCATTTCTTGAAGCATTCTATTTTTTCTTTCTACTACCCCATTTTGTTATGGTGTTTTAGGCACAAAATATTCATGTGATATTCCCTGATCACTGTAAAATTTCTCAAAGCTGCTATTTTCAATCTCAGAACCATGATCACTAGGGATCTTAGTGACTTATGATTCCATTTCAGTTCGGATACGTTTAAATACCTTTTTAATTCGTTGAGAGTTTTTGATTTCTCTCTTAAGAAGACCACCCAAGTATACCTGGTAAATTCATTTACAATGACCTGAATATACTTTTTACCACCTTGACTCTCCATTCTAGTTGGTCCAATGAGATCCATATGGAGAAGTTCGAGTGGTTTAGATGTGGCATTGGAGTTCACCTTTTTGTGAGCACTCCTAGTTTGTTTACTAATCTCGCACTCGCCACAAATTTTATCCACTTTCTTTATTTTGGGTAGACCTCTTACCAATTCACTTTTGCTCAATCTATACAAGTTATGATAGTGTACATGTCCTAGGCGCTTATTCCATAATTCGGTCTCATTGGTTTGGACCATGTAACATGATAGCTTAGATGAGCATGAATCACTGACTATGTAGCAGTTCTCAACCAGTTAATATTACAAAACCATTCTTATTTACAATTTCACACCGTTGATTGGTAAATTTTATACTATGATTATTATTGCATATTTAAGAGATGATTAATAGATTATGTTTTAAACCTTCTATATATTAAACATTCTCAAATAGAGGGAGGTTAAAGAGTTGAACTATACTTTGACCAACAATTCTACAGTTGCTACCATCACTAAATGTGACTGAACCATCAGTCATATCTTTAAGATTGGTGAACAGGCCTTTGTCACCTGTCATATGTCTGGAGTAACCACTATCTAGGTAACACTTTGAATGACTCAAAGCCTTGAAAGCGGTGTGCACAACCAAACAAGCAACCTTAGGAACTCATTTCATTACAGTTTTGGGTTTAGGAGCTTAGTTGGTCTTCTTATGTTTATAGTGAAAGTGCACCTACAAGTGCCTTGGTTTGTCAATTACGGTGTAAATTGAGTCAGTTGGACAACAGTGCCTAACAGGAAGATCAATTCAAGTGTCTGCCTCAACTGGATGTGTGGAAGCTCGCCACAGGTAAATCATAGCCTCACATCCCATGTCCTAAAACACCAGGAGATTAAAATTCTTAAAACTAAGTAGAACACCTTAGGGTTTTAGTGTAAGAAAACTTTTTACCAAATAAAAAAATCTTCAAGTTTTTCTTATCTTGTCGATTATATCAATTCACCTTTCGATATGATCAACCTGCTCTGTCGATGTCCTTAAAATCTCAATCGATACAATTGAGTAAGGATAAAAAGCGTCCAGCAATCAAACTTTCATCTGGGTGATTTATCGATATATCGGAATCTCAATCGATATCATCGATATTCGAATATCGATCCTATCGAAAGTGGATCGATAATATCGACAGACAGTTTTTTGGCGTCCCTATTTTTTTAAAGAAAACTACTATAAGGTTCGATATATCGATGACTGTCTGATTTAATCTGAACTCAAATATCGATCATATCGGTAGTCATTCGATCATATCGATAGTAGGCGTATAATTCCTCCAGCATAAATTTCAGGGTGTGTTAAACGTTGATCGGGGGCCATTCGAGGAAATTGATATTCTAATGTCGATATCATCGAGTCCTGGTCGATTGGATCGAGTCTGGCACAAACTGACCAGCGTGCTTATAGGTAAATCTATATGATTCATCGATCCTATTGACAAGGTCTCGATATCATCGACATTTAAATTCTGATGACATCGGTTGTTCTCTGATCATATCTTTAGAACCTGAAATTCTTCAAGGATTGTCTCTTTTATTTTCACCTGTCGATAGATCGATCCATCTATCGATGGAATCGGAGTTTGAAATCCGATAATATCAATATGTGTCTCGATCCCATCGACCAATCGACAAAAGGTTTCAAAAGTGAATGACTTGAAGTTTGTACAATCGAGAGAATCATCGATACAATCGAGAGTATACACTCGATCATATCAACTCTTGCTCGATGATATCGAACTCTGTCATAAATGTGACCGTTTTATATCTGTTGGAACCTTTTGCCTATATATAGAGAGGTTAGTCTTTATTGCTGGTAGAGAAAGAAGAGAGTGCTTCTGAGTGTTTTAAACTTCATATCATTTATCTTAAGCACTTTCTCTCAAGGAGTTTAACCTTCAATCCACCCTCATCATTGAAATTCAATAGAGTGGATTGGGGAATGAACTTCTGCATTCAAGGATCCTCCAGCTACTACCTTAATGGTAAATCATTAAGCTGGGATGCTTTGAATGCATAGATGATTGGAATCACTCTATCTTCCTAATAGGAAAATCTTTAAAGAGTGAAATTCCATCATAACCTTGACCCGAACTGAAGCCTAGCATTGGTATATCTTTTGTGTTGCGGATCGAGGGAGCTGAAGACTCTTCATCAAGAAGAAGGAGATCTTCATCACTGCGCTAAAAGGGACTCATCAACTTATCTGTAAGTACTTAGAGTCCAGAGGACACTTGTGATCAATCTTTTCTAGGATTGGATCTTAAGTGTTGCTCACCCTTTGAAGTCCTCAAAGGATGCCTCCGACGGGAGTGTACGTGCAGGGTGCATTGTGTAGACCCTTGCTCTGTAGAGAGCATAAACATCTAGTTAAGAGTGAACCAGTAAAACTCTGGGTCATGAGGTGAACCGTGTAAAACCTCTGTTAGGGTTTTAGGGTAAGATCCTTAGCCAGTGTGCTTAAAGTGGGTACTTTGTATTGACCCTTGCTCGTGAGAGCATAAACAGTCAGCCTTTATGTAGGCTGTAAAGGTTTAAGGTGAACCTGATTTAAAACCTTAAGTTTGAGGTGAACCATGGGAAACCTCCTTAATAAAATTCGGTACACTCAAGGGTTGAGTGTGCCAGCCGAGAGTGGAGTAAACAAGTAGTCGAACCACTATAAATGACTGTGTTTGTGAATGATTCTTGTGCCTGATTATTTGTGTGATTATATTAACTGCATTTATACTTGCTCACACTTCACACACAGTCACATCCATCATAGATTATAACTGCTCTATGCTTATCATTTAAATAGTTCTGTGATTGGATCCTCTATTAGGCTTGGAAGCCAGTAGAGTTAATTTTAAGTAATCCTAATCTGTACCTTGTGATATGATTAGTGTGATAGGATTTTTAATAATTCATAAAAACTTTAAAAAGTCCTATTCACCCCCCTCTAGGACATATTGACATATTCCTACTTCAACTCAAGCAGTCTTCACCGCTATTTCAATTGGTATCAGAGCGTGTCTCTCTTTAAGGGCTTCACCGCCTAGAGAGTGATCTTGACTGAAGTTGGAATCATGATCAAGAAAGTCCCAGAGGATGTGATAGATCAAAATAATTGCCTTGTAATCCACACTGCTCTCAAAGCTGGCAACAGTTCGAAGTGGTATCTTGATAGTGGATGTTCCAGACACATGACTGGTGATCGTACTCATTTTTGTACATATTCAAACTTCGATGGTGGATCGGTCACATTTGGAGATGGTATCTCAGCCAAAATCATTGGATAAGGAACAAAAGCAGTACCAGGTCTTCCAAAAATTAAAGATGTTCTCTGTGTAGAAGGTCTGAAACATAATCTCCTTAGTATTTCTCAAATCAGTGACAAGGAACATTTGGTCACCTTCTCAAAAGATGTATATAGAATTGTAGATCATACAAGAAAATCTCTCATAAAAGGTTTACGCACTAGTGATAACTGTTATATCATTGAGAGTACAAAAAAAAAATGGGTTGCCCACAAAGTGTAATATGGCTGTAAAGAATGAATCCAAGTTATGCCATCAAAGGTTGGGACATGTTCATTACCAGAATTTAGCTAAACTTAGCTCAAAAAACTTAGTTAGAGGTCTTCCCAAAATTAGAAAAGAAGAAAAAGTAGTATGTGTGGAATGTCTAAAAGGAAAACAGATAAAAGTAGGACATAAAAAGACAACCATCATAGCAACAACAAAGCCCTTGAATCTGTTACATATGGATCTGGTAGGTCATACTAAAGTGAAAAGTCATGGCAAGAAAAGATACTTTCTGGTGGTAGTAGATGACTATATTAGATTTACTTGGGTTGCATTTCTTTGAGAAAAATCTGATGCCTTTGGAAAATTCGTAGTCTTGGCAAAACGAATTCAAAATGAGAAAGGATATGACATAAAACACATTAGAAGTGATCTTGGTGGTGAATTCGAAAATGATGAATTTGAAAAATATTGCAATGATAAAGGAATTCATCATGAATTTTCAGCCCCAAAAACTCCACAGTAAAATGGAGTTGCTGAGAGGAAAAATTGAGTATTACAGGAAATGGGGTCAGTTATGCTGAATGGAAAGGATATGGTAAAAAGTTTTTGGGCAGAAGCTATCAATACCGCCCGCTACATCATAAACAGAGTATATCTTAGAGCAGGTCTGAACAAAACTCCATATGAACTATGGTATGGGAAGCTACCAAATGTGAAATACTTTCGGGTCTTTGGTAGTAAATGCTACATTTTAAGGGACAAGGATCACCTAGGGAAGTTTGAATCTAAAAGTGATGAAGGCATTTTTCTAGGGTACGCCATGAATAATCATGCTTATAGAGTATACAACTTAAGAACTCTTACTATTCAGGAATCTGTGAATGTGGTAATTGATGATCATTCTCAAGATGTAAATTCCCCTGCAAATGAGATAGAAGATGATGCAGATTCATGCATACTCGAAAAATCAGATGACAAATCTTCATTATTGAATGAACCTCAGCAATCATCTGATATACCCGTTATTAAGAATCACCCTCGAGAGCAAATTATTGGAGACCCTAATGGCAGTGTAAGTACTAGATGGCAGATAGACAATGTTTATAGTCATTTCTGTTTTATCTCAAAGATTGAACCCAAGAATATTGTAGAAGCTCTTCAAGATGAATACTGGATAAATGCTATGCAGGAAGAACTTCAACAATTTTAGAGAAATGAGGTGTGGAAAGTGGTTCCTAGACCAACTGATACTAATGTCATTGGAACAAAATGGGTCTTCAAAAATAAATCTGACGAATCAGGGAATGTAATTAGAAACAAAGCAAGATTGGTTGCTCAGGGATACTTACAGATTGAAGCAATTGATTTTGATGAAACATTTGCCCTTGTTGCACGTCTAGAGTCCATTAGAATTCTTATGTCCATTGCATGCGCACTAAAATTTAAATTATTTCAAATGGATGTTAAGAGTGCTTTTCTTAATGGGGATCTTGTCGAAGAAGTATATGTGGAACAACTAAAAGGGTTTTCAGATCCTAAGCATCCCAATCATGTTTATCGTTTGGACAAAGCTCTGTATGGTCTCAAACAAGCACCACGTGCCTGGTATGAACGATTAACGAAGTTTCTTTTAGACCATGAATTCTACAGAGGAAGTAGACAAGACACTGTTCACTCAGAAAACAAAGAACTCATTGCTTATTGTACAAATTAATGTGGATGACATAGTGTTTGGATCAACATGCGGAGATGAGGCATCCAAATTTGCCAACCACATGAAATCAGAATTTGAAATGAGCATGATAGGCGAATTGAATTTCTTCTTAGGGTTACAGGTCAAGCAACTGGATGATGAAATTTTCATAAATCAAACTAAGTATGTAAAAGACTTAGTGAAAAGATTTGGGCTTAAGTCTGGTCGCACTTATCACACGCATATGAATACTACTCTAAAACTTTCAAAAGATACTAATGGAAAAAGTGTGGACCAACATCTCTATTGAAGCATGATCGGAAGTCTGTATATCTCACTGCCAGTCGTCCAGATGTATCTTTTAGCATTAGTGTGTGTGCTCGTTATCAGGCAGATCCTAAGGAATCTCACCTAACAGTGGTTAAAAGGATTATCAAGTATGTTGCAGGGACTACCATCTTTGGACTATGGTATCCATATGAAACCTCCACCATTATTACAGGATATTCAAATGCTGATTGGGCTAGAAATTTGGATGATCGAAAATCTACAAGTGGTGGATGCTTTTATATTGGAAATTGTTTGGTTTCCTGACAAAGCAAGAAACAAAAATCAATCTTGTTATCCACTGTAGAGGCTAAATATATAGCCGCAGGTAGCTGTTGTGCTCAACTTCTTTGGATGAAACATATGCTATTTGACTACGGGATTGCACAATCCACAAGGAGTCTCTTCTGTAACAATACCAGTGCTATAAATATCTCGAAGAATCCAGTTCAACATTCTCGGACCAAGCATATTGACATTCGTCATCATTTTATCCGAGAACTAGTTGAAGAAAAGACCATTGTGTTGGATTATGTAACTACTGAAAAATAGCTTGCTGATATTTTTACAAAGCCTCTTAACATAAATAGGTTCTGTGACCTCCAAAAGTCAATTGGCATTTGTTTGCATTAATAATATCTTTGGACCTATGGTACACACTGGAAAATCTTAAGGTCTGAGATATTCATGTCATGCTGATGATGAACAAATGTCAAAATCCTTACAGCCTCGATAATATTCGTGTAGTTTTATAATTGATTCCATCGAGATGGTACATCGATTCAATCGACGGTTCCTTGAACTACATTCCATCGGATTGCTGTTTTCCAACAACTGTCAGTGCAACGACGATGCTATCGATAACTGATCGATATAATCGATAAGTCTGTTATATAAAGAGAAGGGTGCACTCAAACTCATATCCCTTCCTTCTCAAAATACTTCTTCTAGTTCCTATCAGCATCTCACCTCTTCAAAACATGATCAAGGGGAAAGGTAAGGCTTACTTTCAATCTTTAGAGGAGAAAATCATGCAATCAAATTCTAGTAGGCATCAACCTACTCCAAAGGAAGGTTGTCCGTCTATCATCACTAAACGATTAGTGCTCAATAGTGTCATTGAGCCTTTTGGAGTTGACCTCCTTTTAGAAGTAATCGGTTGGCAAAATATTCTACATCTTGGAGGATCGTATCGACTGGGTGTGATCTATTAATTCTTCAAACATTTCCATGTCATTTGTGAAGATCCACCCAACATTCGAATTGTTCTTGCACATTACTCAAAGCTTATTACTTCAGTCACCTTGGCAAAACTCTTAGATCTGAAGATCACAGAATTTCAGTAACCAACCGAAATCTCAATGGGTTGGGGGTATGGGGAGAAATAACCCGTGCATTGTGCCAAGGGACTACAGTTCCACGAAATGATGAAAATTTACTGCATATCAACCATCTTGGACCCACCTTCAAAATCCTTCATATCATTTTTTGGTCAAATATGTATCCCTGCGATGTGTGTGGTGATCATCTTTCTCCATCTGTGATCAATGTACTTTATGATGTATATCAAGAGAATCAAGTATGTCTGCCAACTCTCCTCCTTAAGCAAATCATTCGTGTAATTCAAGGACATCATGGGGAGACACTGCCCTTTCTCGTGCTCATATGCAAACTCGCACATCATGCAGGGCTTCCTGCCTCATCTGATGAAGTGCATCCTGAAGCATGGTTTGATAGTGATGCATCACTGGCAGCACAACGATTTTGTCTTTCCTTATCTCCCTCCCGGCATAGTCTTTCTATACCAAGGGCCATCCAACATGCTCCACCAACAATGCGGCCTACACATGGAGGATCAAATCGCACGCCATTGGTCAGTCCTGAGTCGATTACAAATCACCTAACTCATCACCTCAAACGTCACCTACTCAATGGGATGGTTAGTGTAGAGGACCATCTGAACAATTGTGAAAGGCGTCTCACTATCATTGAAGAGAAGCTCGATGTCCTTCAGGAAACTACTCAGCAAATGGTAGACTTGCTCACGGATGATCTTCCTCGAAGACATTAAGCATAAGTCCAGTTGTTCTTTGAATATCCAATGTGTCTGCTGTTGTGTTATGTATTTTTATTTGGACAAATCTCATTTTACAGCTGTCTGTGGCAGCATTGTTTTTTTTGGGATACTAATTGTATATGGCTGCATACAATTCTTATTTTATTGCCATTCCTGTTGCTTATACAATGACTGTGCTGCCTTCATTGATGTATACTTTTGCTATTGAATATCTATATACCTCTGACTGTGCTTCCCCTATATGCTTAAATTCTTTAGTCAATATCACTTATTATGCCTTTGCCAATGACTCACAAAAATGGGGAGAAAAATTACAAACACCCCTGTGAAAAATTGAATATTTGTGCTCGTATATATTGCAGGTGTTAGGGGGAGCAGCCGCAACAAGAAAGGGAGAGTTTTGAAGAAAGGGGGAGTAATTACTGGTTGTGTACATGGGTGATTAGAATTTATAAAATTGTATTAATACATGTACACACAATTTAGGATGTGTCTGTCTTAGATATTATCCTAGGGTGTTTTGGGTATTTTGTCACGTAATTGACAAAAGGGAGATTGAACGTGCACCTACAAGTGCCCTGGTTTGTCAATTACGGTGTAATTTGAGTCAGTCGGACAACAGCGCCTAACAGGAAGATCAATTCAAGTGTCTGCCTCAACTGGATGTGTGGAAGCTCGCCACAGGTAAATCATAGCCTCACATCCGATGTCCCAAAATATCGGTGATTAAAACCCTTAAAACTAAGTAGAACACCTTAGGATTTTAGTGTAAGAAAACTTTTTACCAAACAGAAAGATCTTCAAGTTTTTCTTACCCTGTCGATTATATTGATTCACCTTTCGATATGATCGACCTGTTCTGTCGATGTCCTCAGAATCTCAACCGATACAATCGAGTAAGGACAAAAAGCATTCAGCAATCAAACTTTCATCTGGACGATTTATCGATATATCAGAATCTTAATTAATATCATCGATATTCGAATATCGATTCCATCGAAAGTGGATCGATAATATTGACAGACAGTTTTCCGACGTCCCTATTTTTCTAAAAAAAATTACTATAAGCTTTAATATATCGATGACTGTCCGATTCAATCTGAACTCAAATATCGATCATATCGGTAGTAATTCGATCATATCGATAGTAGGCGCATAATTCCTCCAGCATAAATTTCAGGGTGTGTTAAACATTGATCGGGGGCCATTCGAGGAAATCGATATTCTAATGTCGATATCATCGAGTCCTGGTCGATTGGATCGAGTATGGCACAAACTGACTAGCGTGCTTATAGGTAAATCTATATGATTTATCGATCCTATCGACAAGGTCTCGATATCATCAACATTTAAATTTGATGACATCGGCTATTCTCCGATCATATCTTTAGAACCTACAATTCTTCAAGGCTTATCTCTTTTATTTTCACCTGTCGATAGATCGATCCATCTATCGATGGAATTAGAGTTTGAAATTTGATAACATCGATGTGCATCTTGATCCCATCGACCAGCCGGTAAAAGGTTTCAAAAGTGAATGAGTTAAAGTTTGTACCATCGAGCGAATCATCGATACAATCGAGAATATATGCTCGATCATATCGACTCTTGCTCGATCATATCGAACTCTGTCATAAATGTGACCTTTTTATATCCGTTGGAACCTTTTGCCTATATATAGAGAGGTTAGTCTTTATTGCTGGTAGAGAAAGAAGAGAGTGCTTCTGAGTGTTTTAAACTTCATATCATTTATCTTAAGCCCTTTCTCTCAGGGAGTTCATCCTCCAATCCACCCTCATCATTGATATTCAATAGAGTGGATTGGGGAATGAACTTCCGCATTCAAGGATCCTCCAGCTACTACCTTAATGGTAAATCATTAAGCTGGGATGCTTTGAATGCATAGATGATTAGAATCACTCTATCTTCCTAATAGGAAAATCTTTAGAGAGTGAAATTCCATCATAACCTTAACTTGAACTGAAGCCTAGGATTGGTATATCTTTTGTGTTGCGGATCGAGGGAGCTGAAGACTTTTCATCAAGAAGAAGGAGATCTTCATCACTGCGCTAAAAGGGACTCATCAACTTATCTGTAAGTACTTAGAGTCCAGAGGACACTTGTGATCAATCTTTTTTAGGATTGGGTCTTAAGTGTTGCTCACCCTTTGAAGTCCTCAAAGGAGGCCTCCGATGGGAGTGTATGTGCGGGGTGCGTTGTGTAAACCCTTGCTCTGTGGAGAGCATAAACATCTGGTTAGGAGTGAACCAGTAAAACTCTGGGTTATGAGGTGAACCGTGTAAAACCTCTATTAGGGTCTTAAGGTAAGATCCTTAGCCAGTGTGCCTAAATCGGGTGCTATGTGTTGACCCTTGCTCGTGAGAGCATAAACAGTCAGCCTCTTTGTAGGTTGTATAGGTTTAAGGTGAACCTGATTTAAAACCTTAGTTTGAGGTGAACCATGAGAAACCTCCTTAGTGAAATTCGATACACTCAAGGGTTGAGTGTGGTAGCCGAGAGTGGAGTGGACAAGTAGTCAAACCACTATAAATGACTGTGTTTGTGAATGATTCTTGTGCCTAATTATTTGTGTGATTATATTAACTATATTTATACTTGCTCACACTTCACACACAATCATATCCATCATAGACTATAACTGCTCCATGCTTATCATTTAAATAGTTCTGTAATTGGATCCTTTACCAGGCTTGGAAGCCAGTAGAGTTAATTTTAAGTAATCCTAATATGTACCTTGTGATAGGATTTTTAATAATTCATAAAAACTTTAAAAAGTCCTATTCACCCCCCTCTAGGACATATTGGCATATTCCTACTTCAACTCAACCAGTCTTCACCGCTATTTCATATAGTTGTTATAAGTCCTACCCATTGAGTTAGATTTTAAGAGCTCCTTAAGCAAGTCTACGATTTTCTTAGCTAATGGGTAACGATTTTGATTTTTATAATTGATATGGTTGCTTTTAGGTTTTAAAGTCTGAAAAGTTTTAGTATTTTTAGAATTATTTTGATTCAGACTTTTCCCTTTTGAGTTAGAAGACTCCCCTTTGATAAATTTTGGTGGAGTATTCTTATATTTGGGAGGAATACTTTTATTATAGCCCAATGCAGATCAATCGCCACATTTTCTGGATCCGGATAAAAGTTTTTCTAATTTAGGATCACCTTGGGCATACCTCTATGTGTCCTTCAAACTTAAAAGTGAAGAGACTTCTAGTTTTAGTTTTTCATTTTTATATTTTAAGTTTTCAACTTAGGACATTTTAAAATCCAAGTCACACTTAATTTTTTCAAAGCAATTTGAAAAGTGTGATTTTTCTAAGACTAGATTATCAAAATTGTCTTTTAGTTTTGAAAACTTTTCTTTCTAAAGTTTTAACTTTACAACTTTCCCTGTATAAGGCATCAAAAGCATCTTGAAGGTCTTCTTCATTTTCATGGTCACTACCCAGATTTTCTTCACTAGTTGAATCATCATTATCTGAGCAAGTAAACTTGGCTAGAGTCATTAGAGCTTTAACATCATTAGCCAACTCTATTTCAAAATCTTCTGACTCAGAAGAGACTTCAGAGTAGGAAGATTCATCCCATGTAGCCAACATACCTTTCTTTTTAGACTTGTCATTCTTAAGACATTTGTTTGCTAGATGCCCATATTCATGGCAATTGTAGCATTGACATCTTTTAGAGATTTTCAATTTTTAGATCTAGATTTTTTCTTTTCAATAGGTTTTTGCAAATCAACCCTCTTTTTACTCTTGAAAATCTTGTAAAACTTTTTGGCTTAAAGAGCCATATCATCTTCAGAAGTTTCTAAATCAGAATTATTACTATTTTCATGAGAAATAATTTTAGAAGACTTAAGGGCGATTAACTTACCTTTGGGAGCCTTAAAATTTAAATCATAGGTTTGAAGAGACCCAACTAACTCTTTTATCCTCATATTATTTGTATAATGAATTTCATGGATCGCGGTCACTTTTGAATTGAACTGATCAGGCAATGAGCACAGTATTATTGCACAGACTTTACTTTCTGGGATCCTATCACTAAGACCCTACATAGAGTTGACAATGTCATTCAATCTTGTATAGAAGTCCATGAAAGTTTCACTTTCTTCCATACGTATTTCCTCAAATTTGGTTGTGAGGATTTGAACTTTAGATTTCTTGATAATTGTTGTACCCTCATGTGTCATTTCCAAATTATCCCAGGCTTTTTTTACAGTATCATAAGATATAATTCTCTTGAATTCATCCGATGATAGTGCGCAAGTAATAACATTTAAAGCCTTTGCATTGACACTACTCTCACTTTTCTGAAGAGTGGTTTAAGAAAAATAAGGTGAAACTTTTACAGTTATAGATCTATCAGTACCAGTCACTTCAGTGGTAGGAGGGTCCAATTGGTCACTGTGGCTTGCCACATGCTCTCATCCATATATTTTAAAAAGATCCTCATTATAGCTTTCCAATAGGCATAATTGTAGCCATCAAATGGTGGAGGCATAGTGATTGAGAGGCTATCAACATTTGACATCTTAAAAAACTCAGATCGATTAGCTCAGGAATTTAATCCAAATAACGAAAATAAAACGAGCTATTAGGCTTTCATACCACTTGAAAAAGGCTGAGCTAAATGTCCTAGAGGGGGGAGGGGGGGGGGGGGGGTGAATAGGACAATGCCAAATTTAAAAATAAAGTGCAGAAATAAAGACTTAATAAGAAGTTGATAGCACAATAGAAAGTAACCTCTAAAATCAAGTATTGAGACGTTGATACAAACTTAGTTCGAAGGAAAACCTGACACCAAAAACCTATGGTTTATGGCAGGACAACCTTACTAGAACGTGGGTGAGTATCAAAAACTCAAACTCAAATGGAGGTGAAAGAAATAAGAACTAATCTATTACGACATTCACCACACAATGCTTGATAAATAAAGATTACAACATTCACATCTACAAATACATCCCATGATCTTAAACCGTAAAATGATAAAGAAATAAATCAAACACCCACCAAACACTTGAGAACTATAGTGGTTCGTGTATGTACACCAATTATCTGAAAACAGTCACACAGCTACTCCACTCCTAATATTCACTCCCTCAGGATATTAGAGTTCACTAATCAAATATGTTTTTCAAGGTTCACCTAAAACCATCACAATTGTATTTTAAATGGGCTCACACAATCATAACCCCACACTCCGAGATTTTCTGGCTGATCTTAGAAAAAACCAAATGAGATTTTCTGACTTATCTCATAAACCAAATCAAATAAAATTATAGAAAAGGAAACACGTATCTGTATGAAGATTCTGGAGTAGCCCGGTAGAACCAACTTGATGATGACGTAGATGTTCAACATTCAATCCAACAAGCGTATAAGGTTCTAGGTCTAAATAATTTTTAATTTAAATCAACCTGGGCTAACTTGATTTGATTTCGATCTTAATAAAGGATAAATTAAATGTCACTTTTCAAAATTAGATTGGAATAGAGATATAAAATTAAATAACAAGAGCTACTTATAAAGAATCTAAAATATGCACAAAATAACTTAGAATAAACACAAAATTATCTTAGAGTGATTGGTTAAAAATAATTAGAATTGAATAGAAAACTCTGAAATTTGATTGCTATTCATGGGTGAAAAATCTATTCACTCGATTGGTCTTAGGTTCGCTTCAACTGGCCTTAGGTCTAACAGTTTTTCAAAAATTATGGCGCGATAAGATTTGGCAAGTGCTCAACTGGCCTTGTGGGTCCCACGACTTGTCGACTGGCCTACTGACTGGTCATGGACTACACATGACTGGTTTAGTGGGGCCGGAATGCTTGCTATAATTTGAGTCAAGTCCTGCACGATTGATCAAGCACTGTTCACTCGACTGGTCGAGCAGTTTCCAGAACTGGTTGAGGACCAACAGAAAAATTCTGAAAAATTGTAACAAATCCTGGACCGGTTGAGCCAGTGCTAGGGATAGTAAAAAAAATAACCTATTAACCTATAAAATGACTGATACCAAGTATGAAAGAATGTAACATGCCCTAATGTTAATATAGGTCATTCATACCTTATTTCTGAGATAGAACGTGTGAACCATCAAACTATCGATCACATCGACTACTTTAATTCTTACGATATTCGAAGCTTGAACTCAACGTATTAAACTTAGTCTTCAATTAGGACTTGAATTCTTGGACATTTCTGGTTACAGAACTTGAACTGCAATATTGCGATTGGGTTCTTGAAATTTGAGTATTCAACCAACACTTGAAACTCATATAGTTTCTTCAGCTTGAAGATCTTGGTAAGTTCGTCATAGATATAGGCAAGATTGATTCTGCAAATCAAAGAACAAGCTTGATACATAAAACACATAAGCATGACACAAACTCGTATTGGATTGGGGCACAAAAATTTGACTAAACTTAGGGTTTCCAACATAGCAATTTCAGGTGGCCCAACTTGTGGGGCTCACTACAATGTATGTGTTTCATCCACACCTTCCATCCTTTTTTCCAGATCATTTTAGGCCATGGGCATGAATCTAATCTAGATTCAAATCTTAGATGGGCCACACCACTAGAAATAGTGGAGACAATGATACCCATTATTACAACCTTTCAGTGGCCAACCATGTTGTTTGTATGCCATTTAACAGTGGCATAAACAACATGTGACCTGTACCTTGACTAAAAGTGGTCAGGATGAAGGCAAAACCCAACTATCAACTTAATCTAAAGCTTTTGGGGGCCACATGAGTGGACCTGTCGAGGCTTTATGTGGATTACCGCAAGCTTAATAAGTTCACAATCAAGAATAAGTATCCACTTTTGAGGATTGATGACTTGTTTGATCAGTTGCAGGATGTGTAGTTCTTTTTTAAAATAGACCTATGGTTTGATTATCATCAGGTTTGTGTTTGGGAGGAGGATATCTCGAAGTCAATATTGAGGACGCGCTAAGGTCATTTTGAGTTCTAGGTTATGTCTTTCGAAAGGGCAATGAGTTTATTTGGAGTAATACTTATGCGTAGGCATTCGCAGAGCTAAAGGATCATTTAACTTCTACACTAGTCCTTACTCTTCCCTCTGGGAGTGAGGGATTGTAGTTTTTACAGATGCCTCACTTATTATAACGCCCTAAAAATCGGGGGTCGAGCAGAAACTTAGCTCCCGAGTTCCAACGCATCACTTATGCAACATAGAAAATGATGATTAAATGTTGTTCATATTAGTACATTAAACATGAATGAGATTACAATAAATCAACATATCATACTCCAGAGACAATTAGATTACGCAAGCAGAAGACTGTGATAGGTATATAAAGCATATAAGTGGTTGTAAGTCCCTCTAGTATGAACATGTCATCAGGTTAAATAATTACATGTATAGTTCCAAAATTTACAAAATGATACAATGTAATGACATCTAATCTGTATCCCTGTAACCCTGTTGACGCAACTCCAGGTCTACATAGACCCGCCAGAGAGTTGCATGCAGGAGAACTCCTCCTCGTCATCATAAAAGTTAGGCTCCGCTTCATAAGCATCGTCATCATCTGCTGTTAAAACAGAGTTTGGTTGGTGTTTTAAAACACTATCCCCGAGTGAGAGTGAGTGATCAACTCAGTGGAGCTATAAGGTAAAGGTTAACATGTTATCAATTCAGCCAAGCAGTAATGATAAGGCAATACAACAATCATATCCTAAGTACTCTTGTTAATGCAGGAATGATATGCTGTAATGATGCATGCCCTCGCCTGCACTCCCTCAGCGACATCATCTCACGATCATGCATGACAAACTTCCTAAATGTGCGCTTCCTCGTCAAAGCATATGCGATGCGATGCATGGTCGTGTTAGCTAAGTAATTTATTTAGGCTTATTCATACAGCAGATTCAGGAAGCTAAGGTATTTCCTTTTATATCATTTACCAAAACGATGATCCATATACGGTCGTTAATCCTAGTTAATCACATATGATAGGTAAGTTATAGGGTAACGTCACCCCTGATTTAAAAGTAGTGGACAGGCAAGTTTAGGTCGCTATAGGAGGCTCATTACCTTGGCGTAGGCCTAGTTTATACTCGAGGTCACTACAGGAAAGGTTTGTCACCTTGACGTAGGCCAACAACTTGAATACAGTGTCTCATACCACCATATTCGGCTCACGAGTTTTGGATTGCTCACTGGTCACTACAGGGAGGCTCATCACCCCAGCGTTGGATGACAACTTGATCACGGTGTCCCATACCACCATGCCCTGCTCATGAGTCTTAGCGGATCATGGTACCAAGGTTAAATGGGCTTTTCACTAGAAAGTAGTACCTTAGATTCATGCAGTAGCACCATACATGGTGAACATACATTGGGCCAATCGGGTTACTCGACAAGCTCGACTAGTACGAGCGTACATTAAATTAATTGACATGTAGCGCATATGCACTCCTCGTGGCCTAACCAGTATTGATAAACACCGTACGACTTAGATTCATCGAACGTATCTATGGTGGCGAACTAGCTTGGCCACTGATCGTAAACCGTTACTGATTGCCTGGACTAAGTACTAGTCACAATCATACTCAAACGCCATAAGCATTCATATGTAATAGTCAAACAGCATATGACAACCAATTCAAGTACAATTCTTATTTGAGCATTTTAACAAACACATAACACACATGTTGATGTACATATGCATTTCATCCATAAATCACGTAGTAGGAAGATAGGTTACATGAAGGAAACTATAATAATAGATAAGGTAATTGAGAATCATATCTTAACACCCTCCTTAAATACATTTCAACAAGCATTTTCTCATTCAGGCATTTTATCAAACACTTAGACTACACATATCAACATTCATGTAATAAATTTGTTATAACATATATTATAGTAAATCCTTTCACAAGGAGTTGCCACACATAGAACAATCATGTATTTTCAATCAATAATTATGGAAAGCACAAATCATAATTCCATATTCATTCAAACATTTCAACAAACACATGGAATGCATTATATTCAACATAGTTCATATATATGTGTAATATACAGGAAACATCACATCAAAATACATGTGACATTAATCAAGTCAGTCATAAATTATTAACTAACATTAAAAGCCTTGAAAACTATAACCTAAACGTTTATAGTCCACACCTTTCATCGATATACTCGTATCGAACTCAGTTTGAATCCTGCATTCCCGAATATGGAATAACGGGTACTTATACATTGAGATAGGTTAGCTATTTCATAGATTCTTCTATTTGGATTCCTAAACAAGATTAGGGTTAGGATTTCTTACCCAAAAATGAATTTGGATTCGACGGTGTAACGATGTAGGAGAAATGATTTGGCTTGTGGAATGGTGGGAACGAATCCTAGCAAGTATCTCTCTCTCTCTCTCTCTCTTCTCCTCACTCTTTCCTTCTCTTTTCTCTCTTCTCTCCTAGGGTTAGGAAATTCGTATAGAATGAGAGAGGGGTGGGTTAAGGCCCTTATATAGGTTGAGAAATGATGTCAATGGCCCCAGGGCCATGATATACTTAGGTTATAACCAAAAGTCATTCGTTTCGGGCCAACGAAGCTCATCTGAAGGTTGATTGCTTGCCTACGGTCTGAAGAAAGTTCCCTGACAATGGATCTATGCTAGGTTAAAGTTTCGATCAGATCAAATTTACAGATCGACCATGGAGGACCAGTTTCAGTTCAGCGGTCATCGTCAATCGATCAGGGCAACAAGTACACTAACATGTGTAGGAAAATTTTCCTGATCCAAGGGTATAGTTGGGTCAGAATCTGACGGTCTAAAAACTTAGATTTGGATTGCAAGTGAATGGCCCAAGTTACTTAAATTTGAGTTCATTTTCTAAAGATATTTGCATTTCTCACACACTTCACTCTAGGCTCAAGTTGTGCGTTTCTGGATACTATTTGGACTTGATTCCCATGATGGTCGTCAAGCCCAGTAAGGTGGTCATAACCGTATAGTTTTGCGGTAGTCAGACTATCGACTCGCGATCCAGGTCTGATACGAAGTTTCAATGTGCTCTCGAGAGGAACCGGGTTTTGAGATTAATCTTAGGTTTTTAGATAATGTAGAGTTGCGATTCTACTGGGTTTGGGTCTTGCAGTCCATATAGAAAGCACTTCAAGCTAATCTACTAATTAATTCAGTTTAGTACTTAATTAATTTTTGATTAATTTTTAAAGGATTTGGTCCTTAGTGATTTCTGCCTGAGGTGATACTCGGGTCTTTGTACGGATTATTCTGAGATGTTACACTTATTGGTTTGGGTGTTGTCCTGATGCAGTATGGGAAACTTGTGGCTTTTGCGTCTCGCTAGCTCAAGGTCCATGAGCAGAACAACCTCGCACACGATTTAGGATTGACAATTATTATTATCGAACTGAAGGTGTGGAGGTACTACCTATACAAGGTCATATTTGTGCTATTTTCAAATCACAAGATCCTGAAGTACCTCTCCTTACAGTCCGAGTTGAACATGAGGTAGAGGCGCTGGATGGAGCCCCTAAAAACTATGATTTCAATCTTTTGTACCATTCCAACAAGGTCAACATGGTTGTGAATGCCCCTAGGCGCCAGACACAGGGCCTGGTGGTGCATATAATGATCCAAGAGTGGAGGATGATCAGGATATAACAAAATATGATTTTGAGTTGAGCCTGCTGTCTTTTATCAGACAGTTATCGAGCTTGCCGATGCAACCCTCTCTTTTTTTTAGGATGATCGAGGCTTAACAGGCATATCAATTGTTATAGGATTAGCGAGTTGTAATGTCTCAGAAAAATTGGTACAAAGACCCGAGTACTACCTTAAGCAGAAATCGCTAAGGACCAAATCCTTTATAAATTAGACGTGAATTAACTAAGTGTTAAACTAGATTGCCTATAAAATTAGCACAAATCACTTTAAATTCGATCTGTAGGACCCAAAATCTGCAGGATCGCTAATGCTACATTACTTAAAAACTTAAGATCCATCTCAAAATCTAGTTACTCTCGGGAGCATCATGAAACTCCGTATCGGACCTGTACCGCGCATCGAAAGTCCGATTACCCTAAAACAATACGGTTATGAGTGCCTTACTGAACCTGACAATCACCTCGAAAATCAAGTCCTAATAATACCCAGAAGCGTACAACTTGAGCTTGGAGTGAAGTGTATAAGAAACGCGAATAACTTTAGGAAATGAACTGAAACTTATGTAACGCCTCGAACTTTCCTGTGGGCTCGAGTATTACAATTGTAAACTATATTAGTACATTTGAGTGAAGGTACAAATAGCCCATTTTATTCGCCATCATTTGGTAAATATTGACCCACCATTTAATTTTAATAGTTAGAATAACAAAAATTTCATATATGACCATTAATTTAAATAAATCAATAACTGAACGTTAAGACCCACGTACTAGGGCCCGCTTACAAATTTAAAATGACCTGATCCTTCAAAGTAAAGCCCAATGAATAAATGGCTTTGATCAGTGTGTGACCCATGTAAATAATATATATACAATGATAACAATGATAACAATTCTATATATATCTAAATATAAATAAGTAATTTACATTTGATAAACCTATAAAACATGACCAAAAGAGAGAACCATCTGATTAAATATAAATAGATGATATAATAACAAAAAATTAATAATACCAATGATATTAAAAATAAAATAAAAATGATATGTAATATTACGCGTATGTAACAGGCCATCTGATCTATAATCTGACCATTAAACTATAGTTAAGTGGTTCCTTAGACTCTATTTACCGTTGAGTTCCAATCTCGAAATGATCAAACCATCGAATCAACAAAAATCTACAATTAAGGGGCCAAAACCTAAATTTTTGGGCCATCCAACAGAATGATCCATCAAAAAATTAGTCCGATGGTCTAGCAGTAGTAGTAGAGTCATATTAACGAAATAGATTGATCAAAGGCATAACATAGATCCCACGTCAGAGCCGTACGTGTGCACAGATAGCGTACACTCACCGTGCATGAGATCAAGCATCGGGTCAAAGAAGCTTTGACCCGATAGAAATTTGAAATCAGCAAAAATACTCTCCCGCCTGTCGTCTGTTCAAAGTGGACCCCATTTGTCGACGCAATCACTGTCCAACCGAATACGTTAACCAAATCCACACCGTCCACATGATTGTTAGGGTCCCACCGATCCTAACCACACTTGGATTGGTGATTGAAAGTTCCCTACACAAGCACAATCAACGACCGGTCGGGCGTTGTGAGTGGCGGGTGCTAACAGGAAAAGAAAAGCCAAGTCACCCGTGTTGCTGGAGAAACCGACCGTTGGGAATGGTCGATTGCTTCCTGCGCACGCAAGAAATTCCATGTAAGCCCTACCCTTTCTAAAAATGCTCACCTACACGTCGGATGGCGAAAAGAATATCTCCATTTATAGCAACAATGCATCTCGTCCGTTCCTGGTCGCCTAGAAGCATCCATTAGGCAAATCCTAGGCTTCCGAAGTAGGGCAACCTAATATTTTCGTAGCAGCTGAGAAAATAGCGAGATTTAAAGCTATGCCCTGGTTTTTCACTTTCAACGAGTTTCCTTAATCAACGGCCATCCTTGCTCCGTAAAATGGACCCCATATTACTTGTAGGTCATATCAGGACCGTTTGGACGGTCCTGATCTTAGGATTAGCCACTCAGTTGGAAGTTTTCATTTTCATCAGTCATCTTCCTCAAACTGACAGTAAAACCCATCCTTTTTAGAACAAGTCCTTTCACCAATCCGAAGCGTCCATCGTGTGGCCCATCAAACCCGAAACCCATCTGTGAATGACACCTGGACCCATGCACACAATCAGCCACTTAAGAGAATCCTGTTGGGAGTGTTCTCTGAAATGGCCAAGCTATATGTCCTAGAAGGGAGGGGGGTTGAATTGGACTATGCCAAATTAAAAGTATCATAGCGGAATAAAACCAAGAGATAGCCAAATAGAAATAATTCAATTCTTAAAGCTGAAATAAAAGCAACCTCAATAAACTAGTATTGAGAGGTTAATACGAATTCAGTTCTAAGGACAACCTTACACCATAAAAACCAAGGGTTTATAGCAGGACAACCTTATTTCTAGAACGTCCTTTGTATCAAAAACTCAAACCAAAGAGGAATAAATAAACAACAAAGAATTGAAATAAATTGCAGAAATTTAACTCTAAATTATTACAACATTCCCCACTGTGCTTGAAATGAAAAATTACAACATTCACATCCACACGCACATTCCACAGTTATGAATGATAAAAGATAGAAAGAATAAATCACACATCCACAAAACAAAAAGAGTTATAGTGGTTCACCTGTGTGTACACCAACTGTTATAAAATAGCCACACAGATTACTACTCCACTCCTAATATCCTCACACAAGGGATATCAGCGTTCACTATCAAAATAAGTTTCACAGGTTCACCTAAAACCTTCACAATTGTGTCTTTTTAACTTGGGCTTATACAATTCAAAAACCCCTCTGCCTGAGTTTTCCAACTCTCCTCTGATAACCACACATGAGATTTTTTTGGCTCAACCTCAAAACAAACCAAAAAGTAATGTAAATTATAATAAATGTAAAATATATGAATTTCTCCTTTCGTAGTAGCCCGAAAGAACCAATCGGAGTAGATGATTGAATGTAGAAGTTCAAAGTCCAATACTCACTTTAAAATGGTTCTAAGTTCTAATTGATTTTAAGTTAAATCAAATGGGCTAGCTGTATTTGATTTTGATTCAAAGAAGAAGGAATTATAGAATTTTTCTCTTTTCAAATCAGATTGGAATGCAAATCAAAATTAAATAACAATAAGCTAACAAAAAAAATATTAATTATGCACAAAGTAACTTAAAATGAACATAAACTTATCTCAGAGTGGATCCTTGATTTTACTTGAATTTCTATAGGAAACTCTGAAATTCATCCTCAATTTATAGTAGCAGAAATCTCATCTACGACTGGTCTTGAGGACACTTCGATTGGTCTTAGCAGAATGGATTTTTGAATATTTGGGTACGATCGGATAAAACCATTCTATGACTGTTCGTAGGGTGTTTACGACTGGTCGTAGGCTCTCTACGACTGGTCGTAGGACTCTCACGACCGGTCGAAGGAACCCCAAAACATTGCTAGAGTTTAAATCGTGGACTTAGGACTGGTCATAGGATAGGTCGACACTTCTCACACGACCGGTCGAACAGTCTCCAGGACTGGTCGTAGCTTAATCAGAAATTTCTGAAAAATTTGTAACAACTTACGACTAGTCTTGAAATTTCTAGGACTGGTCGAGGCAATGCTAGGACTAGTCAAACAAGGTCCAAGACTAGTCTTAGAATAGACCAAAATCATGTATAACAATATAGTTTGAATTATGCATTCAAAATGACCTACCCTAAGGTCAATCTAAGGTCTATTATACCTGGACCATGAAGTATGAACATTGAACTTCATTCATTCAACGAAGGTAGACCTTTGAATCTTAGTAAGCTTGAGCTCTCGCACTTGATGTAGCTTAGTCTTGAGATATGCAAAAGCTTGAACTCAAACTTCATCTTGAGTTGCACTTGAGACTTGAAGTGTACTTTAGTCTTGTAATCTTTATTGAAGTAGCTTTGAACATATATGCTTACAGATGTTGACAAAGTACATGGCTTAACTTAACTTGTAGTTGATTAATGTACTTGACTTGAATCACTTGTGAGGCCGTGTCTCGAATATATACAAATCAACATACAAACACAAGACAGAGATAAAGGTTTTGGAACCACAAAATTTGACAACCAAAGGGGCATGTGACCATAACACTTACAATCTCCCCCTTTATCAAATTTGTGACAAAACACTCAACAATAATATAACCAAGATGAATATAAAGAATTAAGCACAGATTATAACAAAAAGAACCAGTTACAGCTTGGTTAAAGAATCATGCACCAGTTGTCATACAATAACTAGCACACCACAGACGAAGTAGGCAAAACACTTCACCTTCTTACTCCCCTGAGTAGCACACATATATCCAAAAAAAAATGCTTCCTACTACTCACAAATCAGTTTATCTTATAGATCAATCCAAAACCATCAGAGAAGTTCTCCCCCTTTTTGTCACAATATGACAAAGGAAGAACAACACAATGGAACATGATAATAAACAAGAGTAATCAAGGAAAAAATATATACAAAAATAAAGATCATAACTATTAAAATAGTTCAATCCACAGACAATAAAGCATAGCCAGCAAACCACATAAAGTTCACAATCCAACAAAATTAAACTTAAGGTTATTACAGACCAAAGATAAAATCACTTAATCTGAACCTGAAGAAAGAGTAGGTATGGAAGGATCAAGTTGATGCATGCCCTTGTTTAAGTGCCTAAGATACTTTCGCATATATTTAAATTGTAAATCATAGGCAACATTCATGTTATCAACTTTAACATCCATATGCTCTATCTTCTCCTCTAGTGCACGTAAACATGCATCAAACCTAGATGGTTCATAATCAGGGTCATTAGCAGAATCAGACTCAATTTCATCAAAAATATCATCCATGTTAATGTCGTCTGGAGGAAGATCATCAACTTCTTCTTCATTTCCAGCTTCAGCTCCACCACACCATCCGCTTGGCCAGGAGGCAAGTCTAACTTCATTTTGTTTATATTTGTGTTGTTAAAAATCAGATTATGGATAGGAGCCTCTCCAACAGGCATAGCGACCAACAATGAGAAGCCAAAACAGTCATAAGGTAGGAAAAAGGTATACCACTATGACTTGGATAGAGACGAAACTGAATGATGAAATGACATATTAAAGATGGAAGGCAGACTTTAGTACCAGTAACGACACAGTGCAAAATACAAACCATAAAAGCAGTCAACTCTTTTTTGTTACCAGAGCAAGGATATAGATTTGAAGTAAAAATTCTGTAGAGGACTCTGTATCTGGGTAACAAGTACTTTGAGGGGAGTCCATTCTCCTTGTGAGTCCATTGCACATTCATGTTACATAATGCTCTAGTGAGCATCTGTTTTTCAGTCTCAGAGGGTTTTTCAGATAGAACATGAATGGGGATACCCTCATCATTAACTGGAATATCCATAAGGTCAGATATTAAATGATGGTCTACATTAAAAGGCCCTTCTCTAGCATCTATTTTAAAAGTTAAATTTTTAGTAGAGAAATCTGATATACATGCAAACATGGATTGTGCAATAGATTGGTATGTAGGCCCACCCTAATGTAATATGTTGTCCCAACCTATATCTTGGAGGAGAAGAACGATACTAAATGGAGCAATGTGTTTAAGATTAACAGCTTTTTCAACAATAACTTTGTGCAAACGCAAATCCTGTATATATGAAGGATCATTTTCGGGAGAATGAAGATGGCGCTGAGTTATTAGAGCTGATCTAGAGGATGATGGACCACGAGCTATTTTCTTTTTTCCTCTAGCATTCATTACCATAAAGGAATACAAAGGAGCAAGAAATTATAAGGAAATAGAGATGAGTTTTTCTAGATTAGAAAATGGAGAAGAAAAACCTCCAAAACCTCAATAAAGCTTGAAATCAAGTACTCTAATGATAATAAAGAAGAGAATAGTACTTGAATCTACTATTTTGACCAAAAGAATGCATTAACCTTGAAGATCAGGTCGGTGGGTTCGACTGGTCGAATGACGGCTCGTTGGAGAGGAAGTTAGAAATGAGGAAGATGAGATTTTCTCCCAATTTTAAAACAATCAACGCCCTCCACGGCCTGTCTTGGCCTGTCCATGACCGGTCGTACCAGGACCGATCGTGTACACCCACGACTGGTCGAGTATCGACAAAAATATGCATTTATTCAGAAAATTTGAAATTTAAACACATAAATTCTCAAATCTATTTACACTATGATACACAACTGCATGAATAATCAATTTTGTATGTGCATACCAAGATCAAATCTTAATTTATTAAGCCTGTTTTTGTCTAGAAGTTTAGTGAAAATGTCAGCAAGTTGAGTCTCGGTCAGAATGTATTCTAAAGATATTATTTTTTCTTCCACTAATTCACGAATATAATGATACCTTATATCAATGTGCTTAGTATGTGAATGCTGGATTAAATTTTTTGAAATATTTATAGCACTGGTATTGTCACAATATAACACCATTGAATCTTGTGCTATTCCATAATCACTTAACATAGGTTTCATCCAAACAAGCTGAGTACACATATTTCCAGCTGCGATGTATTCAGCCTCAACAGTAGAAAGTGATATAGAACTTTGTTTCTTGCTAAACCAAGAAACTAAACAATTTCTGATATAAAAATAACCACCACTGGTTTATTTCCTATCATCAATATTTCCAGCCCAATCAGCATCAGTGTACCCTGTCAACTGAATATTAATATCATATGGATACCAGAGACCCATATAAACTGAACTTGCAACATATTGCATAATCCGCTTAATAGCAGTTAAATGAGATTCTTTAGGATTAGACTGATATCTCACGCAAATACCAACACTTAAAGCAATATCAGGTCTACTAGCAGTCAAATAAAGCAAACTGCCAATCATACTACGATATAACTTAAGATCGATATTTTTACCTGTAGAGTCCTTTGAGAGTTTTAGGGTTGTACTCATAGGAGTATAAAATGTTTTACCATTCTCAAATCCAAACTTTTTGATCAAGTTCAGAGCATATTTGGTCTGAGAAATAAAAATTTCATCAGGTTGTTGTTTTACTTGCAACCCTAGGAAATAGTTCATTTCCCCAACCATGCCCATTTCAAACTTAGATTTCATTAAATATGCAAACTTAACAGTCATGTTAGCACAATTTGATCCATAAATAATATCATCAACATAGATTTGAACCATTAAGATATCATCATTATGTTTCTTAACAAAGAGCGTCTTATCGACACTACCCATTTAAAAGTTATGACTAAGTAAGAACTTAGTCAATTTCTCATATCATGATCTGGGAGCTTGTTTTAGACCATAGAGAGCTTTTTTAAGACGATATACATGATTAGTAAACTTAGGGTCTTCGAACCCTGTAGGTTGTTCAACATATACTTCTTCATGTAAATCACCATTCAAAAAGGCACTCTTTTCATCAATTTGATAAATTTTAAACTTTCTATAACAAGCAATGAATATAAAAAGTCTGATTGATTCAAGACAAGTAACTGGTGCAAAGGTTTCATCGTAATCAATTCCTTCAATTTGAGTGTACTCTTGTACAACCAGTCTTGCCTGGTTTCGAATAATATTACCAAGTTTATCAGACTTATTTTTAAAAATCTACTTTGTTCCAATAATATGTTTATCTTTAGATCTAGGAACATGATATCAGACATCATTTCAAACAAATTGATTAAGTTCTTCCTCCATAGCAACTATCCAATTTTCATCAGAAAGATCTTGATCAAAATTAAATAACAATAAGCTAACGGATTTTACTCAAATTGATCAAAATCAAATAACAATAAGCTAACAAAAAGAATATTAATTATGCACAAAGTAGCTTAAAATGAACACAAACTTATCTCAGAGTGGATCCTTGAATTTACTTAAATTTCTATATGAAACTCTGAAATTCATGCTCAATTTATAGTAGTAGAAACCTCATCTACGACTGGTCTTAGCAGAATGAATTTTTGAATATTTGGGCGTGATTAGATAAAACCGTTCTACGACTGGTCGTAAGACTCTCACGACCGGTCGAAGGAACCCCAAAACATTGCTGGAGTTTGAATCGTAAACTTAGGACTAGTCGTAGGATAGGTCGACACTATTCACACGACCGGTCGAACAGTCTCCAGGACTGGTCGTAGCTTAACCAGAAATTTTTAAAAATTTGCAACAACTTACTACTAGTCCTGAAATTTCTAGGACTGGTTGAGGCAATACTAGGACTAGTCGAACAAGGTCCAAGACTAGTCTTAGAACAGACCAAAATTATGTATAACAATATAGTTTGAATTATGTATTCAAAATGACCTACCCTAAGGTCAATCTAAGGTCTATTATACCTGGAACATGAAGTATAAACATTGAACTTCATTCATTCAGTGAAGGTAGACCTTTGAATCTTAACAAGCTTGAGCTCTCGCACTTGACGTAGCTTAGTCTTGAGATATGCAAAAGCTTGAATTCAAACTTTATATTGAGTTGCACTTGAGACTTGAAGTGTACTTTAGTCTTGTAATCTTTATCAAAGTAGCTTTGAACATATATGCTTACAGATGTTGACAAAGTACATGGCTTGCTTGACTTGTAGTTGATCAATGTACTTAACTTGAAGCATTTGTGAGGCCGTGTCTCGAATATATATAAATCAACATACAAACACAAGACAGAGATAAAGGTTTTGGCATCACAAAATTTGACAACCAAAGGGGCATGTGACCATAACACTTACATTCTCTCAGCCGGCTTGGCTTAATAGCCCGCTAATCCTTGCGATTAGCTGGAGACGTTTTCAGAAACAGTAAGGCTATAAATAGCTGTGCATTAGGGCGAATTCCAAGGGAGAGAAAGAGAATAACAAATGTTAAGAGAGAAATTTTTGGTAATTGATATAAGGAAGGTACCTAAGCTTCCCAACCCTGTTGTATGAATAAACCTAAGTAAGAACTTGGTAATCACGACCATAACATTGCATTGCACAATGCTTTAGTGAGGAAGTAGCATGTGTCTGGAATGGTGCATGCCGCGACCGTGAGATGAAGTTCACTGAGGGAGTGTTAGCAAGGACATACATCATTATCATACCATCCTTGCATTAACAAGAGTACTTAGGGCTTGATTGTTGTACTGCTTGATTGAATTGATAACATGTTAACCTTTGCATTATAGTCCCACTGAGTTGATTACTCACTCCCACATTCTGGGATGGTGTTTTATACACCAACCAAACTCTATTTTAGATGTAGATGATGGCACAACACACGAGGCCGAGCCAGACTTCTATGATAATGAGGAGGAATTCTCATATATGCAGTTATCAGGCGGGTTTACATAGGCCACTCTGATCGATGGGGATTGTTGGTTTGCTGATTAGATGACATTATACATTTTGTATATTTTAGAATTTTGCATATAACTATTTGACCTGGTAACATGATCATACTCAGGAGACTTACAATTGCTTATATACTTTATATTCTTATCACAGTCTTCCACTTGCGTAATTTAACTATCTTTGGAGTATGATATGTTATTTTGGTATAATCCCACTCATGTTTAATGCACTAATACAGATAACCTTTAATCATCATTATCTATGTTGCATAAGTGATGTGTTGGAACTCGAGAGTTAGGCTCCTGCTCGACTCTCGATTTTCAGGGCGTTACACAAGTAGAGGCCACCTTAGAGGGTCAAACAGATTGATAGATTGGGTTAGATGATGGACTTCATTTTAAAGGTCGGTTGTGTCCTGAATATTTTAGAGTTGTGTAGAGATCTTATGATTGAGGCACATCGATTGAGGTTCACTATCCACCCGAGCTCCACCATGTGGTACTGTGATATAAGGAGGTAATATTTTTAGGTCAAAATGAAGCATCATATTGCTAATTTCATGTGAGAGTGCGACACCTGCCAGCATGTCAAGGTCAATCCTCAGAAACCTATAAGTCCCCTACAGTCGTTGAGTGTCCCATCATGGAAGTGGGAGCACGTGACCACATGCTTATTATAGTCTTGCCAAGGACTCAACACTGTCGTGACACCATATGAGTTGTCGTGGATGTAAGACCCGTATCTTGGTCCGTACCTTTTCGTAGACTTCCACGGTCTTACCGATCGAATTTCGGCAACCTTCGACCCTTAACCGATATCGACGCGTGACCCTGATTCATATGCCGATAACCCGAGCCGACTCAACCCAAGACCAATACCATAGCGACCGCGCCGTCGTTGCGGTTTCGATGCGGTGACTCGCGCGCCGAGGCGATACCCTGGTCAAGAGATATGAGCCAACGTTCGGTGCGAGAAAATGCCACGCGTTGCGAAACCCAAGGGAATCTCAACGATGTGTCACATCAATCACATCAATCCCATCAATCAATCACCCATCAAGCCATCACAAGTCAAGTACACATCACTTTATTCCCTTTTCCCAAGCAACCACAAAAGTCTCCCAAACCCATACCTCTCTTACACAAAAAGCCACAAAAGTCTTCACCACCCATACCTCTCTTACACAAAAGCCTCAAAAGTCAAGCTTTTCTTACACAACCATCATTCATCCATCCATCCATCTCTCTCTACATCACTCTCTCTCTTTCTCATTTTTCTCATCTCAATCCCAAGCAACAAAGAGATCCCACGTATGGAATTTTGTAAGAATTCCTAAACTCCAAGTGGCCCACCTTCCTATCCCATTATCTCCCATCTCAACCTTCCATTCTCCATCTCCTCCATTGAAGTTGAAGCTAAGGTGCCAAGGAACCTCTAGGAGTAAGAAGATCGGAAGGTGGGTGCCTCAATAGGCTAGTTTTTCTTATTTTTATGGTGGACCAAGTGAGGCCCACCGATCAATGGTGTGGATCTCACTTGGGACCCTAAGATAAGGCCGATGGCCTACTTGGATCATCATGATCATTCCATGATGGGGCCATTCTCCATGGACCCCATTATGATGTTTATTTTCTTTAGAAAGGTCATCTAGACCATCCATATTGGTGGGAAAAGGATCCCCACCGTTGATCTTCAGTTTTGATGGTCACATGTGCAAAATGACCCACTTGATGTATGATTTCATGTAAGGGAGGGCCCATAATGTCGGGGTCCCTCCATCACAAGCCGTGTCCCACTCTCCATGTCTCTCTCTCTCTCTTTTATTTCTTTTATTTTATTTTATTTTATTTTATTTTTATGCAATAGGATTGTGTGGCCCACTTGAATGGATCCCACCTTGAGATTTTATTTTATTCAAATTTTTATTCAAGTGGGGCCCACCTTAGACGTTGTACCCATGTCACCCATCAGTGGTGGCCCACTTCATCAGGGCCCACCGCTATTAAAAAAAATAATAATAAAACAAAACCGTCCAGACGTTTCAAAGGAAAGAAGAAAAAGGAAAGAAGTAAAGGTGGACTTTGGTGGTCCACTTGCTTAGGCCCCACTATGATGTATTTAGGCAATCCAAGCCGTTCATCCTCTTACCTACGGTATTTTAGCCGTTGGGTAGGGATTTGGGGCTGATTGGAAGACCTGGTGGGCCATAGCATCAAAGAATGCATCACTACCATTCAAGGATCCTTTTCTGTTTTTATTTCATTTTCTAATCCCAAAAAAATTCAAACTTTGGACTCTTTTTGTCTGTTGCAAGCTGTAGAACACCATGGCTGGAGTGGATTTCCAGGTAGCGGGTTGGAGTGGATTTCCAGGTAGCGGGCCCCACGCATGAGTTTTGGCAAAAAAAAGAAATTTAGGAGAGAGAGGAGGAGGCATGCCTCCCTCACTGACAGCGGCAGCACGCTGCATGCAGCAGCCTGCAGTGCCCGGGCGGGCGGGCGTCTAGCAGGCCACCCACGACTGCTGCCTTGGGCCTCACCTTGATTGTTATATGCCATCCACACCGTCCATGAGGTGGGTCCCATCCTCAGGTGGGCCCCCTCCAAATTTCAGGTCGATCAAAAACTCAGGTGGCCCACACCACGTGAAATAGTGTGGATTGAATTCTACCATTGAAAGATTTTTGGGGCCCACAGAAGCGTTGGATCAAGCTGAAATTTTTGTTTTCCCTCCATCTAGGTCCGAGAGGCCTGATGAATGGCTCTGATGGCATTTGGGCATCAGGGTGGGCCACATTTGTGAGACCCACGGTAATGTATGTATTTCATTCTCACCGTCCACAGCCCGTGGACGGTGAGACTCACCATGATATATTGTTTCACCCACCGTCCAGTGGACGGTGGGGCCCTGTTACATGAGTTTTACACACGCCGTCCATCTGCCTTTGATGGTGGGGCACACTGCCAGCTGCCCATAGTGATTTCTGTGGGACCCACCATTATATATAATTATATGTTATATAGTTTATAATGTATATTTTATAATATGAATTTAGTGGCAGGCCCTACATGGGACCCACCTCTGTTCCCTTCTAATGCTTTTAAAAGATACAAAAACAACCATATATATAGGTATTTTATATATATATTCATGCCCATAATGTAAAAGTTGCTGTTATAATTATAATGTATGTATATTATTACACAAATCATATTTGTAGGCCCAAGGTCCGTATGACCTTTTGAACATATTGGATTGTAAATAAACATTACAGTGGGCCCCTTGCCAACCAGATTGAATGGCAAATAAACATTTCAGTGGGCCTCTAGGCCATGGGAGTGGACCCATTTGATGTGTTCCAAGGTCCATGGGATTGGACCCATTTAGTGTATTTTGGAGCCCATGAGATTAGGCCATTTGTTGTTTTTGGGGCCCATGGGTTAAGGCCCACTGAGATGTACTAGGGCCTATGGGATTAAGGTCCATTTGACGTACATTTGGGGCTCAATGGGTGTGGTCCATTTATTACATATAAGACCCATGAGATTAGGCCCATTTGATGCGATCTAAAGTCCATGGGTTTTGACCCATTGCAACGCACATAAGACCCATTGGTGTGGCCCATTTATGTGGCCCATCTGATGAATAAAAGGCCCATAGGATATGGCCCATTTGATATATATATAAGGTCCAATGGGGACAACCTACGGTCCATTGCAATGTGTAAATCCATTACAGACTAAGTACTGAGGTTTACAAAGATCGTGCCTTGGGAGCAATGTTGGTTTGACGTCCACATTGCGAGTGTAATGTTGGTTGGATGTCCACATTACGACTCTCCTTAGGGCCCATTACTGGGCCATACTTATTGTGTATAGGCCGTCCACGTCCATCTGCATTGTAAAATAGTTCATTTCATTATAACATGTTTAGTATAGTTTCATGACTCATGATCATACGCATCATACGTATGCTTGATATGAGGACTGACTGATCAGAGCATATGCCTTCGGGCAGGTTGTTTATGGGCTCCTGGTTAGACAGTATTGCCCTACATGAGCGCACGATATGCGCATGAGTTGTTGCATGACTGGATAGCGTGAATCATGCATCTCGCACTTGTGTGACATGGTTATTGTACGCCCTAGCGACATCAGGGCCGTAGCCTCTACAGACGCATCGTGGTTGGCAGGATTGGATACTGAAAATCTTATTTTACATGGGGTGTTATTGATATCCCTGAGTGAAAGTCCCTAAACCCTTATGGTACCAAGAGGTTGCTCCAACGTCTAGACCGAGTGGGTAGATGAGCGTTGAGTGCCGATTACCAGACGGTTACGCTCTCCACTGTGTCGTGGTCGGTTGGAAGGGGGTGCGGCCTTACCCGCCCGAGAGTAGGGGGCAATACTAGGCTGAGTCTGACCAGCTCGAGGAATGGGTCAGCTATCGACGAGTCGCGCCCGATATTGGCAGACGGAAAGTGAGGTCTCTTCCACTTACCTTATTGCGCGCGATGTGGCGGCAATCTGATTTAGAGTGTACTAGACCCCGGTGATATTCTATATTTTGGAGCTGAATTGATGTGTGGACATAGATGATGATCTGTATGCTTGAGTTACATTGCACATAGCATGGCCTTGGGATGGCCGATACCATTCATGTCTTGCATCGCATAGCCTTGGTACGACTCATGATATTATGGTTCCATCTGCATATTCCGCATCATTCTGACATTGCATGTTCATATTACTACCTTGCGCACACACTTTCACCACCCTCTAAGCTTACTATAAGCTTATGCACGACCGTTGCGTGCAGGTGACGTTGGATCGCAGCAGTGCTGAGGCAGGAGCACGTTGCAGAGCGTTTTGGAGTTTTTATTCTTTACCATTGTGTTTCCCTTTATACTCATTGTACTTGTAAAGTTTTTGATCATAGCGGAAATATAATGGAGTACTTGGTTGTTGTTTGTGGGTTATGCCTTTGGTTATGCTTATTACGAATCAAACTGACATTGAAAATCCTCCTCGTAGCATCCTAGGATCGGAACCTGGCGAATGGGAGCTAGGAGCCGAGAATGGAGTTCTACGGAGGCTGTCGGCGTCGGATTCGGTGATCGAAAATTTTGTGAGCCCAGTTTTCGAGTTTGGGGCGTGACAGTGGATCATCTGATGAGGTTGACACATTTTCTTCCGATACGTGTGACCTGGCCATTGGACCACCTTGCGGAGTGGTTCATTGAGGAGATTGTGAGGCTACACAGTATCTCAATTTTGATTGTTTTTAATTAAGATCCAAGATTAACATCATAATTTTAGAGGAGTTTTCATAAGGTGATGGGACCTGCCTTGAAGTTCAGTATCGTGTATCACCCACAGACTGAAGGACAGACTAAGAGGGTTAACTAGATCCCAGAGGACATTCTCTGAGCTTATGTGTTGGACTTCTCAAGTAGTTAGGATGAGCACTTACGTTTGGCTGAGTTTGCATATAATAATAGCTACCAGGTGACTATTAGTATGACTCCTATTGATGCATTGTATAGTAGACCTTGCAGGTCACCAAGTGGTTGGACCGAGCTTGGAAAGCGTTGTCTCCCAGGTCTGGGCGTGTTGGCGGCGTGGCCTATCGGCATGCCTTGTTACTTCAGTTGTCTAGCATCCATGACATTTTTCATATTTTATGTTGCAAAAATATGGGGTTAGACGTGGTTTCGGTGATAGATTGGGAGTCGTTGGAGGTTTATGACGATGCTTTTTATATTGAGCAGTCGGTTCATATCCTTGATCGGAAGGAGCAGGTCCTTCAAACTAGGGTCATTCCTTTAGTGAAGATTTAATCAGGTCATCATAGCATAGATGAGTTGTCTTATGAGCGAGAAGTTGAGATTCATGAGTTTTATTCCTATCTTTTCGATGTTTGATTGTATTTGTATGTTACGTTATTATATAGTGATGTGATTCCCTTCTCTGGTTTATTTTGATTGGCTTGGACTGGTTATACAAATTTCAAAGATGATTTTTTTAGTAGGGTAGAGTTTTGACACCCATAACCGACCGTACATTTCGTTTTCAATGCAGACATGTCTCATATGTACTAGATCAGCGAGATTTAATCGTGACCTTATTTTACGACAATAATGACCTAAGACCTATACCTTAGCAACTGTGTAGGCTCTATAATTCCAATGTCACGTGGTACACCCAATTGCGACACTCAAATTAGAAGTTGTGGTTTTTGGTGCAATCCAAGGTGAACCACGCAACACATGCATGGTGCTAGCTCCACTTGTACAAATCCCAAGGTAGTCTAATTAACCCATCAATCAACTTATCAATCACACCTTCTCTCTCTCTCTCTCTCTCTCTCTCTCTCTCTCTCTCTCTCCCCCACCCCCTATTGGTCAAACAAGCCCATGCCTCCCATCACTCACCCATGCCCTTGTCCGTGCTAAGCCATTCCCCTCTCTCTTTCCCTCTCTCCATTCTACACCTCCATCTTTTCCTATTTCCCTCTCAATCCAAAAATTTCTACCATAAAACCCCTCTCATTTCCACAAATTTTCCTAACAAGTAAGAGTGAGAAGAAAAGAAAGAAGAGATTAGAGAAAATTACAGAGAAATTAAAGAGGAAGGAGAAGAAATTAGAGAGAGATTTGAAAGAGATTAGAGAAAAAAGAGAGAGTGCTTGAGGGAAAGAGTGTTTAAGAGAGAGATTAGAGAGAGCTTGAGGGGGAGTTTGAGAGTTAGAGGAGTCTAGTAGGAGTTAGGACAATCCGAGCCATCCGATCACCGATCCAACCCAATACGTCCATTCAACATCATTGTGAATGTAATGACAAACACTCCCTTTTCCTTTCGTTCTTTCATTTCCATGGACTCACAAGGGTGGGACCCACCTTGTTATGTGTATGATGTATATGGAGGGCCCCATAATTGTGGGGGCCCATCCGATGGTTAGACCTCATCCTTCCTTTCATGTTCTTTTCTTTACTTTTGTAGTTTGTTGTGGGGCCTACAAGTGGGCCATGCTATGACAGTGTGCCCCGCACCTTATCACAGCATGAACCACCTTGTGTGGCCCAATGTGATATTTATTTTCCATTCAACCTCTTGATTTGATCACAAAACACATCAGCTTGGTTCAAAACTCCTTGGGCCTACCTGAATATGGTTAAACTAATGGATAGAGCAGATCATCCATGTTTGGACTCCCGAGTAAGAAAATTATATATATATATATATATATATATATATATATATATATATATATATATATATATATATATATATAATTTCAACATTAAAGACTCTAGACACGCCATGACATATCTGTTTTATCCATACTGTCCAACTTTTTTAAAAATATCATTTAGGTAATGAGCCCATAAATGAGGCTAATCAAACCCTCAAGTGGGCCACACCAAAGGAAATAGTGGGAATTGAGTGCCTAACATTCAAAACTTTCACAATCCCATTGTAATGTTTGTTTTTACCCAACTTATCCGTGAGGCTAATTGTGGACCCCACAATGGTGCATGTGTTTGTTTAAGTCATCTCAAGTAGGTTCCACCTTGATGTATACATTATATTCTCATAGATCATCTGTTTTACTAAATCATGTTATATGCAAAGTGAAATTGCATGTGGTAGGCCCACAGTCTATGCGTGTAGAAGCATGGAGAAGTTAAGGAATGATGGTTATGTCCTAGAGGGGGTATGATTAAGACCAATAAAAATTTTCTTTTAAGCACTATTACTTAATTTAAAACTAATGTGTACATTAAATTAAGTGAATCAATTTATCACTAAGGCTTCCAAGCTATTAGTATGTCCAATCACATACACTACAAAAGATGTGGTAATCAAGCAACTAGTTTATAAACATGATAGTGTACATATGTGTGTGTGAGATGTGTTACCTATCAACTCCTACTATTTTAATCATGTATACATATAACTAAACATTTATCACATAACATAATTAAATAAGTTCTCAAAGATAATTCCAAACATAAGCATGTATAGTGGTTCGGTTTCCCTACTCCACTCTCGACAGATGTACTCAATCCATGAGTGTACCAGATTTTACTATTTAAGGTTTTAAATCAAGTTTACCTCTAATCTTTACAATCCTACACAGAGATCAGCTCCCACAAGAGACTCTACGTGGTTTTCTATAAGCTCGCCACAAACCTCGGTCCTGCACAATAACATACTGACGTTCACTCTCACCGGAGTATTCCAGAAGAGACTTTAGTTGGTTTTCTATCGGCTAACCAACAACCTTAGTCTTAGTCCAAAGATATACGTTCACTCTCATTGAAGGCTCCTACATAGACTAACACATACATACCCGTGTCTAGCAAATTTGGCACTACACAAGAGCCTAGCTCCTACATGAGAACCTATTAAGTTTGGGTCACAAACTCTTGCCATTAATCCCACGCAAGGAAAAAGAGTATACAGACTCTTACAAATGACAACTTACTTGTAGGATTGAACCCCTCTTGTAGCGTCGTCTCAAGTTACTTAATCGAAACTCTCCTATGCTTCAATTAACTCCCATTTGCTCCCCTGATCATAATATCAATGATTTACCAAGGCTTCAACTCTAAGATTAAACTCCTTGCATGTAGTGTTCCTTTGATGTGACAAGTTATAGGAGGCTAGGTAGAATCCATTACAAATAATGAAAAGTTGTAATGACTGTAGAGGATATAGACAAGGATATACCTATAGAGGTTGAGTCTAAACTCTAGAGAATTATGGACGTTGAGTTCATCTTCAACATTGAAGTGGAATCCTCATTAAAGTGATAAGCTCAAGAAGATTAATCAAATCCTATGGAATATGAGGCTTAAAATGTAGGATATGATTGAGGATTCATGTAAGCTTCATTTGTATA
This sequence comes from Magnolia kwangsiensis, assembly GCA_037074715.1. Classification (NCBI taxonomy): domain Eukaryota; kingdom Viridiplantae; phylum Streptophyta; class Magnoliopsida; order Magnoliales; family Magnoliaceae; genus Magnolia; species Magnolia kwangsiensis. The sequence goes on from CM073588.1 coordinate 48,899,944, forward strand.
TAAAACCCTTCAAAATGCCTAAGGACCGGATCTCCTATATAAAAAAAATTGAGTTCCAACAGTTATAAAATGGGCATAAATAGCTAGTCTTTGGTCGCACCGAATTTAGGTTCTATTATACCAAATTAAGCAGGAAAACCACTAAACAGACTTGGGCGCTTTTGGTCACACTGAAGGTAGTCTTTAGTCACATTGAAAGTGGTCTTCAATGAGACCGAAGGTGACACTTAGTTGTAGTCAAATTACCCAGAATTCTATTTTAGCTTGTTGTCCTATTTTAGTTGTTTTCGGTCAAACCAAAGGTGGGTTCGGTCGGACCAAAGGTTGCTGAAATTGCATAATTTTTTCAACAACATGGGACCTCAAAAGATAATCTAAGGATGGTCAATTTAGGTTCTTATGGCTTAAGAGATGATCAATAAAATATTTACCTATTAGGTTTAACATCATCTAGAAGTATAGGTTATTTTGGGTTAAGGTTTAGGGTCAACGAGACATCGCTTTTACCTATTCTTTGCTCCTTGATGCTCCACCTTCATTTATGTCTCCGGTCTTTAGCTTTCAAGGGCTCAACTAACTACATGACATAAGGGCTCAAGTGATTGACAAATAGGGTAAATAAATCAGTGCACTAACATAAAGGCCCGAGTCCAATTCTAGTCTCAAGTTGGCCATGCCATGTAAACCCTTACATTGCTAAAGGGGCCCACCGATCGGGTCTCATTCTATATTTGTCAGGCCATTTAAGGTTGATTATCATATGATATGTTTGATAACATGGTAGGGCACTTAGCCTGGTAGGTCTACAACGATAATATGCTTAATGTAATGGATACCATACCCATTCATATGCCGACACATATCACTTGTATGCTTGTTATTGTAAGTGCTTATATGTTTAGCACAAATGGATTGTCAAATTTTGTAAGGTAAAAGTGTTTCAAGTCAGATCGCAAGTGGAGAATCACAACTACTTTACATGCTTGAAGATCAACTTGAGATCGACTTATGATTAGCCCAAATCGGCATATTATCTCAAATAGTCGTCATCCAATTTCAAGACAAGATCAAATTAAAGTTCAAGAACAAGTTGTCCTATATATTTGCTAAAACATAGGTGGTATAACCCTAGAAAGACCTTAGGATAAGATCTTTCAAATTTTCATTTACATTGGGTTTTTAATATGTTTTAACTCTGGAGTTCAGCCAGCCTAACTTCCTCGGCTAACCTAACTTCAAGTTTGGGCAAAATAAAAAATTCTATTGAAATTTCGGCCAGCCTAAGTTTTGGTTTGGCTATCCTAAACTTGAAATTTGACTAGCCCAAGTGAGTTCTGGTAAAATTCCAGCAATGCATTTCTGTGGAATTCATGGGAATTCACCCAGTAGATTGGAAAATTCGGCTAGCCAAATTATGATGTTCAGCCAGTCGAATTTTGGATAAATCTCATCTCGTGCAATGCGATAGCTGTTAGAACAAATCCAGTGGAATTCGACTAGCCGAAGCTAGTCTTAGCTGAGCCGAATTTCCACTATCTTTGGCTATAAATAGAGGCCTTCTCTCATTCTAAACTACAATGAAAAAATCACTCTGAACCTTCTGCAAGTGAAAGAGAAGCTCAAGTTCTCGGCAAGCTATTGGTGTATATTTATAATTTATTTTTAGCTTATTCAATTCTCTTTCTCAAGATCATTTCAATCTTATTTTAAAGAGTAATCTATACTCCTCTTTGAGATCTAAGAGAATTGAATCAAGTAGAACTTGGGTTTTTCATTTATAAAAATCTATAAAACCATATACTTTTTCTTTTGAGTGAATACTGTCTCTTCTACTTTTAAGAAAGAAGTTCCTCTGCTACATGCTTCTATTGCCTTTTTGAATCTACATTTGAAGATAAGTGCACTATTTACTTTATTTCATTTAAGTTTTTCTGAGATAACCTGTGAAAATCATAAAGTAGGTTTTTATTTGTGATAGCTCGTCAAAATCACAAAAGGAGTTTTATTGTGGTGAGCCCGTTAAAATCACAACGAACTGTATTATGTTGCTAAGGTGAACCTGTGAAAACCTTGTTATAGTGAAAGCCAAAATTATGAGGGTAGTATTTTTTGGAGTAGAGTAGGTGTAGTTATTTTAAGCACTGAACCACTATAACTCCTTGTGCATTTGTGGTGAATGTTTATTTCCTTTTTGATAGTGGATATTATTTATTTCTTATGATGCATGCTGTAATTATTTTATATTCTCTTTTTAGTTTGAAAGATTGATTTTAAAGATATTCGTTAAATAAGGTTGTCCTGCCTAATATTTTAGGTGAAGGTTGTCCTACAAATTATTTAGAATTAACATTTCAATACTTAGGCAATTTAGATTTTGTATTCTTTATATATTCTGCTTTTATTTCAATTATTTGGGATTGTCCTATTCACCCCCCCCCCCCCCCCCCCCCCCCCCCACCCCAGGATATCGATAGCTCTCATTTTTACTTATGAATAATGATTGATCATAATGTATGCCTTTTCAGCTTGAGTTTCTTATGGGACCCGTACGAGATAGGGTCACCTTGCGTGATCGCGTGTACACGTGGGATCAATGCATGACTTGGATAGTGTAATTTATGCATTATATGTAATATATGACATGTTGCATATACTCCCTAGCGACACCATTGACGTAGTCTCGTAGCCTTGTTGTGGTTGGCGGATGATTTTATGGACACTGAAAACTATTAAGGTTACAGGGCGTCACAGGAATCCCTATATGAAAGTTCTTAAACCCTATAGTATCAGTAGGATGCTCCAACATCTAAACTGAGTGGATTTATGACACACAATGGTTGGATACCAGTAGGCCACATTTCCCGCCGCATCGGTGTCAGTTGGAAGGGGGACCTTACCCGCTTAGGTGCATGGGGCTATATGCTAGGTTAAGTCTGACCAGCTCATAAAATGGGTTCGTTATCGACGTGCCGCGTGGGTTTCCATATACTACAGATGAGGTGGATAGTGAGGTCTTTTGCACTCATTTTGTCATACGAGCGATGGGTGACAGCCAGTGTCGAAAGTGCACTAGACCCCGGTGATGACCCAGTTGTGAATTATTCTAATACATGGAGTAGTGGAGGATTGGCATGTTGCATTCCTTAGCATATGACATTCGACCATCTAGGCCCTTACATCACATAGCCTGGGTATGACTGTTAGCATTTATGGACTTCTTAGTTTAGCCCTCCATCATTTTCGCTTTCTCGGATATCTGTATGTTTGTCACATGCATTGCACATACACACTCACTCTCTTAGCTTTGTAGTAAGCTTACGTATGTTGTTTACATGCAACTTATATTAGATCGTAGTAACATTGAGGCAGGAGCTTGTGTCCGATCTTTTGGACTTTTATTACATATTGTGTTTCCCCTTTTAACATTGTACTCCAAAGATATTATAATGGAAATGTGATGATATTTTTAGTTTTGGTATACTTACGATTATGCTCAATTATTTAAAAACAAAAAAGAAATCACCCTAAAAATCTTCTTTTTGGGATTCCAGGATCGGAACCTAACATGTGGGAGCTAGGATTCGAGAATGGGGGACTATGCGGGCTATAACTGCCGAATTCGAAGCTTGGAAATTTTGTGAGCTTATTCACCGAGTTTGGGGTGTGGTAGACAATCGTGACTATCTTACATGGTCACAATCTAGTAAAATATATCTAGTAGGAAAATAGAAGTTATGATACATAGCCGGAGGAAAGCCCACACTACCAGAAGGTGACCCGTCCAGCAATGATTAGGAATGTGATAACTTTATAATTATGGGCTAGTTACTTAATTCTATGCAACCTAATATTAGTGGACCATTAATGATGTATTCTATAACCTAACAAATATGGGATATAATGGCCAAAATGTTTTCTTGTCATGATGACCTTGCTCAAGTATGTCAGTTACATTTGAGAAATTGTAACTATGCAACAAGGGGAATCTTCAATAGAATCATATTATGCATCTCTATGTTAGTGATGGAAGGAAGTCGATCACTATATTCCCCAATCCTTTCCGTCTAAAGATACATGTAAGTGGCACGAGAAGCTTCACATCTTTGAAGTTTTTGGTCGGCTTAATAATGACTTTGAAGCCCTAGTATGCTTAGATTTTGGACCGAGAAAAGTTGCATTCTTTAGAAGTAATTTATAGTTATATACGAAGTGGGGTGACCCTGATTCCAATGTGACATGTGCCTAAGAGGTTTCCACTTGCGATCAGATCCAAAACAAATAAAGGGGGTTCTACTATTAAAATTTAGGTTAATAAGCAGTTGAATATCATATTTTTTTTTCTATTTTATTTAGACAACCTCATTTGCACTTGTTGTGGACGTCATCGATATACTAGAGAGTGGTGTGAGATTTACATCCTCACCTTCAACCTAAACCCCAACATGGGGCTAATATGATTGTGCTTGAGGGGGAGGGTCATCGTACTCTCCTTATGTCCCAAAGTTTGACATGTGGTAGATCATCCTCAACCTTATTACTCAATCAGATCACACTACGTGAAAATGAAAAAACAGGATGAATTTTACAATAGTTATGGATTGTCGCAAAATTTTCTTAGTTTAACAATAGTTAATAGTCATCACTAACTTTTACGACAGCCACAAACCGTCGTTAAGGTAAAAGAGTTTGTCCTAGGGCTGGTTTAGTTTAGCTGCCATATTACTTGGCTTGTTAAGAAAGTGAACCATAGCAGTAAAGAGAAAAGGAGCATAAACAGAGATTTGAGAAAGCTACCTTGTGGGGATTTGGGCATAAATTTTTGATTGTCTGAAACCGTCGTAAATATTAAAATAGTGATAGCTATAAGTTATTGCACATTACCAACAACTTTGGTCCATTACAATTGTCATCATTTGTGACTATTGCAAATTTAGGGGTAAGTTTATGTAACACCCTGGATTTTTGCCAACCTGGGGTTAGACGTCCTTAGGCAATGGGTCAACCATAACACCCTGGTAGCTTCTCAAAATTCGATTCCAAAGCCAAAGAAATCATTTAGAACCAAATTTTTTAGAAACTTAACGTGAATTGGCTGGTGCTACACTAGATTTCTTGCAAAATTAGCACCAACCGCTCTAAATACGATCTGTAAGACCCAAAACCTATAGAATCGTTGACGCTACGTTACCCTAAAACCTATAGAATTGTTGACGCTATGTTACCCTAAAACCTAGGATCAAACTCTAAACCCGTTTGCTCTCAGGAACCCTTCGAAACTTTGTATTGGATCTAGACCGCGCGTCGAAAGTCCGATATCTACAATCTTAGACCATTATGACCGCTTAGCTGGACTTGACAATCGTTTCGAAAATCAAGCCCAACTGATGTTCTGAAGCTATTTCATTGAGCCTGGAGCAAGGAGTGTGAGAAAGAGTGAAATTCATAAAAAAATTAAATGTGATTTAAATAAATCTGGCATGTTTCGCTTGCGGATTAAGTATAAGCATTCAGACCGTTGGAATCTGACCTAAATACACCCTCGGATCAGGGAACATTTCTCACTCAGGTCAGTGTACTTGAAATCCTTGATCGAATCTCCGTGACCGCTGAATTGAAACTGGCCCACTACGTGCGATCTGGGAACACTACCGAACTGAAAACTTAATGTGATCAGGATCCAAGATCCACGAGCTTAAGTCCGACAGCATTTGTTCAGGGGACCTCCAGAAATGCTCTTTTGGATCGGGAAAGACCCGATTTGGCTATAACCCAAGTATACTTTGGTTTAAAGTCTAAATAGGTGACTTTCTAACCTATTTAAAGACCTTAAACCCTCTCACACCTCTCCCATACGAATTTTGCAAAAACCCTAGAAAGGAGAAGAGAGAAAAGAGAGAGATTGTGTGAAAGTGTGAGGGAAAGTCCCTGGCATTTGATCCTGCTTCTACACGTGCTTAACCACCGCGTTCCAATCACTCTCCCGGTGATTCTGACGCCATTCTAGGTAAGAAAACCCTAACCTCAACCTGTTTTGGAGATTCTAGCAATATAAGTAGCGAAGTAGCTGACCTATCTTGAGAATTAGGTCGTCATATCGGCGTTGGCAAAGCGTAGACTTTCTATTCGAATCAATATGCGTCTACGGCGAAAGGTGAGGATTGTAGATGCTTAGGTTGACTGTTTTCAAAGCTTTCAATGTCCTTTAATAGTAGATTATCGACAAGAATGCTGTTTGACATGTAGAACATGCTATCCATTTTTCAATTCGAATACATACGAAGAATATGAGATTTAGGGTATTCTGGGTATTTGTAGGAAATACGGTATACGTACATATTTTACCAGTATGATTGCCAGGAGTGTTTACCGTGTACCTATACTAGTTATACGTGTATGATCTGTTTGGCGAAGAGATTCGCCCTAATGCACATATTGGTCGACATATGCTATGTAGACTAATGTGTGTAGACTAAGTGTTTGTTGAAATGCTTAAATCAATATGATTTATGCCTGCCATATGTTTTGAATGTAAGAACATGATTGTTGTGTAGTAGACGACTTCTTGATATAAGGATCTGTCATATTATATGTTGGAATCAACATACGTCAAGTACGTTGGAGTTGAGTAGTCTAAGTGTTTGTATAAATGTATGTATGAGTAAGTAGTGTTTGTATAAATGTATGTATGAGTAAGTAGTGTTTGTATAAATGTATGTATGAGTAAGTATTGAGTAAATGGTGTTGTAGATTAGCGTTGAGACTGGATTCACAACTGCTTTGATGATGCACATGATTTCTTCCATGCTTGTTGTATTTGAATTGATTACCTTGGGCGTGAAATACTCGTGTATGGTTAACTGCTTATGATGTACGTTATAACATGCTGATAACATGCTGGAATTACTTGTATTTCAATTCTGTCTCTCTCATATGATTATTGATTCACATTACATGTGCTTTGGGCTATACTCTAGTCCAGGCAGTCGGAAATAATTTAGAATTTGTGGTTGGATTCTATTCACCACGAAGGATGTGTATGATGAATCCCGAGTCGTACTAGAGTCATCGACAGTGGTTAGGCCACACGAAGTGTTTGTGCACTTCATGTCAGTCGATTCAACGTGCGCTCGTGCTAGTCGGACTCATCAAGTAACCCAACTGACCATTGTATGTTCACCTTGTATTCGTCATAACTGCTTGAACCTAGGTTACTAAGCTTACCATTAGAAAGTCCCTCTAACCTTGATACCTCGATCCCCTAAGACTCATGAGCCGAGCATGGTGGTATGGGACACCGTGGTCGAGCTGTCGGCCTACGCTGGGGCCACAAACCTCCCCGTAGTGACCAGTGAGCACCCTACTCTGAGCAGATTATGGTGGTATGGAACACTATAATCTTGCTGTCGGCCTACATTAATAAGGTGATGGGGGAGTGAAGCAATGAGTGCGAGCAACAGCCATGGCAGCCCTTTGTAGTGACCTTGAGTTTATCCTGACACCGCATGGGGGCGACGAGTCCTGATGCAGTCTTAAGGATATAAACTAGGCCTGTATTGATAAGGTGATGGGGGAGCGATGCAACGAGTGCGTGCAATAGCCCTGACATCCCTTGCAGCGACCTAGAACAGTACTTCGTATGAGATATGCTAGGACTGACGACCCTAGAATGGATCATTGTTTGGGTATTGATATAAGGGAGGTACTCTAGTTTTCTAATCCTGCTGTATAAAAAGGACTAATAACAACTCGATAATCGTATTCATATCGCACTGCATGTGCCTGGAAGATGTGGAGCATTGAGGGAAGAAAGCATGCCGCGGACGTAAGATGGTGTCACATGAGGGAGTATGTCGGTGAAGGCATCTATCATGTCATTTTATGCTTGCATTAATCACAGTGTTAAGAATGTTTGATTGTTTGCTTTACTATTATCGCGTGATTGATTTGATAATATGCTAATCTTTGATCTACGATTCCACTGAGTTGATTACTCACTCCCACGTTACGGGATGGTGTTGCGCACACCAACCAGTCCCTATTTTAGTTTCAGGTGATGGAGCTGCTTGTGAAGCGGAGTCGGACTTGTTTGATGATGAGGAGGATTTTCCCTATATGCTGATTCTGATCGACAGGTTTACAGGGTTACTGATTAGATGCCAATACACTTGGCGGTTTGCCTTTTATTTACACACCCATGTATATTATTTTCTTTCTATTTTGGAGTATACATGTAATTAGTTAACCTGATAACATGTTCACACTCTGGAGACTTACAATCATTTATATATTTTATATATCTATCACATTCTTCCACTTGCTAATTTAACTGTCTCTGGAGTATGATATGTTGTTTTGGCTTAATCCACTTCATGTTTTATGCACTATCACAGCCGACATTCATCCATCATTGAAAATGTTGCATAAGTGATGTTCTGGAACTCGGGAGTGGAGTTTATGCTCGACCCCCGATTTTCGGGATGTTACAGTTTACATGACAAACTCAAATTTGCCCATCTATCTCTCTCTCTCTCTCTCTCTCTCTCTCTCTCTCTCTCTCTTAGCTCCACTATTATAACTCCAATCATCGTTACAACTTCACCATTCATTGCCCTAATCAAACAAGTATCCACCATCATCCACAATATCTCTTCGATCATAAATTTCTCTATGGAAAACAAAGGTTTCCGTGCGAGGAAAGGTCAATTTCTATAGAAAGGTTCAATCTTCGATGTTTGGATTTAGGGTTTCTAATATTTGCAACCATATAATTTTTTCAGCGAGTTCTTAAGACCTTGCATAGGATCAATACCCCTTGACTTAGGATGATTTTTCATGTTCTTTTTTTATGATTTTGTAAATTTTTAAGGTGATATGTGGTTATTCTTATTCTTTTTTCTCAGAAATTGATGTAAAAATTAGATACTTTTTTCCCTTACTCTGTTCTTAAAAGTTTTTCTTTTGAAATTTGAAGATTGATTCTACTATTGGTGATTGTTAATGTAGTTCTCAAAGATTCCATTAGTGGAACATATTAGTTCCAAGAAGTGTTGAAGATGCTATACTTAGACATACTACTATTTTACTGTCAAACACTTGTTTATAAAGATTCTCCCTTTTCTAATTTGCAATTCCCATCTCTTGATAAGCATCCAATATCTCAGCAAATGAACATTTCTCTAAGCTACTTTTCCTGTAGTGTATAGGTTGTTTGTTGATATTTTTTATTACATAATCATGGCCGGAGTGATTCTAGCAATGCTAGAGAGGGCAACTATGGAAATGCAGATTGGTCTGTTGTAATCTTGCGAAGGATATTGGGAATATTCGAGATTTGTATGTCAATTTGATCATTTAGTCTATGTTTATTAGTAGACTAAAGGTGTTCAATAGCTTCTTTTCTTTTCAATCATTTTTTTTCTGTTTTCTTCCCTTATTGATCTATTTTTTAAAAAAATAAAAAATAAAAAATAAAAATTAATGGAGGATAAAGTAGATTGTAGCATGGGGAAAACCTAGAATTGGCTCACAAGCTACTGATTGGTGTGTTTTGGGACACACTTATGGGTATCTATATAACCGAGTGTTTACGCTTCTAAATATTCAAGCCTCCTAATTAATTTAGATAATTTTCAGTGGTATGAATTTCCATAAATGAGACATTTATCTCAAGGGAGTAAGAAAGCTTGCCTGCATGAATATTAAGATCCAAAGATACAATATGTGTTCATGTGTGCATCTGTAGGCGGTGAAAGTGTAGTGTATTTTTCTTTTGTTACTTGGGTGTTCTTTTGGTACTCCATCTTTGTTGATCAGCATGTTCATCCCTACTCTATGTGATACTTTGTTTGTATGCCTATAAAAACAAAATTTTGTTATCATCTAATTCCTTCCAAGCTTATTGTTATAGAGCACTAATATGTATGGATGCCTAGTTGTTACTTAACTCTAATTTCCACTAGTTGCATCTCATATTTGAAAAGGAACATAGAGAATTTAGAAAAGAATGGGGACTTCTCTTCATACATTGGTGAATATTGGTTATGAAGTCTACATTCACTCTAATGTGTGAATATATGACATCCTGCTCATCATGGGAATTTTTCAGTTACCTTCTTTCTTTAACAAGATTTTTAACCAAATCCAAAGGAACTTAATTATTGTGATGTGTTAATGAGTATTTCTTTTCATCATTTCATATAAGTCATGTTTTATTACTACTTTGTAGCTATGTCATCTTTGTAGTGTTCACATCCTTATAGAAGGTTTTTATAGATTATGATTAGTTATCTAACTATGGTTATTTTGAGTTTACTATATTATTATTGTGTAATTGGTGTTTCCTTAGTGTAGACACCCCACCCAAGGCTGGTAAGTTGATCAAACTTAACCCAGTCAAATTAGATTAGTCAACCTAGTCAACCTAGCTGAACCCAATCAATTCAAACCAATCGACCCAGTTAGTACAACCCAAAACCAGGCCCATCATCATCCAGAACTACAAAGACACTACCCCATGGGACCCAAGGCTACCATGGCATCATGGGAACCTTCTCGTGAAAGCAAGAGGGCTCCCATGCTCTCGGTGGCACCCAAGGTGTAGCTCACCCATGGCAGCTCTCCTGCTTTGGTAGGAGAGGGTGGGTGGTGCATGAGGTTCTCTTGGTTCAATAATAAACATGTGGAAAATGACATTGTGGTCCTTCCCTTTGGCCCAAATTACACCCTTACATACTAATCTAACTGATGAAATTTTTCTATGTGGAAATCTCAAATCCTAGCCTTTAAAGCCCTAGACTTCCCACTAATTACCATAAAACTAACCCAAAGGTTATAAATAGCCCCTCCCCCCTCATTCCAATCCATCTAGAAATCCAAGAAAGCTCCCAAGCAATCCATCAAAGCCTTTCCCTTCCCCCTATCCATCCATAGTCCATCCCATCCATCCATCAAGTAAAGGAGAGTAGAAGGAGAGGAGTCCAACCCAAGTCATCCTAGCCTATCCCAACCCTTAGTCACCTGAGCAATCAGAAATACCAATCCAAGCCACTTGATTTGATCTGTGTGACAAAGCCATTCACCCATCCTTCCAACTTCGATCAACTTTGTTTATTCTCACATTAGCATTGTACAATATCTACTCCCTTCTCAACCCCATTGCTTACCTTATGTTAAAGTGGGAACATTATATCTTTGGGTGGTCCCATGGACTACCGCATTCTATTAGACTAATAATATAAATTAGAGACAACAAGATGTATTATTCCCTAATCATAATTAAAATAAAACTCTGATTACATCTTCCCAAATACACACTTAACTCACTTATTGGAGGAAAAATTGACACCTGTTGGAGGTAGATAGATCTTTACTCACCCATATGCATGTTCCCAAATGTTCTAAAGGTATGTCGTTCTCACTGCCAACCATCTAATTAAATGATTTTCATTTGTAGTGTTGAATGGGAAAACACTATTTTCTATCATGCTTCCTCACTTTGAACATTTCCCATTACCTGCTCGTGTATTTGGGTGCATTTTTTTTTTGTTCATAACTTCAGACCTGACAAAGACAAACTTGATGCTAAAGTAGTCAAGTGTGTTTCTTGGATACTCTCGTATGCAAAAATGGTATCCATGTTTTGACTCTATTGCTTGTCACTATATGTGAGTACTAATGTTACATTCTTTGAGGACTCTTCCTATTTTACCCATGTTAATGGTAAGGGGAAGTTGCATTCCACGGATGTTTCATCTCATATCCCTCGGTCGGTGGTTGATCTTTCTACACCTAGCGAATCTACTACTATACCACCAAAATCTATTGGAGAAGCAGCTGTCTCTCATGATTCAAGCCCTCTTCAATCTTCTCCAATACCTGTGGGTCCATCCTGTACTCTAGTTGATATGGATCGAACTATTGCGTTCAAGAAAGGTATTCAATCTTGCACCCACCATCCCATCTTTAACTTAATTTCTTATCACCGATTAAGTTCTTCCTTTCATGCCTTCACTTTGCCTTTGTCACATACTTCTGCTTTGGTACATTTTACTTAGCATAAGGCTATAAAAGATGAGATGGTTGTTATGTATTACACATATACACGGTAATTGGCTAATTTTCCTACTAGAAAAAGGGTTGTAGGGTGTCGATGGGTTTACACCATCAAGTATTGCCCAGATGGATCAATTGAGTGGTTGAAAGCCCGTTTAATAGCCAAGGGATACACACAAACTTAAGGACTTGATTATAAAGAGACATTTTCACATATAGCAAAACTCAACTCTTTTTGAGTATTGATTTATGTTATGGCTAACAAGAATTGACTTCTTTATCAGATGGATGTTAAGAATAGATTCTTTCATGGAGACTTATATGAGGAAGTCTATATGGAGCAACCGCCTAGTTTTGTTGCTCAAGAGGATACTAGGAAAGTATGTAGAATTTCAAAAGCAATGTACAGTTTAAAACAATCTCCGAGGGCGTGGTTTGACATGTTCAATAAGGTGTTGTTAAATTATGGCTTCTATCAAAGTAAGCTTAATCAGTCAGTCTTCATGAAGCACAATGATGAAGGTATGATAACACTAGAGCTCAAGAAACATCTCTAGAAGAATTTTCGTACTATGGATTTAGGGTTGCTTTGTGATTTTTTATTTTTTATTTTTTTAATGAGGTTATCGTATCAAAATTGGGGACTACTCTTTTTCAAAGAAAGTATGTTATGTATTTGTTAGAGGAAACTGGCATGCTTGTGTGTAGACCAACTAATACACCTATGGAGGCTAGTGACAAATTATTAAATGACCAAGGAGAATTGTTTGGCGACTCAAATAGATATAAAAGAATGGTGGACAAGTTGATATATCTTACCATTACTCAACCAGATATTGCATTCGTTGTTAGCATTGTGAGTGGATACATGCACCAACCAAAAGTTTTGTATTGGGAGGCAGTTATCAGGGTTCTTAGATATCAGAAGAAAGCACTTGACAAGGGGATCTTATATCAGGATAACGACCATCTTCATGTAGATGTATTTATTGATGTTGACTGGGCAAGTTTCATAATATATATGCAATCTACTTCAGGATATCGTAATTTGTTGGAGGAAATTTAGTCACTTGGAAGAGTAAGAAATATAATATGGTGGCCGATTCCAGTGTAGAGGTGGAGTATAAATCCATAGGTCATGTGGTTTGCAAGATGTTATGGCTCAAGTCCTTGTTGTAAGAGCTCCAGTTATTTTCAGGTGATCCTATACTACTTTATTGTGATAATCAAGCAGTGTCCCACATTGCTAATAATCCAATATTCCATGAGAGGACTAAGCACATAGAAATTGACTTCCATTTTGTCATAAGAAGATAGCTTCCAAAGACATTACCACAACCTATATTTGAAAAGGCCGAGCTAAAAGTCCCAGAGGGGGGGGGGGGGTTGAATAGGATTATGCCAAATTAAAAAATAAACTGAGAAATTTAAACTAAAATAAATAAAGATGGCAATTAAACAATCCCACGATACAGAAATGTAAAACAACCTCAAATGTATAAGTATTGAGAGGTTGATACAGATGTTATTCTAAAGACAACCTTACACCAAAAACTAATAACTTATGGTATGATGACCTGATTCCTATAACGGTCTGTGTATCAAAATCTCAAACCGATACAGAGGAATAAAGAAATAAATAGAAAATAAAGAAACTAAGCTATTACAACATTCTCATACTTGCATAAAAAGATTACAATATTCTCCACAAATGCATAAAAGGAAATTACAACATCCACAAAATGAAATAATCAATCGATCAATCACCACGAGACTAGAAATTATAATGGTTTGCTTGTGTGTACACCAACCGTTTAGAAAAACAGCCACATAACTACTCCACTCCTAATATCCTCACACGGTGGATATTAGTGTTCACTAAGAAATAGGTTTTTCAAGGTTCACCTAAAACCTTCACAATTGTGTCTTTCAAGTGGGCTTACACAATTCAAAAACCCCACAATTTGAGTTTTCTGGATCACCTCAGATAAACCAAAAGAATGAGATTTTTCTGGCACAATCTTAAAGAAACTAATAGACTGAATTTACAAAAATTGTAAAATACTTATCTGGATATTCAACCTGGAAGAATCAATTCGGAATAGAAGTTCAATGTAGATATTTAATGTTCAAACTCACTTATAAAATAGTTCTAAGTTCTAAATTGATTTTAAATTAAAATCACCTTGGGCTAGCTTGGTTTGATTTTGATTCCAAGAAATGAGAAAACTTCAATCCCTCTTTCAAATAAGATTGGAATGTAGAAACTCAAAATCAAATGTAAGAAAGCTAATTAAAGAGAATATTAAATGAGCACTAAATAGCTTAAGAATATTACTAACTTATCTCTTAGAGTCGTGTCTTGATCTTGCTTGAATTGGAAATCAAACTCTGAAATTCGTGCTCTATTTATAAGTGCAGAAATCGCATCTTCGACTGGTCCTGAGGTCGGTTCGACTGATCGAAGGACTAACAAACTTTTAAAAATTTGGGCACGATAAGATAAGACTGTTCCATGGCTGGTTGAAGGACCTACTCGACCGGTCGAATGACCTTCACGACCAGTTGAGTCCTGTCTACGATTGGTCGTGTGGGACTCATTTTAATTGTTGGACTTTGAGTCAAGCCTGCAGGACTGGTCGAGCATGTTCACATGACCAGTTAAGCAATCTCCAGGACTGGTCAAGGCAATAACTAAAAAATCCTAAAAATAAGTAACAAACTTAGGACTGGTCGAGAATTTCTTGGACTAGTCGAGCCAATGCTAGGACTAGTCGAACATAGTCTAAGATTAGTTAAAAAAAATAATCTATACACTTATAAAATGACCCAATTAAATTATGTGTTCAAAATGACCTGGGTCATCCATACCTTATAAGCAATGTATGAACATTGAATCTTCTTTTTACTTCTGTTGATAGTTGTTCTTTGAAGTTCATGAAGCTTGAGATCTTGACATATGATGAAGCTTGAGCTTGAGACTATTTGAAGCTTGAATTTAAAACACATTGAAGCTTGAATTTGAAACACATTGAAGCTTGAGCTTCAGGTACTTGAGTTGTACTTCACTTTGAGCTTTGAGTACTAAAATAAAGACTATTGTCTTGCCTTAGATAAAGCTTTGAAACCTTGAACTTTGAAGCTTAAAAGAGTGAACTATCATATGGTGTTGTACTTGAAATTGTATATCGCTTGATCTTACATTTGAAATTCTTGACATAAAGACCTTTGATCTTGTACATGAGATGCACAGTCTTGAATATATAGATGAGCTACACAAGACAGATTCTAAGAGGTTTTGGCACTACAAAATTTGACAATCATAGGAGCCAAAAAATATAGCACTTACAATCTCCCCCTTTGTCAAATTCGTGACAAAAAGCACCTCATTAAAATAACATAAGCATTACACACACAATAAAGAATCATGCACCAGTTATCAATATAAACCAGTCATGCACCAGTTATAAATAGGTCAAAATAGCATCTACAAATCATATCTACTCCCCCTTACAAAAAATAAAGGCAGCCAACAATCCACAATCCACATATCACAAACATGATAAAATTCTCCCCCTTTTTGTCACAATATGACAAAGGAAGGAATCAATAAATAATAAAGGACGTAGATAAATAAGGAAGAATAAGAAGAGTAATGAGGAAGAAGAAAATATATGAAGTAGATTACAAATTCATAAGCAAGCATGTTCAAGCATGTTTAACCCCATAAAACAAAAAAAAAAATCCAAGAAGTTTAAAAGTTATTATGAACCACATAATCAAATATTAATCAGAACCCGATGAAGGAATAGGTATGGTAGAATCAATTCGATGAAGTCCCTTGTTAAGGTGCCTAAGATATTTACGCATATATTTCAAATGCATATCATGGGACATTCATGTTTTCAACCTTCTCCTCAAGTGAGCTTGCGCATCAAAGTTAGATGGCTGATAATCAAGATCATCTGCTGAATCGGATTCAATTTCATCAAAAATATCATTCATATTGATGTCATCTGGAGGTAAATCATCCTCCTCTTCATTTGCAGCATTAGCTCCACCAGCACTCATATTGACTTGGCTTGGAGCCAACTTCAAATTCATCTTGTTAATATTCGAGTTGTTGAATGGTAGGTGGTGAATGGGAGCTTCTCTAACAGGCATAACCATTAAACTATAGGTGGCCAACATAGTCATAAGATAAGCGAAGGGAATGTCACTGTGCCCTGGATGGAGACAGAACTGAATGATGTAATGACAAATCAAGGAAGGAAGACATATAGAGGTACCAGAGATGATGGAATGAAGAATGCGGACCATGAACATAGTGAGTTTGATTTTGTTACTAGAATGAGGATAGACATTTGAAATGAATATCTTGTGAAGAACTCTGTATCTGGGTAATAAAAACTTTAAGGCAAGCACACTTCCAGCAGTATTCCATTCCACATCTTGCATAAATCTCTAGTGAGCATTCGCTTGGTTTTGCCACTAGAGTGCTAATGGGAATACTGTCATCATTGATAGGTAAATCCATTAATCCGGAGATAAGGTGACGGTCCACATCAATTGGACCTTCTCTGGTTGAGATAGTGAATGTCAGATTTTCAGTAGAAAAATCAGTAATGCAAGCATACAGAGCCTGCGTAATGAAGCGGTATGCCGACCCACCCCAATGCAGAATGTTATCCCATCCTACAGACTGAAGGAGAGGAAGGATATCAAACGAAGCCAAATGATCAACATTAACGGGTTATTCTACTATAACATTATGCAACTGAATATCCCACACATAAGTGGGATCATCTTCGGGTGACCAAAGGTGGCTCGCTGTGATAGGAGTCGACCTAGAAGTAGAGGGACCACAAGATCCTTTCATCTTGGCTTTTCCTTCCATTTGCAATAAAGATATCAAGAAAAATGAAGATTATAAAATAAGAAGAGTGGGTTTCCAATAGATCAGATTTGTGAGAAGAAAACCCCAAAAATTACTATAAATCAAGAAATAAACCACTCAAATAATGAAAAGGGAATGCAAAGAAGTTGAATCTACAAAAAAAATGAAAATAATGTACTAACCTTGAAGAAATAGAAGATGGGTTCGACTGGTCGACCTAGGAGCCGTTGGAGAGGATAACATTTTCCCCCAAATAAAACATCAAACCCGCAGTTCACGGCTAGTCGAGACATGCTCAACCGGTCGTGCCATTCTCGACTGGTCGTGCATAGCCCAAAATGTGTAAATTTACACAAAATATGAATTTTAAACATTTAAAATGACAAATGTATACAATATGATACCAAAATACATGAATTAACAATTCATTTTGCACATACCATGATCAAATTTCAATTTAGCAAACTTTTTTTTGACGATCGATTTTGTGAATATGTCATCTAGTTGATTCTCGGTAGGAATATAAGCCAAGGAAATTGTCTTGTCTTCCACTAATTCACAAATGTAGTGATATCTAATATCAATATGCTTGGTTCGTGAATGCTGGATTGGATTTTTGAAGATATTAATTGCGCTTAAATTATCATAATACAAAACCATAGTATCTTGCACAATTCGATAATCGATTAGTATTCTTTCATCCATACAAGTTGAGTGCATGCATTGTCAGCAACAATGTATTCAGCCTCAGCTGTTGTAAGACCTGTATCCTAATCCATACCGTTCTGTAGGCTTTCGCAGTCCTTCCGGCCGAATTTCGCAACCCTCAACCCGTATCTGACATTTGCACGCAATCCTAAGCCGAGTCCTGCATACCTGAGTTAATTCAACCCTAAATTTGTATCTTAGCGACCACGTCGTCGCTGCAATTCAACGCAGTAACTCATGTACCGATCCGATACCCGAGCTAGAATATGTGGGCCCACGTCCATTCTGAAGAAACGCCGCTTATTGTGAATTTTGAGGGAATCTCTTCAACATGTCTCATCAATCAATCAATCAATCAAGTCAAGTACACTCCATACCCTAAGTACAAGCAATCCATCTCTCCTTTTTACCAAGTCAACCCTCTCTCTACCTACCCATCCCTCTTTTCTAAATTTCAAACACACCCATACCTCTCCATTTCATTTCCTTACAACCACCACTCCATCCATCCATTTAATCCATTACTTCTCTCTCTCTCATTCCCTCTCTTCACTCCCAAGCAACCCAAAATACCACACGTCCAAGCCTTCCCAAGCTCTCCCAAATCAACAAGTGTGGCCCACCCTCTCACTTCTCATCCCCACCATCAAAACTCCAGCATCCACAGTCAAAAGTTGAGCATAGGAACTAAGGAGGTTAAGGGACCAAGAAGAAGGCTGATAGGTGGGTGATCTAACCATATGGTGGGACCCATCTTGATGTATGCTTTGTATTTAAGGAGGGCTCATAGTGGCGGGGTCCCACCCCTTCTGACCAATCTCTTTCTCTCTCTCCCTCTTTCTCTCTCTCTCTCTCTCTCTCTCTCTCTCTCTCCCTATCTCTCTTATGTGGATGATAGTGTGGTTGTGTGTGGCCCACCATGAAGTGTATATTTTATCCATGTCATTCACCTTCATGGGACCCACCTAATGGATGTGTTGGATCTGCATCGTCTAGCACTTTAATGGGCCCAGATGGAAGGAAAAACATAAATATCATATCGATCCAAATAGGTGGGCCACGTCCATGCGGGACCCACCATGCTGCCTGTGTTATATCCAGAGTGTCCAGCATCCAGGGATGCTGGACATGGCCAATAGTGGTGTGGCGAGCAGTGACGTGAGAATTGACGGTGTGGTGTCAGGTAATAAAAAATATATATATAATATATAAATATTTGCTTGGTTCAACGAGCCTTGGGTGGACCACTCATGCAGGCCCCACCTTAATGTATGAATATAATCCACGCCATCCATTCCATTTCTTAGCCCATTTTAGACATTGAGCCGAAGTATGAGGCCAATCCGATTATTGGGCGGGCCATACCATAGGAAATAATGGTTTTACTGTTAAAATCCACCTTGATGTTTCTTCACACCAAAACACATCGAATATTGGGCTCATTTAGTCTATCTTGAGCCATAAAGTTCAATGGTCGGGTTGGATTCTCCTAATGCAGACCCCACCTAAGCAAAACCATCAAAAAAATTTTAAAATAAATACCAGCAGACGCTACTGCTGTCATCCAGAGGACGGCGCAGTAGCGTGCTCTGCGCTGGGGACGAGAAAGGGCAGGGACATGGGTCCCATGTGTAGGCCCCACCGTGATGTGCGTTGAACATCAATGCCGTGCATTTAGTGCCCCACCTTCGGGGACCGTGGGCCTCCCCAAAATTAGCCATATGTGGTGCTCAGGTGGCCCACATCACAGGGAACAGTGGGATTGAACGTCTGCCATTGAAACCCTTTGGGGTTGTCACAGAAGTTTTGGATCATTTTGAAATTTATTTTTCCTCTCCATCAAGGTCTGTATGACCTTATTAGCAACTTGGATGGCAGGTAAACATCATGGTGGGCCCCACGTGGGACCCACTGATGTATGTATTGTATCCCACATCCTCCCACGCATGGGAGTGGGACGGCTAGTGTACCTCACTCCAGCTATAGCTGTTGTAGTGGCGTCACCAAGTTTCATGGGTCCCACCTGTTTCATCCATGTTGTCCACCTATGTAACCCACCATGATGCATGTGTTGCATCCAAGCCGTCCAACCATTTTGAAAGCTCATTTTAAGGATTGAGACTAAAAATAAGGCAAATCTAATATCAAGTGGACCACCCTACAGAAAACAATGGCATTGAATGCCCACCCTTGAAATCCCTTTTGGATTACAGAAGTTTGATTCAATGCCGTAATTGTTTTCCTTCCCTGTTCAGATCCTAGTGACCTTATGAATAGTATGGATGGAAAATAAATACTATGGTGGGCCCACTAGAAATTTAACTGTGGAAATCATTACCACCACTGTCATTTGTGGTATGGTCCAGATGATCCTTTGAATATAATTCATTCTTTTAATCCCTAGCAATGGATGCATGTTGTATTTGATTCGGCCCATTTGATCAGCCCATTGAATCGGCTCATTTGAATCGGCCCATTTGATTTATATGAGGCCTAATGAGACGTATGTGAGGCCTTTGTGTGGGCCAACTATGACATATATGACGCCCATTGTGATGTGAGGTTTCACCACGATGTATGTAATGATATTTTGGCAGTCATGCCTTGGGAGCAATGATGGTTTGACATCCAATTATACGAGTAATGATGATTAAATGTCCACATTTTAACTCTCCCTAGGGCCCATTGATAGGCCCATACTTGTAGTGTGTAAGCCGTCTAGATCCATCTTTGTTATGAACAGAATCCATCACCATATAACATGTTTAGTATAGATCCATGATTCATGCTCATACGCATCATATGTATGCTTGATATGAGGAGTGACTGATCATAGCATATGCCTTTGGGTAGATTGTTTATGGGCACCCTGATAGGCAAAGTTGCCCTACATGAGCACGCGGTACGCGTAGGATTGTTGCATATATGGTAGGGTGATTCATGCACTTATATTTGTATGATTGTGATTATTGTATGCCCTAGCGACATCGGGGCCATTGCCTCCACAAACACATCGTGGGTGGCTGGATTGGATATCAGAAATACTATTTCTAGCATCGAGGTGTCATAGATGTCCCTGGGTGAAAATCCCTAAACCTGATGGTACCAGAGGATGACTCTAACGTCGAGACCGAGTGGATACATGAGTGCGCTAGGGCCGTATACTAGTAGGCGGCATCTCTCACTGTGTCGTGGTTGGTTGAAAAGGGGTGTGACCTTATCCACCTGAGGAGAAAATTTCTAGGTTGAGTTTGACCAGCTTGAGGAATAGGTCCACTATCAATGAGCCGGGCCCGATATTGGTAGGCAGATAGTGAGGTCTCTTCCACTCTCTCAGTTGTGTGTTCGGATAGGGGCGTCAAGCTGGCATAGAATGTACTAGACCCCGGTGATTATCTAGAATGAGTACTATATTGACATTCACTGAGCTGTATGAGGATTTGGATGAGGATTGGTATGCTTAAGTTGCATCTCGCATCACATGGTCTTGATATGGTCGATAGCATTCATATCTTGCATCGCATAGCCTTGGTACGGCTGATTACATTTATGTATCCATCAGCATGATTCCGCATTACTCTGACCTTGCATTCTGAGCACGCTCATATTGCACACACACTTACACCACCCTCTAAGCTTTCTATAGGCATATGCATGATCGATCCATGCAGGTGACTCTAGGACACAGCCATAGCTTCACCGCAGTTGTAGTGTGCAGTCGAGCATCAAGAGTTTCTATTATTATCACTACCTTATATTTTCCTTCATACACATTGTACTCAAAGTTTTTAATCATAGTGAATTGTGTGATGGTGTTCTTGTGGCTATTGTTCGTGGGTTAGGTAAGACCCGTATCCTAGCCTGTATTGTTCTGTCAACTCTAGCGATCCTTCCAAACGAATTTCGGCGACTTGTGACCTATAATCGATATTTGCGAATGACCTTAAGTCGTATCTAGTAGATCTGAGTCGGCCTAATCCGAGACTTGTACCATTGTGACCACACCATCACCGCGGTTCCAACGTCGTGACTAGCACACCGATCCGATACCTTGGCTAAGAGATGTGAGCCGGCGTTTATTTCGAGAAAATGCAGTGCATTTATAAATTCCAAGAGAATCTCTATAACATGTCAAATCAATCCCATCAATCACCTCTCATGTCAAGTACAAACCCTATCCCCAAGCAACCTCAAAGTCAAAGCCACCCATCCCTCACATGTCAAAGTACACATCACATATCACTCACCCATCACCCATCACTCACTCACCCATCCCTCTCTCTCTTTACATCTCATCCTCTCTCTCATTTCTTCAATTTTCAAGTAAACCCCATGAGAGCATCCAACGTCCAAGCTCTTCATAAGAGAATCCATGTGTGGCCCACATTCCTATCTCCCATCTTCACCATCCAAGCCTCATCTCAACCGTTGGAATTATTTCCTTAGAGCTCTAAAACCTATAGGCGGAAGAGGGAAGAAGAGAACAAACGTGGTTGAATCTTCATTGTTTGTGGGTGTTTTTTTTAAAAATTTTGATTGTGTTATTTTAATGATTTGAGGGCCCACTTGTGGTGGGACCCATCTTGATGTATCCATTGTATCATGGAGGAGCTCATAGTGGCGGAGCTCCTCCCATCATCACCGTTTATCTCTCTCTCTCTCTCTCTCCCTCTCTCTCTCCCTCTCTCTTTCATTTTCTATTGTATGTGATTGATGTGGCCATGTGGCCCACCCAGATGGACCCCACCATAAAGCATGTATTTGATCCAAGCCATTTGTAGGTGGGGGCCACTTTATATTTGTGTTGTATCCACACCACCGGTGCATTTGGTGGCCCACTTGGTGCATTTGGTGGCCCACCTGAGCAAGGCCCACGTTCGATGCATGTGTCATGGTCAAGCCATCCAGCATTCAGAGACGCTTGATGTGAAATGAAAACCAAATTATATTGGCTTGGTTCAAGCCTTGGAGTGGGTCGCTCATGTAGGCCCCACATTGATGTTGAGTTCAATCCACACCGTCCATCCTATTTACAAACTCATGTTAGGCGTTGAGCCAAAAAATGAAGCTGATCCAATTTTCTGACGGGCCATACCTTTAAAAACAGTGATTTTCACCGTTTAAATTTAATTTAATTTTTCTACACGTCGAAAAATGCTCAATATTGGGCTTGATGGATTTATTATGAACTGCAGAAACTAGTGGGCGGGGTGGATTCTCCTTATGCGGGCCCTACCTGTGAAAAACCACAGGAAAATAAATTTTTAAAAAAATATATATATTAGGCAGCAGGCATTGCTGACGTGCAGCAGCGTCCTGCTGCGGTGGGATGCTGGAGGTGGGACAGGGTCCCATGCGTGGGCCCCACCGTGATGTTTCTCTATCATCCACACCATGCACTTAATGGTCCCTTAGGTAAGTGGGTCCCCCTCCAAAATTCAGCCATATACGTGGCTCAGGTGGCCCACATCATAGGAAACATTGAAATTGAACGGCTGATATTAAAACCTTTTTGTGTGTCATAGAAGTTTTAGATTAATATTAAATTTGTTTTCCCTTTTTCATCCAGGTCCGTGTGACCTTATCAACGGTTGAATGACATATAAACGTTATGGTGGGCCCCACTTGGAACCCACCTCTGAGGAAGCAGGTTAGCTTGTGTACAACAATAATATAGCTGCTGTATTGACGTAAACAAGCCTATGGGGCTACTGCAAGCGTGACGGTCCACACCGATCGGTCCACTGGACGTGGACCCATCATATGTATGTGCTGTATATGCAGGCCGTCCATCCATGGGGCCGTGAGACCCATCAGACGTGTCTCATCCAGACCATCCAAATTATGTGGGGGCCCATCATGGTATATGTGTTATTACCACACTATCCTGCCACATGGATATGGGGCCCACATAATGTAAGTGTTTTATCACCACTGTCTAGATAGGCGGGACAATGGGACCCACATGATGTGTACATGAAATCCATACCGTCCATCCCTTTTCCAGCCCACTGTGGTTGTATGTAAGGCCCACCATATGCATGTATTTTATCCAAGCTATCCAGCTGTTGGACGCCTAACCTGGGCTAGCAGTAGATGGGCTGACCGTCCAACAGATAGCCCACCTTGTTGTAGGTGTTGTATATTCAAGTCGTCCATCTACTGTGGGGCATATTGATGATGTGTGGGGTTTTCACACCCTCCTTCAAATCCTCCTAGGCTCACACTAGGATGAGGCCCAGTTTTCCCTTGGAACAGACTCGAATTTGAGGTGGACGCCCCCAGCAACAGTTGGGTTGGGGCATCCCACCATGGGGCTGCATTATTAGGTTCACCATGCTATATGTGTTAGATACAAGCTGTCCATTCTTTTTTTCAGGAGCATACGGGCTATCACATGAGGCCCACATTGATGTATTTTTGGTCATCCGTTTAGGGTCACCTTGATGTATTAGGGCCCATGGGTTAAGGCCCATTGTGATGTATTAGGGCCCATGGGTTGAGGCCCATTGTGATGTATAAGGGCCCGTGGGTTGAGGCCCATTGTGCTGTATTTTGAGCCCATGGGTTAAGGCCCATTGTGATTATTAGGGCCCGTGGGTTGAGGCCCATTGTGCTGTATTTTGAGCCCATAGGTTAAGGCCCATTGTGATTATTAGGGCCCGTGGGTTAAGGCCCAATGGGATGTATACAAGGTCTATTGCATTGTGTGATTCCACCATGGGTTATATAATGACATTTATGGCGGGTCATGCCTTGGGAGCAATGTTGGTTTGATGTCCATATTGTAAGAATAATGTTAGTTAAATGTCTGCATTATAACTCTCCCTAGGGCCCAATGATAGGCCTATACTTGTTATGTATAGGCCATCAAGGCCCATCTTCGTTGTGAGGATAGTTCATCACCATAGAAAATGCTTAGTATAACTCCATGATTTATGCCCATACGCATCATATGTATGCCTGATATGGGAAATGTTTGATCATAGCATACGCCACTGGGCAGACTATTTACAGGATTCCTTATGAGATGAAGTGCCCACATTATCGCGCCGTATGCGTAGGATTACTGCATGACTGGATAGTGTGACTCATGCATCTCGCATATATGTGACTTGATTATTGTACGCCCTAGCAACATCAAGGCCGTGGCCTCCACAGGCACATCATGGATGACTAAATGGGATAATGGAAATACTTGGTTCTAACACTGTGAGCACTTAGGATGTCCTTGGGTGAAAATTCCATAATCTCCGAGGCCAGGAGGTGCCCCAACATCTAGATCGAGTGAAACATGAGCGCCCGAGTGTCGAATACTAGTAGGCCTCATCTCCTATTGTGTCGTGGTCGGTTGGGAGAAAATGTGGCCTTATCCGCCCGAGTGAGGGGGCTATGAGTTAGGCTAAGTATGACCAGCTAGTAAATGGGTCCGCTATCGACAAGCCAAGTAGGTATTGGCATACTGCTACCTAGGTGGATAGTGAGGTCTCTTCCACTCGCAAGGTTGTGTAGCTAGGGAGGAGGCAGTCGGTGTAGAGTGTAATAGACCCCAGTGATTTTTCTAGAGAGCAATCGTACTGATATGTGGGCTTATTGAGCAGGAATTGCATATCCATTCATTCACTCATTCACTATTCACTCAGGCTGGTGGTGTGTAACTATTTGTTACGTGTACCTTCGCATGGCCAGGATTCCAGTTGGGCACGTAACTAACCTGAGATTAGGAGTTTACCACATTAATTCGGACTATCCAAATTTAGGTATGGGACTGGTTTGGATAGAAGTCCCTTGTGGTGGACCCCGTAGCCTACGATACTACGTACTATCACCCCGACTTCACATTCCAACATGGTCATTTCATTCGCACCGCATATTACATTACATCCGCAGTACTTAGCATTTTGGGTTACTATGTTTTTGCACTTATATGGCCTAGATGAGGTTGATGGTATTCGTGGCTCATCAAGATTTGCATATTACATTACATCCTCAACATCTGTTATTGTCTTATTATGTTTTGCATCACATAACCTTGGTATGGCTGATAGCATTCATGGACTTATCAGTATATTTCCGCTTACTCTGATATGGTATGATTCATGATCTTGTCAGTACTTCCACTTATTCCGATGATGTATGATTTATGGGCATTATGGTATACTTGGCACTTATCTTGTGCACACACTTTCACCACCCTCTAAGCGTTTATAAGCTTATGCACGAGAGATGAGTGCAAGTAGCGTTAGGTTGCAGCAGCGTTGAGCTTGAAGTGTGCAGTTGTCCTCTGGAGCTTTGATTTTGATGTATGTATTTCCCTTTTAGTATTGTATTCAAATGATTATATTAGTAGATATGTGATGATGATGTTGCCTTTATGATTTGGGAAAACTTGTGGTTATGCCTTTTATGAGAGAAATGTACGTTGAAAAATCCTCCTTGTAGGATCTCAAGATCGGAACCTAGCGTATGTACGCTGGGGGTCGAGAATGACGTACTATGGAGGCTGTCGGCACTAGGTTCGATGATCGAGATTCCTTTGAATCCAATTTTCGGGTTTGGGGCGTGACAAGTTATGCTTATACTGAATCAAAATCATATTTGAAATTCTCCTTGTAGGATTCCAGGATCGGAACCTGGTGTATGGGTGTCGAGAGCCAAGAATGGGGTACTGTGGAGGCTGTCAGCGCCGAATTCAGCAATCGGGAATTTTGTGAGCCCAATTTCCGAGTTTGGGGCATGACAGCTGTTGAAAGAGATAAAGAACTTTGTTTCTTACTTAGCCAAGAAACTAAACAGTTCCCTACATAGAAACAACTACCACTGATTGATTTTCTATCATCAATGTTACCAGCCCAATCAGCATCAGTGTAACCAGCTAATTGCATACTAATATCATGTGGATACCAAAGACCAAGATCGGCTGAACTAGCAACATATCGCAAAATGCGTTTAACAGTAGTTAGATGTGACTCTTTAGGGTCAGATTGATATCTTGCGTAAATTCTTACGCTAAATGTAATATCAGGTCAGCTTGCAGTTAAATAAAGTAAACTACCTATTATACTGTGATACAATTTAGGATCTACACTCTAACCTGTAGAGTCTTTTAAGAGTTTTAAAGTAGTACTCAATAAAGTATCAAAATTCTTCCCACTCTCAAATCCGAACTTTTTAACTAAGTTGAGAGTATATTTGGTTTGAAAGATAAAGAAACCATCAGGTTGTTGTTTAACTTACAACCCTAGAAAATAATTCAATTATCTAACCATGATCATTTAAAATTTAGACTTCATAAGATCTACAAACTCAACTGTCATGTTAGCACAAGTTGATCCATAAATAATATCATCAACATAAATTTACACTAATAAAATGTGATCATTATGTTTCTTTACAAATAATGTCTTATCAACACTTCCCATTATAAGGTAATCACTTAGTAGAAACTTAGTCAACTTTTCGTACCATGCCCTGGGAGCTTAATTCAAACCGTAGAGTGCCTTCTTTAGGTGGTAGACATGATCGACTTTCTTAGAGACTTCAATACTCATTAGTTTTTCAACATACACTTCTTCATGCAAATCGTCATTTAAGAATGCACTTTTTTACATCCATTTGGTATATTTTGAACTTTCTAAAGCCGCAATGGATATAAATAGTCTGATTGATTGAAGACGTGCTACTGGGGCAAAGGTCTCATCATAATCGATGCCTTCAATTTAAGTGTACCCTTGTACAACCACCTAGCCTTGTTTCTAATAATATTACCAAGTTCATCAAACTTATTTTAAAAAATTCATTTTGTTTCGATAATGTGTTTATCTTTCAGTCTAGGAACTAAGTACTAAACATCATTTTTGACAAATTGATTGAGCTCTTCTTACATCGCTACAATCCAATTTTCGTCAGTAAGAGCTTCTTTTACGCTAGCTGGTTCTATCTGAGATGTAAAGCACACGTAATTACACATATCTTCTAGTTATTTATGAATCGCACACCAGTGAGAGGGTTTCCAAGAATCTGATTAGTTGGATGGTCTTTAACAGTCCTCAGTTCAGAGTTATTTTGACTTGATGAAGTATCTGGTTTATCAATTAGAAGAACTTCATCATTTTCTGAACTTGAGATAGGTGTATTCAAGTGATCGTTAATAACCATATTAATGGACTCTTGAATTACACCGGTCCTCTTATTAAGAACCCAATATACACGACTATTCAAAGCATACCCTAAAAATATCCCTTCATCCCTTTCTGAATCAAACTTCCCCAGATTTTCTTGGTCACATAAAATGTAACACTTGCAGCAAAAAATATGAAGGTATTTGACGGTAGGTTTCTTATCAAACCACATTTCATAAGTCATTTTACCATTTGATTTTCTAGTAAAAATGCGGTTAATTATATAACAAGCAGTATTGATGGCTTCGGCCCAAAGATTTTTAAGGAGCTTCATACTATTTAACATTACATTTGTCATTTCTTGAAGCACTCTAATTTTTTTTTCTACTATACCATTTTGTTATAATGTTTTGGGAGTAGAGAATTCATGTGATATTCCCTAATCACTGTAAAACTACAGATCCATGATCACTACAGATTTTACAAACTTGAGATTCTTTTTCAGTTTGGATACGTTTAAGTACCCTTTTTACTTCATCAAGAGTTTTTGATTTGTCTCTTAAGAAGACTACCCAAGTGAACCTGGTAAAGTCATCAATAATTACCAGAATGTACTTCTTGTTACCTCGACTCTTCATTTTGGTTGGTCCAATAAGATTCATGTGGAGAAGTTCGAGCGATTTAGATGTGGCATTGAAGTTCACCTTTTTATGAGTACTCCTGGTTTGTTTGCCAATCTGGCATTCGCCACGTATTTTATCTACTTTTTGTATTTTGGGTAAACCTCTTACTAACTCTCTTTTGTTCAATCTATAAAATTTGTGGTAATGTACATGTCTAAGGCACTTATGCCATAATTCTATCTCATCGGTATGGACTATGTAGCACAATAGATTAGATGAGCTTGAATCACTCACAACGTAGCAGTTTTCAGATGTTTTGCGACCAGTTAATATTACAAAACCATTTTTATTTAGAATTTCACACCCTTGTTTAGCAAATTTTACACTATGATTATTATCGTATATTTGAGAGATGTTTAATAAGTTGTGGTTTAACCCTTTTACATATCAAAAATTCTCAAATAAAGGGAGGTTAAGGAGTTGAACCATACCTTAGCCAACAATTCTGTAGTACTACCATCACCAAAAGTGACTGAATCATCAGTCATGTCTTTAAGATTGATGAATAGACCCTTATCGCCTATCATATGTCTGGAGAAACCACTATTTAGGTACCACTTTGAATGGTTTGAAGCTTTGAAAGCGGTGTGGCAACCAAGCAAGTAACCTTAGGAACCCATTTCATTAGTCTTGGGTTTAGGAGTATAGTTGATCTTCATATGTTTACAGTTGTTATAAGACTGACCCATTGAGTTAGATTTTAAGAGTCCTTAAGTAAGTCAACAATTTTCTCAGCTAAAGAATTAGGATTCTGATTTTTATAATTGATATGATTACTTTTAGGTTTTAAGGTTTGAAAAGCCTTAACATTTTTAGAATAATTTTGATTCAGACTTTTCCCTTTTGAGTTTGAAGACTCCCCTTTCATAAATTTAGGAGGAATATTCTTATGTTTGGGAGGAATACTTTTGTCGTAGCCCAATATAGATCGATGGCCACATTTTCTGGATCCGAATAAGAGTTTTTATAACTTAGGATCACCTTATGCATACCTCCAAGTGTCTTTTAAACTCAAAAGTGAAGAGACTTCTATTTTTAGTTTTTTAATTTCAGATTTTAGGTTTTTAACAAGGGAGGTTTTGAAATCTAAGACGCACTTAGTTTTGTCAAAACAATCTGAAATGTGAGATTTTTTTTAAAAACAAGATTATCAAAAATTTCCTTATTTTTTGTAAAATTTTCTTTTTGAGGTTTTAGTTTTACAGCAATTTTATAACTTTCCTTGTATAGGGCATTATAAGCATTTTAAAGATCTTCTTCAATTTCATGATCACTATTCATATTTTCTTCACTAGTTGAATCATCATTATCTGAAAAAGTGAACTTAGCTAGAGTCATAAGGGCTTTAACTTCATTACCCGACTCGGTTTCAGAATCTTCTGACTCAGAAGAGGCTTCAGAGCAGAAAGATTCATCCCAAGTAGCCAACATATCTTTCTTTTTTAAGTTTGTCCTTTTTAGGACACTTGTTCGCTAGATGCCCATATTCATGGCAGTTCTAACATTGACCATCTTTTAAAGATTTCTAAGTTTTAAATCTAAATCTTTTCTTTTCATTAGGTTTTTGCAAATCAACCCTCTTTTTACTTTTTAGCTAAAAGGGCCATATCATCTTCAAAATTTTCTAAATCAGAATTACTATTTTCTTGAGAAATACTTTCAGAAGATTTAAGGGTGATGGATTTACCTTTAGGAGCTTTAAAGTTTAACTCATAGGTCTGTAATGAGCCAACTAATTCTTCTACCCTCATATTATCCGTATCACAAAGTTCATGGATCACAGTCACCTTTGAATTGAACCATTCAGGCAGTGAGTATAGTATCTTTGCATAAACTTTACTTTCAGGGATTCTATCACCGAGACCCCACATAGAGTTGACAATGTCATTTAATCTTATATAGAAGTCCATGAAAGTTTTACTTTCTTCCATACGTATTTCCTCAAATTTGGTTATAAGGATTTAGACTTTAGATTTCTTAACAATTGTTGTTCCCTCGTATGTCATTTTTAAAATATCTCAGTCTTCCTTTGCAGTATCACAGGATATAATTCTCTTGAATTCATCTGGTGATAGCGCGCAAGTGATTGCATTTAGAGCCTTTACATCGGCACTACTCTCACTTTTCTGAAGAGTGGTCTAAGAAAAATAATGTGAGACTTTCATAGTTTTAGATCCGTCGATACCAGTTACTTTAATGGTAGGAAGGGTCCAATTAGTCACTATGGCTTGCCAAATGATCTCATCGATAGATTTTAAGAAAATTCTCATCCTGTCTTTCCAATAGGCATAATTGGAGCCATCAAATGGTAGAGTCCTAGTAACTAAATGGCTATCAAAATTTGACATCTTAAAAAACTCAGATCGATTAGCTCAGGAAATTAATCCAAAAGAAATAATAATTAAAACGAGCTATTAGTCTTTAATACCACTTGAAAATGCCGAGCTAAAAGTTCTAGAGGGGGGGGGGGGGGGGGGGGGGTGAATAGGACTATGCAAATTAAAAAATAAAATGTGAAATTTAAACAAATATAAATAAAGATAGCAATTAAACAATCCCACAATGTAGAAATGTAAAACAACCTCAAATATACAAGTATTGAGAGGTTGATACAGATGTTGTTCTAAGGATAACCTTACACCAAAAACCAATGGGTTATGGTAGGACAACTTGATTCCTAGAACGGTCTGTGTATCAAAATCTCAAACTGATACAGAGGAATAAAGAAATAAATAGTAAATAAAGAAAGCTATTACAACATTTTCACACTTGCATAAAAAGATTACAACATTCTCTATAAATGCAAAAAGGGAAATTACAACATTCACAAAATAAAATAATCAATCAATCAATCACCACAAGACCAGAAATTATAGTGGTTCGCTTGTGTGTACACCAACAGTTTAGAAAAATAGCCATACAACTACTCCACTCATAATATCCTCACACAATGGATATTAGCGTTCAGTAAGAAATAGGTTTTTCAAGGTTCACCTAAAACCTTCATAATTGTGTCTTTCAAGTGGGCTTACATAATTCAAAAACTCCACACTCTGAGTTTTCTGGATCACTTCAGACAAACCAAAAGAAAGAGATTTTTCTGGCACAATCTCAAAAAAACCAATAGAATAAATTTACAAAAACTGTAAAATACTTATCTGGATATTCTCCTTTTGTAACAACCCAGAAGAACCAATTCAGAGTAGAAGTTCAACATAAATATTCAATGTTCAAACTCACTTATGAAATGGTTCTAAGTTCTAAATTGATTTTAAATTAAAATCATCTTAGGCTAGCTTGATTTGATTTTGATTCTAAGAAATGGAAAAACTTCAATCTCTCTTTCAAATAAGATTGGAATGTAGAAACTCAAAATTAAATACAAAGAAAGATAATTAAAGAGAATATTAAATGAGCACTAAATAGCTTAAGAATATCACTAACTTATCTCTCAAAGTGGTGTCTTGATCTTGCTTGAATTGGATATCAAACTCTAAAATTTGTGCTCTATTTATAAGTGCAAAAATCGCACAAGGACTTGCTCGACCAGTCGAGTGGCCTTCACAACTGGTCGAGTCCTATCCATGACTGGTCGTGTGGGACTCATTTTAGTTGCTGGACTTTGAGTCGAGCATGTAGGACTGGTCGAACACTATTCACACGACCGGTCAAGCAATCTCCAAGACTCGTCAAGAAAATAACAAAAAAAATCAAAAATAAGTAACAAACATGGGACTGGTTGAGGATTTCTTGGACTGGTCGAGCCAATGTTAGGACTGGTCGAACATAGTTTAAGACTAGTCGAAAAAATAGTCTATGCACTTATAAAATGACCCGATTAAATTATGTGTTCGAAATGACCTATCCTATGGTCGATCTAGTGTCATCCATACCTTATAAGCGATGTATGAACATTAAATCTTCTTTTTGCTTCAGTTGATAATTGTTCTTTGAAGTTCACGAAGCTTGAGATCTTGACATATGATGAAGCTTGAGCTTGAGACTATTTGAAGCTTGAATTTAAAACACATTGAAGCTTGAGTTTGAGGTAATTGAGTTGTACTTCACCTTGAGCTTTGAGTACCAAAATAAAGACTATTGTCTTGTCTTAGATAAAGCTTTGAAACCTTGAACTTTAAAGCTTGAAAGAGTGAACTATCACATGGTGTTGTACTTGAACTTGTATATCTCTTAATCTTACATTTGAAATTCTTAAGGTAAAGAGACCTTTGATCTTATACATGAGATGCACAGTCTTGAATATATAGATGAGATACACAAGTCACAGATTCCAAGAGGTTTTGACCTACAAAATTTGACAATCATAAGAGCTAGAAAACATAGCACTCGCAATATTAAGTCCAAATCACATGTTGTAGATATTCTTACTAAGGCATTATCATGTATGTCACACCCCAAATCCGATTTCTTAAGCGTATTCACCATAATCTAAACTTGGATCCGACAGCCTCCGCAGTACCCTACTTTTGGCGTCCAACACCCATACACTGAGTCCTAAAAATAGATCCCATAAGGAGAATTTTAAAGGTGATTTTTATTTTATTTTTGTAAACGAGCATAACCACAAGTGTACCAAAACTAAAACATTATCACATATATCCCCTATAAAAGGAATCGAGAACAATGTTGGAAAGGGAAATACAATGCATAGTAAAAAACTCCAAAAGATCAAGCACGTGCTCCTGCCTCACTATTATTGCGATCTAGCATAATTTGCATGTAAATAACGTACATAAGCTTACTATGAAGCTTAAAGAGTGCGTGTGTGCATCCGTAATGCATATGAAAAGTATACAAATATCAGAGTAAGAAAAAATGATGGAAGATTATGCTGTCAAGTTCATGAATGCCATCAACCACCAAGGGCATGTAATACGAAGGCCTATCAAGTTAAATGTAATATACAACTATGCAACACAAGCATGTTAATCTTAATGTCTAATCCATATCACAGTACGGTTCCTATAAGTAACATCATTGGGGTCCAATATGCAAGCAATGGTCTATAGCACGCAACTATACAAGGGTAGGAGACGTCACTACTCGCCTCGTTGATAGTATACCAATATCCACCCGGTTCGTCAATAGCAGGCCTATTTTCAAGTTGGTTAGACATGACCTCAATCTCCCACTACTATCTAGGAAGGTGAGGCTAAACCTCTTCCCAACCAACTGCAACACAGTGGGAGATGAGACTTACTAGTAGTTGGCACTCGTGCGCTCATGAATTCACTTAGTTTAAACATTGGCATATCTTACTACTACAACAAGGTTTAGGGCCTTTTACCAAGAACATCTATAGCACCAAATATGCTGTAACATAATTTTTGATGTTTGTAACTCATCCACTAGATACATCCCAGCTAGGGGACTACATCCCTAGTGTTGCTAATGAGTAGATGCAACATGTCATACATAATGCATCATGCATGATATCATACTATCTAAGTCATACATCAAGTTATACGATGATCATTAGAGTGACCTTATCTCGTATAGGTCCTTAATGAGTTGTGAGGCATATACTATAGGTTTTCCTTGCATTATCATGATGTGAGTACCACTATGGCCCCATGGCTAGGTGTATGCTATAATGCATATAGATCCATAATCAAGCATACATATGTTGCGTATGAGCATATGAATGAGTATGTTATTCATTACACTAAGCATATTATCAATGTTAACCTATCAAGCTAAGTACACAAGCATGTTATCAAACATATCATATGATAATCGGCCTTAAATGGGCCCTATAAAAAGAATGGGACTCAAACGGTGGGCCCTACTAGTAGTTTAAATGTCCATGTGGCATGGCCCACTTGAGACTTGCATCAGTCCCACATTTAGGCCTGTGCACATAAAATGGTCTATGGTCTAGTAAAATAGATGTATGATACAAATAAAACATATACATCAAGGTGGGTTCTATGGTAGGCCCCTAATAAGTGCCCCAAAGTGGGGCCTACACGTTGGACTGTGTGAGTAGGCCCTACCGTACACACGCTTTCTACCTGGGCCAATGATCTGCCTAGCTTTTGGGTCCATGCTCTAAAATGAGTAGTTAGGGACAACATGAATATGCAAAATATATTTCAAGGTGGCTTCACAATAGCCCACCGACTAGATGGCGTAGATAAGACAAATGCAACAAGTGCCCCCCCCCCCCCCCCCCCCCCAGCGACAGCTTGATTATACTAGCAAACATGGTGGGTTGTGATAGCATGTGGTACACAATGTCTCACAACTTGTGGGCCCCACAACAATCCATCAAAGCTAAAAATAAATAAAGATAAAGATAAAGAAAACAGAGGATTTTGGTGGGCCCCCGCCACTATGGGGTCCATATGCATGAATCATATACACATCAAGGTGAACCACATGCTATCCATGGACAGGTGAGTCCCATCAAGATGGGGTCCATTTAGGGGGCTTAACATCATGACAATGAGTGGATCAACTCGAGCACTCACATCAACGATTGAATTGGAGGTAGGGTGCACACGACGGGTTGGATTTTCCCTCCTCCCTAATCTCTTTTAATTCTCACTCAATGTAACACCCTGAACTTTTCAATACCCGAGTATTGAAAGTTCTCGAGTGTTACCATGAAGTTTAACTTAGTATATACATGTGTACGATACAAATCTAACTATCCTAACCTTACATGTATACCCTGACCCGAATCTAATTGTTGAGAATGATCTCCATTCATATATCCAACAATCTGACCATTGATTTTGAGGCAAGACCATCCATCATGTGATTTGATGTGTGTACCTTCCCTTAAATGAATTGGTGAATAACTCCTTATCCATAATGATTTAGGTGCAAGATCTTTTGTAAAAATTATTTGGAAAGGTGCATATAACCATGTAGAACCATTAGATTTTACAAAACTCTTAGATCAGCAATAATTATAAAAATGCCACTAACTTAG
This sequence comes from Magnolia kwangsiensis, assembly GCA_037074715.1. Taxonomy (NCBI): domain Eukaryota; kingdom Viridiplantae; phylum Streptophyta; class Magnoliopsida; order Magnoliales; family Magnoliaceae; genus Magnolia; species Magnolia kwangsiensis. The sequence goes on from CM073588.1 coordinate 48,935,365, forward strand.
ACCCTTGAATCTTAGATCACATGGTTCCCATGATCCATTTAAAGTGAAATTTTACACCATTCCTACGTATCGTAAGTTACCCATACATGTCTAATTTTAACCCTTAGATAATTATAAAAGTAACCCAATTAACAGATCAGCCCCTTAACCGTTGATTTTGGTTTTCATCAAAGACATGAGTAGTCGTAGTAGGATACTTCCATTCATCTACGTCTGTGTGATCTTATGAACAGGTTGAATGATAAATAAACATCACTATAGGGCCTAGGAAGGCTTCAACGATGGAAATCATGACAACCACTGTTTCATGTAGTATAGCCCATTTGATCTTTGGATATGCTTCAATTTTAGGCCCAACCCCTTAGGTTAGATGGAAAAATGAATGGACGGTGTAGATTTCTCAGAGAAACGTCATAGTAAACCCCACTTGCAGTGCACATGCACGGTACATTGGATGAAAAGTCGAGTCAAACCAGGTTTGACCTGATAAACCTCTCCTCTCTCCTTAAGTCTTCCCGCCTTCGTGCGTTTTAAATGCAGGCCATCCGCAGGGACGAGTTGTGGACCACCATGATCGTCCCTTTAGATGATCTAGACCGTTCATCAGGTCCAAAGGATAACAACGATCAAACCCTAGCTCCTCCTACACCACACCGACAAGAAGCAAAGAACGATTTCCTTCCACAACAACCATAGCTAGTAGGAAAACCAAACACACTCGACTTTTAGTGCATATGACGACCGAACCAGGGAGAACCCAGCTTGAATCTAAGCCATTCAAATGGAGAAGAGGGGAGTTTCGATCATCTCCACATCGTCAGAAAGAAATAAGGATGATCAGGATTCACGAAATCCTATAGCTCTGCAAGACAGCTTCCCAGTGGAAATCAGTCATTGTTTAAGGCCGCTACACAACCAAACCTAAGAAGCAGGTTCTGATCTAGGCCATCTAAATTCAAGGGATAGGGATTTTGATCTCACCCTAGTTGACGAAAAGGAGAAAGGAAAGCGACAGGATCCGGTTTCTGCCGGCTTTCTTACGCAAAACACACCTTCGGAAGTCACAGACACAAAACTCTGCAAACCATGTTCGCACAAACCATCACCGTGATCAAAATAGGGATCCAGGGGACATAGAACAACAACCACTAAATCTGGATCATCCATCTGGTAGCCTTCTTCGAAGAGACTCTCCCCAACACCGATCGTGAAAGAATCCAATTAAGTAACTGACGGTGAGGACAAAGCCGCAGCTCTGTTTATTCCCGGTTACGCAAACAATTGCTACATAAAAGAACTCCTCCGAATCCCTTATTGCAAAAACACACTTACGCAAGGGAGTTCTGAGGTTCAGATGACTATAAGAAGACTATCCATTTCGCAAGAAAGAAAATGAAGTGAGAAGAGTAAGAGAGGAAGAGAAGAGAAACGTGAGGAGAGTGAGAGACGGCCAGCCCTCCTGTTGGACGTATCAGCAAGAAAAGAAGGGAAAAAGAAAAGAAAGAGAAAGAGAAAGAGAAGGAAAAGAGAAAGAAAGAGAAAGACAGAGAGAGAGAGAGAAAGAGAAGAAGAAAATTGTGAAGGTCGAGGTTACTGCCCAAGTTCAGTTCAGGTTCGACCCATTCCTCTCCCTTCTTTTTCAGACTTGTCACGCTCCAAACCCAGAAATCGAATTCACAGGAATTTCGATCACCGAATCCGGTACCGACAGCCTCCTTAGTGTCCCATTCTCGGCTCCTGGCAAACATATGTCAGATTTTCGATCCTGGGATCCTACAAGGAGGATTTTCAGAATGGATTTTTTTTTTGTAATGGAGCATAACCACAAGCATAACCAAGTCACAAAATAACGTCACCACGTATCCATTATATCAAAAACTTTAAGTACAATATGGAAAGGGAAATACAAGGTGATCAAAAGCTCTAAAATAGTCAGATGCACACTCCTGCCTCAGCGCTGCTGCTGTCCAACGCTACTTACACGCAACGGTCGTGCATAAGCTTATAAAAGCTTAAAGGGTGGTATAAGTGTGTGCGTAAGGCAAGTGCTAAGTATACAGTATCAGAGCAATACGAAATTATGTGGGTGAGTCCATAAAGGCTATCAGCTGTACAAAAGCTATATGATACAAGGCATGAATGCTATCGGCCATACCAAGGCCATGCGATGTGAGACATGAATATTATCGGCCACACCAATGCAATGCAAGGCTTACATACCCAAATGTCATATGCAAAATGTAATCCAATCAAGTCGATACTCATCAAGTACACATATCAGTACAGTTCCTGTCTGGATATCACCGGGGTCTAATACACTTCGCAGTGACTACCACCTCCCTAGCTGCACAGTCAAGCAAGCGGAATAGACCTCACTATCCGCCTGACCAGTAGTCTGCCAATACCTACCCGGCTCATCGATAGCAGACTCATTTGCGAGATAGTCAAACTCAGCCTAGCTTATAGCCCCCTCACTTAGGTGGATAAGGTCATACCCCCTCCCAACCAACCACGACATAGTGGGAGACGCGGCCTACTGGTATTCGACACTCGGACGCTCGTGTATCCACTTGGTCTAGACATTGGAGCAACTCTTGGTACTAAAAAGGTTCTGAAACTTTCACCCAAGGACATCCTAAGTACCCATAGTGTTAGAACAAAGTATTTTTGGTATCCAATACGGCCATCTACGATGTACTTGTGAAGCCCGGCCTCGATGTCGCTAGGGCGTGCAGTGATCAAGTCACACATATGCGAGATGCATGAATCACACCGTCAAATCATGCAACAATCCAGCATATACTGTGCGATCATGTGGGACAATCTGTCTTATAACGAGTCCCATAAGTAGTCTGCCAAATGGCGTATGCTATGATCAGTCACTACTCATTTCAAGCATACATATGATGCGTATGGGCATGAGTCATGGGATTATACTGAGCATGTTATAAAGTGATGAATATAAATGAGTATGGGCCTATTAATGGGCCCTAAGGAGAGTTATAATGCGGACATTTAACCTAAATTGTACTTATAATGTGGACGTCAAACCATCATTGTTCCCTAGGCTCGACCCGTCGTAAATATCATTACACAAACCAAGGAGGAATCACACATTGCAATGGACCTTAGGTAACTCCCATTGGGCCTTAAATACATCAAATGGGTTGTATCACATGGGCCTTTCATTCATCAAATGGGCCACATTAATGGGCCTCACCAACAGGCCTTATGTACATTGCAATGGGCCATAACCCATGGGCCTTTAAATACATCAAAATGGGCCTAATATATACCAAATAAGCCTAGTCCCATGGGCCTTATATATGTCAAAAGAGCCTAATCCCATGGGCCTCATATATGTCAAATGGGCCTAATCCCATGGGCCTCATATATGTCAAATGGGCCTAATCCCGTGGGCCTTATGTATGTCAAATGGGCCTGATCCTATGGGCCTTATATGTACACCAAGGTGGGCCCCAATGAATGACCATAAATAAATCAACATGGGCCCTATACACATACCAAGGTGGGCCCATTTGAACCATAGATTTGACTCATTTTTAGCTCAAGCCATAAAATGAGCTTGTAAAATGGATTGACAGTTGGGGTGCAACACAAGCATCATGGTGGGGGGTCCACATAAAGGTTGGATGGTATGGATGCAACACATGCATCAAGGGTGGGGTCCACTGAACTTTAAATCTGCCCCATACTTTAGCTCATGCACTAAAATGATCTATCAAAATGGTTGGGGGGGAGGGGATGGGATGCAGCACGTGCATCATGGTGGACCCCACCAGTCGTCGAGAAGCCAAAGGAAATGGCTGGATGGCATGAAAATACATACATTGTTGTGGCCTCCACCGTCCGTACGGACGGTGGTGATAAAACACATATATCATTGTGGGCTCCACGTGGGGCCCACCATAATGTTTATATGTCATCCAACCCGTTGATAAGGTCCACAGACCTAGATGAAGAGTAAAAACAAATTTCATATTGATTCCAAAACTTCTGTAGTGCCCAAAAGGATTTCAATGGTAGAGTTCATTCACCGCTGTTTCTTGTGGTGTTGGCCACCTAAGTTCTGGATCAAGCTGATTTTTAGGTGGGCCCTGCTTAAGGTAGGGGCCCACCATATGAACTGACTGGATTGGCAAATAAACATCAAAGTGGGGCCCACATGAGGAGCTGTGGGCCCATGGAGTTCGCCGGCCCTCTGAGCGCAGGCGCTGCCTACGCCTCTGGCCAACAGCAGCCCTGCTGCTTCTTTATATATTTTTTTAAAAAGTGATATTTTCACAATTTTTCGTGTGTAAGGCCCACTTCAAGAGAATCCACTCTAGCCATTGGATTCCATAGTCCATAACAATTCAATCAAGACCAATATTAGGCCTCATTCAGCGTGTAAGAAAAATTTAGGTAGATTTCAATGGTAATGATACTATTTTTAAAACTATGGCCCACTAGACACTCTGGTCAACCTCATTTTTGGCTCAACGCTTAAAATGAGTTAGGGAAGACAATGGACGGCCTAAATTGAATACATACATCAAGGTGGGTCTTGTACAAATGGCCCACCTCCAATGCCTTGAAAAGGTTAACATTAGTGTTTAGCTTTAGACGTCCAAAGAGTCCCTGGACTCTCTCTTTTTCTTTTTCTTTTTTTTTGCATGGGCGTGCAAGGCCTTTAAGGTGGGCCCTTCATAGGTGGGCCACCACATGGTGAGGCGGTGTGGTTACAATACATATGTAAAGTGGGCCCCACCTTTAGATGGTTTGGATCCAATACATGCTCCATTGTGAGGTCCATCCAAGTGGGCCATAAGGCCATTTCATCACACAAAAATAAATAAATAAATGAAAAGAGAGGGAGAGAGAGATAGAGTGGGACACGCGTGTGATGGAGGGATCCCGACATTATGGGCCCTCCGTTCCATGATCTACATCATAAATCAAGTGGGTCTCATCACATGTGGGCCCAAAAAAATTGAAATCCAATGGTGGAGATCCTTTCTCCACGAAATTAGACGGTCTAGATGACCCATATACAAGATATGAAGGTAAAAATCATGATGGGGTTCATGGAGAATGGCCCCATCATAGAATGATATTGATGATCAAGATGGGTCATCGACCACATCTTAGGGTCCAAAGTGAGATCCATAGCATTGATCGGTAGGCCTCACTTGGCCCATCTTAAAAATGTAAAAAATTAAGCTATAGAAGCACCCCCACCACTTGATCTTCTCGGTCCGTTGGATAGCCTATCTCCTTACGCTTCACTTTGATGGTGGAAGATGGAAGATGGATGGCTAGGATTGGAGATCTTGGGAAGGGAAAGTGGGCCACACAAATTCTTTTCTCACCTTAGAAAATATGGACGTGGGGGTGCTCTTGCTTGGCTTGAAAATGTTGAGAAATGAGAGGGAGAGAGAGAGTTATAAGGAGAGATGTGAGTGATGGATGTGAGGTGAGTGATGGGTGAGGTAATGGATTGGTTGACTTTGGGTTTGCTTGACTTGTGGAGAAAGAAATCATGGGTTCTTTGTACTTGACATGAGAGGTGATTGATGGGACATGTTGTAGAGATTCTCTTGGGATTGCAAACGCGCGGCGTTTTCTCGAAATAAACGTCGGCTCACACCTCTTAGTCAGGGTATCGGATCGGTACATGAGTCGCGGCGACGGTGTGGTCGTAATGATACAAGTCTCAGATTGAACCGACTCAGGTATACAGGATACGACTTAGGATCAAGCGCGAACATCTATTGCAGGTCGCGGATTGTCGAAATTCGTCAGGAAGGATCGCGGGAAGCGAAGGAACAGTACGGACTATGATACGGGTCTTACAAGACTTTTTTTATTTCCTTGGCAACAAAGAGGAGAAATGTAATTCCACCTTTCAAAACCCCCATACGAGAATAAAATAAAGGGATGTTATAGAATAGACATTAATCCTGATCATCCGATTAATGTGGGCTAGGACAGCTAAGCGAGTGCTGATCTTAAGATTACCTAAGGCCTTAAACTTTACTAGGTGAGGGTTTTATCCTTTCAATTGATTTAGTTACTACTATCCTTTCACTAATCTTACTTTGATTTAATTGATATGAATTATTTTGCCTTTTGATGTTTATATATTTCTGAGAGTTACCTTTCAATTGATTTAGTTACTACCATCATTTACTTATCCTTTAGAAATTATAATATTACGCGTGATCTTTCTGAATTTATGTGGGGCCATGGATACAAGCCTTGCCCTTGCCTTATCAAATTTATTGAGGTGGCCCTGACACTCTTCTTTTTATTGAGTTGGCCCATGTCACTCTCCTTATTATTGAGTTGGCCTTGACACTCTTCTTGTTATTAAGTTAGTCATTGCCACTCTCCTATTTATTGAGTTGGCCATTGCCACTCTCCTATTTTTTGAGTTAACTATTGCTACTCTCCTCTTTATTTAGTTGGCTATTGTCACTTTTCTTATTATTGAGCTAACTATTATCACTCTTCTTTATATTATATTAGCCTTGTGCTATTTATCTTTAACGCTTGGGCATGTGTCTTGTTATTCCAAAACCTCCATAATTCAGTTTACGATCTTTATCAATGCAAGTGATGTGTTGAAGGTATCACACCTAGTGACTCAAATATTTATCGTGGACATAATGTGTTACAAGTACCGGCCCTCTTAGTTGGCAAGTAATTTTGTGGATTGGTTGGCATGGTGCACAATCGATGTATGTAAATCGTCATAAATATTACATCACTTTTTTAGGATTGGATGTCAAAAATAGTTGCCACATAAATACATCATGTTACGCAAATCCCTAACCGTGTTGTTGTGTTGCCTTGAGATGTTCATGTAAACCCATATTAGCGTTGGCCATGCTGGCGAACATCCGTAGTTATTGGATATGGGTCGAGTTGGGTTTTTTATGCATTATATTCCACATTGTGATGATCACTACATATGATGAGCTGCACATACTTTTTTAGGCATGCATCTCATGTAGGTTGTTTGTGCATACTGATATCTCATCTATTAGTGGAGTACCAGACGTATCAAAACCCTTAACATTACTTTTATGAATCTCTTAAATTATTGTTAATTTTAAAGGATAACCATCACTATGAGTAGGGCATTGACCCTCTCCAACCATACAGATGATGTAGGTGATGTACAAATTAAAGATCTAGAAGATCATCTCCCTATGAAAGCCTATACTGAAAGAATAAGAACATAATTTTATAATTTAGTTTTGTACTTCCGCTGCAAACTCGATTAACGTAATAAGCTTCCATTGATAAGGGATTTGATTATTTATTGAATTTCTTTACTATGATGAAATAATCAATCTAATCAATTTTATTATTATGAATGTTACCTTTATGAATGTATTCGGGTGCGATATATATATATATATATATATATATATATATATATATATATATATATATATATATATATATATATATATATATATATATATATATATATATATATATAGTGTGTGTGTGTGTGTGTGTGTGATTTTTAAAGCATCCAAGTTTATGCATTATTAACACCCGGTTTTCTCGGGCACGAGTATGAACTTTGGCCGTGAAAAATTGGGATGTTACACTCAACTTCCTCTTTTCTCTCATAATCCCTAGCTTAATCTCTCCTTTTCTTTATTTTCTTTTATATCTTCTCTCACTCTCTTTTCTTTCTTGCTAGTATGAAGTGGGGATGGGTGAGATGTATGGGAATTGATGGTTTAGTGGGAGAGTGAGGGAGTGGGTTCGTATGGTTATTGTTGAAAAGATGGAGAGGTGTGGGAGAGGGATGGCTTCAATATGGGAGAGGCATGGGATAATGATGGGTGAGTTATGACATGTTTGACTTTAGGGCTGTGAAAGTAAAAGGTCAATATTCATGATATTTCATACCAAGTGAGTCCCATGCCACATGTGCACACATGTGCGATGCCCGTCATGCATCGATTCTAAAGAGCACACAGCTTTCAATTCTAGCATTGTAATGGGGCATGCTATGCGATGTTAGAATTGTAGTGCCCACATGGTCTCTAGGGTATAAGCTACGGGTTGTTAGGGTATTAAAATTAGGGTCGAGATTAGAGCTCGCCAATCTAGTCTATTTGGGGCATGCTAGCATAGGGAACTAGGTGTATGGACATTCAAACTACATAAAAAGTGCAAATTTGGAATCGATCCATCTTTGGTTTCCAAATTTAGAATGGTTTTAAACTGTTTCAAATGTAAAAAATAGATAACTACGCATGGGGCCTCATTTTGGGTAGTCATTTCCTCGTCTTTTGATGCCCGTGCCCAAACCCCTTCGCCTCTCTCTCTCTCTCTCTCTCTCTCTCTCTCTCTCTCTCTCTCTCTCTCTCTCTGATGGCTTCCTCCATGGTAGAAGATAACAACAATTCTTTTAAATATAACCAACCAGCTTCCACGTCATCAAATGACATCGTCTGAGCCTCTCTTCTCCTCGATAACGAGATTTGAATCCTCAGGGTATAATTCCTATCATCGTTTTTTCTTGGGTTTTATTCATCTCTCTCTCTCTCCTTATTTCTAGAGTTTTTTCGCTTCATCTCTCTCCTCCATCTCTTGAAGGAAGAACTGCAGAGAATGAATCTAGAGCTAAAATACTTTACAAAGAAGATCAAAGATAATCAAGAGAAGATTAAGCTCAATAAATAGCTCCCTTACTTATTCGACAACGTCGTCAAGGTGATTTTTGTTATTCGATTCTTATCCTTCCAATCTGACTCTGTTAGCATTTATTTTGGTGAAGATTATTTAGCTCCTACATGATTTTTTTATTTTATGATGATAAATGAAATGAAAAATTATATCTTTTGATCCAATAAAAACCTAATTTGGGCCAAGAGTTTTCCATACTACTGATGAATTTATTACGCGTGTGGCTGAGCATGGTGAAATCTTAAAAAAAAAAAAAAAATCTTTTTTTGCTTAAACAGACCTAATATGTTTGACCCCATGCCTAAATAAAGGAGGGTTGCATCAGGTTGGCAGCTCATATCATGAATCATGAGTCAAAGAGGATACATGTAGCTAACCTCGATTAGTTGGAATAAGGCTAAGATGATGATGATACCAATGTAGACACCGACAACAATGAGACCTCATGTGTGTTGTACTCTTTGAAGCAGTTAGACTAGGTTTAACACTTGTCTAAACAAGGCTCAAGCCTCAGAAACAACCATGAGGTATCCTTCTTCCACTTTTAGATGTGTCGTTCCTATCTTTAGAAGCCAGGATTTTAACACTTCCGCAATTCAACAGTTAGGGAGGGGATGATTCCAGGGGTTTGCTCAGGTAATAGAAGAGACTCATGAGTGATGATCTTGTTAATTTCTTAGTGATATGTCATCACATATCTATTAAGAGGAAAGGACTTCATTTATTTCCTTTGGTTTTCCTTTGGCTATTGTAATAAAATTCTTAACTTTTTTTTTTTAAAAAAAAAAACCCTCTATTACTTATTATGTAGAATTTTCCACATGAATAGGGCTTGAAAGAAGTGGATATTGAACTTTCTAAGTTGAATTTAGAGCACTAGTCTCCAATTGACCAAGTATCAAAGTAGGAACTATTTATTGTTTTGCTCTAAGGTGTGTTTGGATGTAGTATTGAATTGATTTACAATAATGGGTCTAACCAAATGGTAATGGGGATTTTGTAGGTTAGCATGAGACTAGTAAATATTGGAATGGCAGTGGAGTCGTATTACATTGGAATAGCTGTAGTTAAAGAATCCTTGAAAAAAATTGTAGAGTCCCATGTTTTGGGTTGGGCCTTGGCTAGTGGTCCCCAATGGAGTCAACATTTCCTAAATGCCCTCCCTTGTGTGAATGTGGGAGATGACCCTCACCCCTCTGGCTAACTCTTCGTGTTCAGTGGTACTTAACAGGTTTACATTAAGTGTGAGGTTGTCGCAGATGTGATTTTTTCTTTTTTTTACTTAGAGTCACCACTAGATAAATGTAGCTTCAGAACCTATAGTCAACTATAAACCATGGAATCGCCTAGAGGTTGAGAAATCACAAAAATCCTCGACTTGAGTGACTCTTGTGGTTGGCCTACAACGTAGATTCTAAGTAACGACCTCGATTGTGGAAAAGGATGGGGTTAGTGTAACACCCTAATTTTCGCCTCTCAAGCATAATATTCTCGAGACGGAAACCTGAGCATCACGCTATGAAGTACTATATGTGAGTGTGATTCCCATGTTTCTACAGATAAGATTAAATTTTGCATATATTAGAGTAGAACTCATCTATATAGTGTGTATTTAAAATGAGTAAAGTAACCAAGCTAGAGAATATCAGGCTAATATCCAAAATCTACATGTCCAAAATAATGCCCTCATCAGGAGCTAATCCACCGATAACCAAATGTATAAAGATGCAAAATTTGTCCAAAAGGAAGGAACTGGCAGCTTATCGGTTGAGCTCATATGGCTCAACCACACTAGTGAACTGATCCTCATTAGCTAACTTATTGCATTCCCTCAAGTACCTCGCTACCTAGACCTACGTCTGTATCCACTACACGGTTGGCAAATTGAAGTATGAGGGGCCAGCATAGTGAGAAATCTCCCAAGATTATACAAATGACATATTAATCAAGTATAGTTTTAAAAGAAAAGCATACAACACAATCATAACTAATAATGCAATCTTGTTTAAATTCATGAATGCACCAATGCACATCAGTCTAGGGATACTCATCTACCTTGCTTTTAGGGTAGGCACCAGTGAAAATATCCAAAGGCATGTACATTAATAATGACTACCCAAGATGCAACCCAATGTAGCTAGCCACTAACGAAAATATCCAAATATATGATGCGCAATGGTAACTAACACACCTAAAGGGACGTTCGTATAATGGATTAGAAACCAGTGAAAATACTCAAAGGTACGTGCTACTACAGTATCTGACCACCTGATAGTGACTGATTGCTATGAATGCATAATTAATCTGACCTTAATTTATTGGCTCGATTTGCAATAGCTTGTTCAACAACCCTTTATAACTATTAGCCAACCTTAATCCAATAAGTAGACCTTACCATCAGAAATTCATATATAATCCAAACAAAGGGTTTCCCCTAACAAAGCCAATGAGGCCCCAAGTCATCTAAGGACACAATAAATGGGACTTCACATGACAAAGCCAACTAGGGAATAATACTTCACAAATATGGTAAGCTTGCAACTGGATTTCATTTAATACATTACAAGATGGCCAATAGTTTAAGGTACAATTTCATATAAGTATTCTAATCATACAAACCACTTCTTTCATAAATGGGATAATTGAGACCTCCAAAATTTACCTCCAATCTTACATAATTCTACAAAATCCATAAGGGGAGTTTTGATTGCCTCATTTCTTTAATTTATCCATTTAGTAGGCATAACATGTGAATCACACTAAAGTATGTTATACTATATGTTCATGTAAATCATACAAGATAATGGATATATTCAAGTGATTGGGAGCATGCTAAGAGTGCTCGTGTGTGAATCAACCTATATGAGGAACTAAGCATGTTATGCATCTATATATAGGTTTCGAAAGTTAAGGATTCTACCCACTCATTCTAAATTTTGCACATGTGCAGTAGAATACAAGGGTTATCACAGGGTTCATAGGTTAATTAGCATGATTATTCAAGTATTAAGATTATTTCAAGACTAAAAATATCGTAGGAAAGTTTAAAAGGGTAGATCTTCAGCTTAGTGTTAGGATTTCTCAACTCAGGTGCAACCTAAGCGTTAGAAAAAATTTGAGGGAAAGCTCCAAACCCAAATTTAATCGTACATCTATCATTTATAATTCAGATTTCATCCTAATTAAACATTCAATAAGGGTTTAGGGGTTTACATACCTCGATTAGAATGATTCCCAACTCAATTCAATGAATGGGAGCCAAAAATCGGTGCAGGACCGAAGCCCACATGGAGACACTCTCAAATACGACTCTTGCAAGAGAAAGGACAGCCACTGAATGACTATCAGGAACTCAAAACCTGACATACACAAAATATAGTGTTAGAACTTCTAAGACTAGGAGGAATACATAGGATTTCTAACCTAACCAGCTTCACATGGTAAGGAAATTGGAAAAAGACACATAAGCATGACTAGAAGACCACTTATCTAACAAATGAGGGCGAATCTGGCCCACAATCGAAGGTTCCTATTTGAAAAAGACTCTGGATAGCTCACATCTCCCAAACACGAAGATGAGTAACTCGAATCAATAAACTTATTCCTCTCCCTCCCCCCTCACATCCTCTCTTGATTTCTCATTCTTCATCTCTCAATTTCTAAGTTTTTGTGGGTTTGCACAAATGGGGAAATGGGTATTTATACCCCTAATGTTTCCCCCCCAAAATGGACAGCTCATGTATGACATTTTCATGACTTAACGTGGTCTCTCGATTGGACCGATGGCCGCTGTCGGTCGGATTGGTAGGGACCGAAAGAACATGGTTTCTTTTGGTTTTATTTTTACTCAGGTCGGTTGAACCAATAGATGTGTCAGTCGAACCAATTGAGCATTGATTCCTCTCCTAGTGTAGCCATTGTTCTGGGTCTTCATGTTGGTTGATGCCTATTTATATGTTATTCTCATATGGAAGGTCTACTACAGTGATTAGGGAAGGGTTTTGACAACCCTAGACCTAAGGGACTAGATAGATGGAGGATCGGATGATCCTGGTTGCTCATGTAGTTAATTTTATTTTTGTGCAAAGTGATTGAGATTTGTGTTTTTGGATTAAACTTTCACTTACAAGTTCTCTAAGCTCTTGAGTTTCAGACACGTGTGTAGACCTGGACACCGAGCTGAACCAAGACAAGCTTTGCACAACTCGGCTTAGTTTGGCCAATGGCTTACCTCAGCTCAAGTTTGTCTTGGATCAGTCCTCGAGTCGTATTGACTAGCTCGGATATGTTTGATTAGTGTCACAAGTCAATCAAGTTAAGTTTGATTTGATTTTGTTGATGCGAAAAACTGGATCAACCTCTTCCTGCCCTTCTACCTACACCACAATGAGAGAGAGAAAGTGAACCCTGGCTAAGGCCGGGGCACTTCCGATGCTTAAGTCAGTAGAGATCCAAGAAGAGGAGTCTTTTAGGATTTTTCTTGCGTACCTTAATTCCTGGAGAGCCCTCTTTTTATAGGAATGAGAGGTCCCGGCGTGAGGGGATTCTCTCCTAATTTTTAGGAGATTTGATTTAGTTGTCATTTGTTTATAGATATTTCCCGATCCTGAGATTTTCAGGGTCGGGTATCTTTTTACAAAATTCTCAAATTGATGTTTAAGATTACATCGTCTCTCCTTTGCTTGGCTCAGCCTCAATGGACTATATAGTCTCGACTAGCTTACAAAGATGGGGTTGTTTGCCTACTATCGGACGAAATAAAATCGATTTAAGACCGATGCCCTTTCTTAATTCAATAGCCGACACTACAACCAACCTCATATGGGTCAATTTTATAGTCGGTCAAGTGGCTTTTAGCTCTAGGGCCTTTAATTGGTCCTTTCAGACATAGTTGTCTCTTTAACCAAGTCAACTTCATGTCTTACAAATTTCATTTGTGGCTCTTGACTCTTTTACTCTCGGTCAGGATTAATACCCTGCAGATCCGAGCTAAGTCTCTCCTTTAGGCTTTATCTTTGGTCGACTTTCACAGTTGTCTCTGGTTTTATAAGTAGAGTTAATTCATCCTACAACTGACCCCCCGGACTTGTCATATTTTTTTCCAATAGTAAGCCCCCTACTCCTTGTGTTAGGCATGTCAACACAAAGGAGTAATGAATTGCTGGGTCGATTTATTTTGAGAACCGAGGTTTTGATGGAGCATTTAATGCTTCTTGTATCATCCTTAGCGTACGACGGTTCGTTACTCGAGGTCGCATGAGCAGACAGCCGTTAGGTCGTTTCATCCGCTTATGAGCATCGGACACGTGGCGAGGACATTACCCGCGTCAGTCGGTATGCGCTAGCGTCGAGCGAGGGAGTCGAAGCAAACTTCGATTCGACTCCTCCTTAAATGCGGATGCCACGTGACTCGACTATAAAAGGGGGTGTGGGAGTGCTTTTCACACTTTCGCTCTCCCGCTCGAATTTCCTTTCGATTTTTCTTCTTCCTCCTTTACTCCACTGTACTTGTAATCAATCCACCATTTTTCCTTCTCCCTCCATCTATGTGCTCTTCGCCTTTTCGGTGAGTTCTCTCCCTCCCTTTTTCTATTTTTCTCCTATCAATAATGCATCCTTCAAGTCCCCGGGAGGGGGTTTCTGATGATGAGGGCAAAACAAGGCATTTCTGGAATGTCTCGGAATCACCCTCTCTTCTGGTGGAGATGATTGTGAGTGCCAATGAAGCCTTCTAACTTAGTGTTAGGCTGTCCAGTGGGGCTTTAGCGGAATGCTCTGCTCCAGTGGGTCCCTCTAGCTTGAGACATGCCCCTGGGAGGCCTACTCCTCATTTTCCTAGAGACGACTTAGAAGAAGAGGAAGAAGAAATTGTTGAGTCGACTCTTCCTAAGAGATCGGCGAGGGTTGATCTTGGAGGAACCGCTGGGTCAGTTCTCCCACAGAGGTTGGCTCGTTTTGTTGAATCGGCAGCTGAAGAAGGAGAAGCTACCAAGAGTGAGGAGGTCGGAGACGAACAAAAGGGACCGGTTCCCTCAGTTTTGACTGAGGTGGATTTGGATAGAATCTGAGTCAGGTATCATGTTCCCGACTCAATAATCCTTCGAATTCCACTCCTGAGTGAGTTGCCCAATCATCCCCCTCCTGGGATGGTTGCAATCTTCCAAGGTGCCATGTAATGTGGCTTACACTTGCCCTTGCAATCCGTTACTCGAGATTTCCTTTCCCGACTCAGAATTGCTCCTGGGCAAATAGTTCTGAATGGATGGAGGAACTTGTTCAATTGTGCAGTGTTGTGGGCTGAAGTAGAATCGCCCCCACTAACGATGGACGAGTTCCTCTATCTGTATCAAGCTCAGCCGAACACTTTGTAACCCGACTGGCATTTTTTGAGCGCTTGGCGAAACAAGGGCGGCTCTTTGATAACCGACCTTCCTACCTTTAACAAACACTAGAGAGAGAGGTGGTTCTAGGTATGTGGTCACTGGGAGACTGCCAAGTTTGGGCCGTTCGAACCTTGTGTTCCTCGGGCCTTTTCTGAAGCAGGTGACTTGGCATGCCCTTTTCCGTGTCTTTTTTTATCTCGATCTTTCTGAGTCTGACTGATCATACTTTGCAGAAATCTCTAAGAAGAATCCGAAATTAGGGGCCAACGCTTTGGCTCAGATTAAAGATCTATGGACGATAAGTCCGAAAGATCGGTCCTAGAAGTCCCTCTTGCAACTAGAGCGTCTTCTTCTCTCGAGCTTGAATTCATCCGTGACAGGTATCTTTAGCTTACTCTGGCACATCTTTTTAAAATTTTTCTGACTATATGCTTTATCCGATACAAATATGGCTGAAGCTCGACCCCTTCTGAAGTCATCATCCAAATTAAAGGCTCCTCCCAGGTCAGTGCTTCTGTCAGAGCTCGGCCTCCCAAGATGGTGAAGACTACTCCTTTAGTCATGGCCAGTCACCCCTGCTCCGATCGACCCAACCGTTGTCGTTCTTTTTGACCCCGAAGAGAGGGCAGAGGTTGTGAATGAGTCTGGGGCTACTTTCGAGCCAGGACCTATTGCAGAGCGGGTCCAGGGACGAAGAGAGGAGCAGAGAGGGGAGAGATGACTCAACAGGAGATGTCGTCCTTCCGTCAAGCCGTAGCAGACATGATCCCCTGGGCTATTGCTACCAGGAGCAGGAAGGAGTTTGCTTCCATTTTTGAAGCCCCTAGGAGTCGGATACTCTCTCATGCCACTAAGTTCTTGCTTCAGGTAAGATTTGAACTTATCTCTTTTCTTGTTGTCTTTTTCTGCTTTAATCTAACTTCATCCTATTACTATGCAGCTTGCTCCTTGCCTACAAAGAACCAGCGGAGATCTGTCTGAGGCTGAGAAGGCCCAAAGAGTCGTGGCGGACGCTGAAGTGGCCTGGAAGCGGGCTGCAGAGGCAGAGGCTCAACTCGAGATCACCTCGTCTCGTGTCGGCTGACTAACTGGCGAGTTGAGCTTAGCTCGGAAGGCGACCGAGGACGCTAGAGCTGAATGTGCTCGGTCTGCTCAGTTGTTAAAGGAAGCTCATGAAGAGGGCCTACGACTCCCCTAACCACGTGATGCCTCTGAGGAGAAACTGGCTCGGCTAAAAGCTGACATAAAAGCGGCACTCGAGTTGGCTAAGAAAGAGGCTGGGGGAAGGCTATTAAAGACTTCCTCGAGTCTTCAGAGTTTGAAGATGAGAGGGATTGCCTATATAAGAGTAGATACACTGCTTGCATCAAAGTGATGAAGCAGTTTTTTTCCGATCTCGATCTCTCTAAATTTGAGGATGGCCCTCCCGAGGATACGGCAGCTGAAGTGGCCGAGGCCGATGATGCTACGGCTGGTATTGAGGTCAGGTCTGATGAGGTCCCGACTCCCGAGGTTGCTGCTAGTGATCCTTGATGGTCTCAGGTCTCGACTTTTGGTACCATCATCAGCTCCATTTTAGTACCATCATCAGATCCATTTTGAAACCATCATCAGTTCCATTTTAGAACCATCATCAGCTCCATTTTGGCACCATCATCAGCTCCGAGTAAGCCCATTTATAGTTTCGACCAAGGAAATAGTTCATACGTTTTGACCGATCTTTCATTTACTATTAACCCCTATTATCGGACAATGTAATGCTGAGGCAAGATATAACTAAATGTAACAAACATACTGATAAATGAATATACTTAGTTTTATTTTATGAGTCTTTTTCATTACTTTGCTATGCTGACTTTAAGGGTAGTAGAATTTTAGATGCTCGGCATTCTATAGATGAGGCGGCATTCGTCCGGTCAGGTCTTTCAATCGGTACGTTCTTGGTCAGATGGTGCTTGAGACAACATAGGGTCCTTCCCAATTAGGTCCCAGTATGTCAGCAACAACTTCCTTGGTATTGAGGAACCTTTTTCGGAGGACCATGTCTCCTACTCGAAAACGTCTAACCTTCACTCGGGCATTATAGAACTGAGCCACTTGTTGTTGTCGAGCCATTATACATAATCGAGCTTTTTCCCTTTGCTCATCCACAAGGTCGAGTTCGAGAGCTAGGAGTTCTTCATTTTCTTGCACATTAAATGAGCTGACTCGGGCAGAAGGCAGCCCGATCTCAACTACAGTAACAGCTTCCGAGCCATACACAAGGGAGAAAGGGATCTCTCCAGTAGTGGTCCGAGCAGTGGTTCAATAAGCCCATAGTATCTTCAGAAGTTCCTCGGCCCATGCTCCTTTGGCTCGGTCAAGCTTAGTCCGAAGGTGCTCTTTGATGATCTTATTGACCACTTCAACTTGTCCATTTGTTTGAGGATGATGAGGCGACGAATACACATTCCTGATTCCGAGATTGTCGCACATCTTGCGATAGCTTTTATTGTCGAACTTCTTCCCATTATCGGTTATTATAGTCTGAGGTATGCCGATCCGACAGACAATATTCTTCCATACAAAGTCTGTGATCTTTTATTCGATTATCTTTGCCAACGGTTCTACCTCGGCCCACTTCATAAAGTAATCCACTACCACGACAACGAACTTGGTTTGTCCCTTCCCCATGGGGAGGGTCCAATAATGTCGATTTCTCAATGTGCAAAGTGCCAAGGACCGGTCATAGGAGTTAGTTCTTCAGGAGGTTGTCTCGGGATAGCCACGAACTGTTAGCACTTATCACATCTCTAGACAAGCTTACGAGCATCGTGTTGGATGGTTGGCTAATAGTATCCTTGACGTAAGACTTTATGTACGAGGGATCGTCCTCCTGAGTGATTTCCATAGATCCCTTCGGGGACTTCCCACAACACACAGTCGGCTTCGTCAGGGTTTAGGCACTGTAGAAACAAAGTGTAATAGCCCTTCTTGTATAATGTTCCATTGAGTATGGTGCAACGAGAGGCTCAAATTTTCAATTATCGAGCTTCGACATGATCTTTAGGCAATTGCCCACTGTCGAGATATCGGACGATCGGGTCACACCAAGTAGGTCCCGAATCGATCGCAAGTACGGTCGAGCTAATTGGTTCAATAATACTCGGTTTAGTAACGTACTCGATCGGAACCGACTTGGGAATGTCATCCTCATCGGCCAAGGTGATTTTTTCTAGTAGGTCGGCCTTGGTGTTTTCCACTTGAGGGATTCACCTGACGATATAATGTTGAAATCCACAGATCAACTTTTTAGCTTTTTCCATATAAGCTTTCAGTTATTCTTTTCGTGTTTGATACACACTTGTGACCTGATTGATGACCAACTAAGAATCACTGAAAACGTTGAGAAGCGTAACACCTAAGTTGGCCGCAAGTTGAAGACCGAGTAACAATGCTTCATATTCTACTGTGTTGTTTGAGACTTGAAATCCAAGTCTTAAGGCACACTGCATATAGGTCTGATCGGGAGTCTCCAATACTACTCCTGCCCGCTTACCTTAGAGTTGGAGGAGCCATCGACATACAGAGATCAAGGGGTTGGGTCGGGTAATGACTCGGGAGAAGCGATAGTCGGTTCTTCAACTGGCTCAGTAGCATTTGTGTCAGCTTGCGATGTGACTTCAACAATAAAGTTGGCCACAGCTTATCCCTTAATTGTTTCTCTCGGCTTATACTGAATGTCGAATTCGCTGAGTTCAATTACCCATTTAGTAAGGAAATCGGACGCTTCCGGTTTCTACAAAATCTGGCACAGTGGGAGGTCGGTCATGACGATAATGGTATGAGCTTGGAAATATGACCAAAGACGACGTGAAGAGACGACTAGAACTAAGGCCACTTTTTCAAGAGAGGATATCTTGTCTCTGTCGGTAAAAGTGTCTTACTGACATAGTAAACCGACAGCTGCCTTCCTTCATGTTCTCGTATCAAGGTCAGCTAACCGCTGCCTCGGATACCATAAGATAGAGCAGAAGGGCTTCTTCAGGCTCGGGCTTTGCTAAGAGAGGCGAAGATCTGAGATAAGACTTTAATTGCTGGAATGCAACTTTGCACTCTTCCGTCCAATCCATTACCTATCATCCCTTCAATTTCTTAAAAAATGGGAGACATTTATCAGTGGCTAGGGATAGGAAGCGGTTAAGTGCCGCTACTCGTCCAGTTAATCTTTGTATGTCTTTGATTATTTTCTGAGACTCCATATCAAGCAATGCTTTTATCTTCTCTGCGTTTGCCTCAATCCCACGCTAACTGACTAGAAATCAGAGGAACTTTCCAGAGCTTACACTAAAGGCACATTTACTCAAATTTAACTATATTTGATACTTACGTAAGATCAGGAACATTTCTTCTAGGTCGGTTATGTGGTCATCCGCGTGTACACTTTTGACGAGCATGTCTTCAATGTACACTTTCATGGTTCAGCCGATCAGCTGAGCGATTGTTCACTAATTGTTGATAAGTTGCTCCAGCATTTTTCAAACCAAAAGGCATCACACGATAACAATAAAGACCCTTGTCAATGACAAAGGTGGTTTTTAATTTATCATATTGATGCATTACAATTTGGTTATATCCTGAATATGCGTCTATAAAGCTAAGGAGTTCATGCCCCACTGTACTATCTACCAACTGATCTATCCTTGGAAGAGAAAAGCTATCCTTTGGACAGGCTTTGTTCAAGTCGGTATAGTCAATACAAACTCGCCACTTCCCATTAACTTTTTTCACATGTACAACATTAGCTACCCATTATGGGTAGTATATCTCTTCTATGAATTTTACCTTGAGGAGCTTGCTGACCTCTTCTTCAATGACAGAGTACCTTTCAGGGCTGAGTTCTCATCGCTTCTATTGGATCGGCTGGTAAGTCGGATTAATGTTGAGTCAGTGAGTAATTACAGACGGGTCAATTCCTGGCATGTCTTCATGGCTCCATGCAAATATGTCAGTATACCGTCGGAGCAGGGCTATCAGATTATCTTTCAGGGGCGATCGCAGAGACGAGCCAATTTGCATAATCTTAAAGGCATCTGTCTCGGTCAAAGGCACCGAGATAAGGTCTTCAACTGGTTATCCTCGTTCAAGAGTCTCGGTCCAAGGGTCCAACGATTCAACCATCAATACTTCTAGCGAAACTTTCTCGACGGGGATCTTGACAGCAGTTGCGTAGTAGCGCCTTGCGTCTTGCTGGTCTCCTTTGACAACTCCTACTCCTGACTCTGTCGTAAATTTCATGGAGAGGTGGTATGTGGATATTACTGCTTGGAGGAGACTCAGCGAGGGCTGGCCGAGTATAGCATTATAGACAAATGATTGATCAACTATCAAAAAGTCGACCATAACAGTAGCCTGATGTGGGGGATTCCCTGCCGTGAGTGGTAGCGAGATGATTCCTTCTGCGAGCGTCTATCCTCCTAAGAATCCAATCAATGGGGTACAAATCGGTCGCAATGCCAATCGTTCAACTCCCATTTTGTCGAATGCCTGAGTGAATAACACATCAGCCAATGATCCTGTGTCGACTAATATGTGGAATACCTTCCGATTTGCAATGGTAAGGGTGATCACTAGTGCATCATCATGTGGGTGATAGATGCCTCAGACATCCTCATTAGTAAACGAGATACAGTACTTCTCCCTTTTCTTTTCCTTCGAAGGCCGAGCTATAACCAGCAGTTCGAACTCGAGTCGGCGAAGGCTCCTGGCATGATTTTTTTGAGCATTACCTTCACTTCACGGTCATTTCCTTGCATTTCACGGTTAATTCCATGCATTTCATGATCAATTCTCTTCACTTCATAGTTAATTCCATGCATTTCACAGTCAATTTCGGTGATTCCCCTTCACTTCATGGCCAATTCCATGCATTTCATGGTCAATTCCCTTCACTTCATGGTCATTTCCATGCATTTCGTGGTTAATTCCGATGATTCTGTTTCACTTCATGGTCATTTCCATGCATTTCATGGTTAATTCCCTTCACTTCACGATTAATTCCATGCATTTCACGGTCAATTCCAATGATCCCCCTTCACTTCACGGTCATTTTCATGCATTTCACGGTTAATTGACCACACTTCACGGTCATTTCCATACATTTCACGGTCAATTCCGGCAATTCCGTTTCACTTCACGGTCATTTCCATGCATTTCACAGTCAATTCCCTTCACTTCAAGGTCAATTCCATGCATTTCACGGTCAATTCCGGCGATTCCCCTTCACTTCACAGTCAATTCCAAGCATTTCATGGTCAATTCCCTTCACTACATGGTCAATTCCATGCATTTCACGATCAATTTCAGCAATTCCCCTTCACTTCACGGTTAATTCCATGCATTTCACAGTCAATTCTCTTTACTTCACGGTCAATTTAATGCATTTCATGGTCAATTCCCTTCACTTCACGGTCAATTCCATGCATTTCACAATCAATTCCCTTCACTTCACGGTCAATTCCCTTTACTTCACGGTCATTTCCTTGCATTTCATGGTCAATTCCCTTCACTTCACGGTCAATTCCATGCATTTCACAGTCAATTCCGACGATTCCCCTTCACTTCACGGTCAATTCCCTTCACTTCACGATCATTTCCATGCATTTCATGATCAATTACCTTCACTTCACAGTCAATTCCATGCATTTCATGGTCAATTCCCTTCACTTCACAATCAATTTCATGCACTTCACAGTCAATTTTGGTGATTCCCCTTCACTTCACGGTCAATTTCAAGCATTTCACGGTCAATTCCCTTCACTTCACGGTCAATTTCAAGCATTTCACGGTCAATTCCCTTCACTTCGCGGTCATCTTCATGCATTTCATGATCAATTGACCTCACTTCACGGTCATTTTCATGCATTTCACGGTCAATTTCGGCGATTCTGTTTCACTTCACGGTCATTTCCATGAATTTAACTGTCAATTCCTGTAACACCCGTGAAAAATCCATACTTGGGCTCGAGTACCAACTCGACCCGAATTTGCGTAGAATTCATTCCTTTGGAAAATTTGACTAGGTTAGCTAGTGCAACGTTAGAATAGCTGGGAAATGGTCCCTGATCACTTTAAATACGTTCTACAAGGCCCGAAGCGAGTGGAACTAAGGGTGCTATAATGCTCTAAAGCCTCGGATCAAACTCTAAGCCGGTTTGTTCTCTGGACCACTTTGAATCTTTGTATTGGATCTAGACCGCACGTTGAAGGTCCGATACCTCCTATCTTAGACCGTTAGGACCGTCTAGCTGGGCTTGACACTCATTCCAAAAATCAAGTCAAACCGATTATCACAGGCTATTTCATTGAGCCCGGACCGAAGAGAGTGTGAATAGGGACATAGTTGGAATTTCAAATTCAAATCTGGCACACAAATTTGACGCATCAGTATTAAGCATTCTGACCGTCAGAATACAGCCAAATTACACCCTTGGATCAGGAAAAATATCTATTATATATCACGGGACTTATAGGCCTGATCTTGGTGCGGTGACCGTTAAACTGAAACTGGGCCGCCACGTGCGATCTGGGAACCCAACCGGTCTGAAAACTGGATGTATGCTAGATCTAGTATGCATGAGCTTAAGTCCGACCGCATTTGGCCTGGGGACCTCCAGAAATGCCCTTTTGGACCGAAACGGCCCCGATTTGGTTAGGCACCAAGTAAACATTGTTCCCAAGCCTATTTTGGGAATGTTTTAGGCTATAAAAGGGGTTGAAACCCTCAGTCCTCTCTCCCATCCGAATTTGAGAGAAGCCCTAGCTTGGGAGAGAGAAAAAGAGTGAGAGATTGTGAGAGAGTGGGAGAGTTCTTCCCGCCACTTGTGCTACGTGTTGCACATGCTTAAGCGACACTCCTCTACCGCTTTCCCGGCGATTCCACCGCAATCCTAGGTAAGTAAAAACCCTAAATAGTTGGTGATTTGAGTTTTTCTTGTTTCCATGGCGATGTAGCTTATGGATCTTATGTATTAGGCTCCTTACTCGCCGTAGACGAAGCATATACACTCCGCTTCAATTCCCGAGTCTACAAGACACTAGGTGAGGATTTTAGACGCTTGGATTGACGGTTCCCAATGCTTTCAATGTCGTTTAATAGTAGATTCTTGACGGCATCGCCGTTTGACATGTACAAAATGCTCTCCGTTTCCCGTTTCGTAAGCTAACGAAGAATATGAGATTTAGGGCATTTTAGTCATTTGTAGGAAGTACTGTTTGCATTCATATTTTGCTGATGTGATTGACATGGTTTGTTGTCGCATTAGGGAGTTAGGAATGCGTGCATAATTAGTTTGGCGAAGAGATTCGCCTAGTTGCACACTTTGGGTCGACATGCTATATGTAGACCTAAGTGTGTAGTGCATGTGTTTGTATAAATGCTTGTATTAGTATGTATTGAATTAAATGATGTTATTTGATACTTTGTGATTGATTTTTCAATTATTATGCCGACCTAAATGATTTTCTACATGTTGACAAAATGCATGATTTCATTACATGCATGGAATGTATGTGCTTGAGGATTTGCTTAAGTTGAATATGCATGGGAAGTATGCCTTGAAGATTTGCTTAAGTTGAATGCTATAACATGTGCTAACATGCTCACATGATGTATTTCAATTCCAATACCTTCTTATAGTGTTAATGTAATTCCATAGATGTGTGGGACTTGACTTAGTCCAGGCAGTCGGTAACCGAGCGAATTCGTGGCTGACTGGTCATAGCCACGAACGACGCGTCGATGAATGTGATTCGTGTTGAGAGTTGGCGGCAGTGGTTAGGCCACGCGAAGTGTTTTACGCACTTCATGTCGTTCAATTCGAGATGCGATCGCGCTAGTCGAGCCCGTCAAGTAACCCGACTGGCCGATGTTTGTTCACCATGTATGTATCATAACTGCTTGAACCTAGGGTACTGAACTTACCATTGTAAACCCTATTAACCGTGGTACCTTGATCCACGAAGACTCATGAGCCGGGCATGGTGGTATGGGACACCGTGGTCGAGCTGTCGGCCTACGCTGGGGCCACAAACCTCCCCGTAGTGACCAGTGAGCACCTAGACTCGTGAGCAGATTATGGTGGTATGGGACACTATATTCTAGCTGTCGGCCTACACTGATCAGGCGACGAGCCCTTTGTAGTGACCGCGAGCGTATTCTGAGTTCACGGGAGGCGACGACCCTTCCGTGCAGTAGAGTACAGTAGGCCTGTATTGATAAGGTGATGGGGGAGCGGTGCAACGAGTGCGAGCAACAGCCCTGGCAGCCCTTGCAGTGACCTACGAAATGTACATCGTATGAGATTACTAGGAGTGACGACCCTAGACAGGATCCGTGTTGGGATTGATACAAGGGAGGTACCTTAGTTTCCCAATCCTGCTGTTTGAATGGACTAATAACAACTTGGTAATCATATCACCATAGCATTGCATGTGCCTGGAAGATGTGGAGCACTCTAGGGAGTGTGGCATGCCGCGGTCGTAAGATGTTGCCGTATGAGGGTGATCGTCGGTGAGGGCATACATCACGTCATATCATCTTGCATTAACAACAGTATTAGGACTTGTCTGATTTACTGCTTTACTATTATCGCGTGACTGAATTGTGAACATGCTAATCTTTGCTCTATGATTCCACTGAGTTGATCACTCATTCCCACGTTACGGGATGGTGTTTGCAACACCCACCAGACCCTGTTGTAGTTGCAGGTGACGATGAGATCCAGGAGGTGGAGCTAGATGATGACGAGGACCAGGATGAGTTCTCGTATATGCAGTATCATGACGGCTTCCCGTAGGTGACCTGGATCGAGGGGACATCAGTGGGACTTTTCTTTTTGAACATTATTCTTTTGTTATGTACATGTATATGAGACTCAGAGATGTAGTCATACTTTGGAGACAGTTGAGATTACTTTGTTTTTCCATACAGTGATATATATCTTGTTTAGTCTTCCGCTTGCTTTTATCACTGGATCTGAAGTATGAATTGCAGTTTTGGTATACTTTTACTCATGTGAATGCTTTAAATCAGACAACATTGAATCATAACCATTTTTGTTGCATAAGTGACGGTCTGGAACTCGGGAGTTGAGTTTATACACGACCCCCGATTTTCAGGGTGTTACAAGTTGGTATCAGAGAATGAATGAGAGTATACTGGGCCTGGGTTATGGTCTTGCGACGTACGCTGTCGCTTCCTTTGACTTAGGTGGGTGCGAGAAGGGTCTAGAAACACTTCTAGGATCACAGATTCACCGATAGGCGAAGTCTATAAGGATCGATCGCAAGATCGAGTCTGTAACGCATCTCGGGTCGCGTAAAGCGACCCGAATCACTTCTAAGCTGTAGGAGGTCGGGTGGAGATGTCCTATGAGCGGTTTTAAACCGCAAAAGTGAATCCATGGGCCGTGGAATGACCACGACTCTAGTAATCAATCGCCAGGGCTTAAATACCCCGTTTTGCCAAAAATTCTCAAAATTCCTTCTCTAAACACTTCAACCTTCAGTTCTTTTGTATCCATTTCATGTTAGGCATCAAACCTAATGTGAAAATAACACAAATTAGTACATTCACCAAATTTTACAGTGAATAGTAAAATTTCATAAAAAATGGCCATAAAGCCATTCTAACTTCACTTTCTTTAGCAACTAAGGAGCTAGAAAGATGTACTGGATCCTTCTATCCCAAATCCATATGCTGCATCATATGGTTTGGTATTCGGGACTGCGATGTGGACCCAGAAAGCCCCAAAAACATGTTTGGGCTCATAGGGACCAAAATACTATGAACTAAGGGGTGGGACCAGACTTTTTGGGACCCTGGGACCATGGGGGACCAGACCCATGGGGTCCCGCTGGCCAACCTGGAGGTTGGCCGGCGATGCCATCGCCGGCCGGGCGATGCATCGCCGGCCGGCCATCTCCGATGGTGCTGCCCTTTGGGCGCACCCACTTAAATGCCTCCCACAGCACCCCTAGGTACCTCCCATCCCACGAAAACCCCTAAAACACCCCTCTCCTTCACAAACAGCCCCCTTGCATGCCCTAGATTTGATTTTCAGCGCTCCATTCCAAATCCCGGCGACCCAAACCCCTCCTAATCCCTTCCTTGGCCAAAACCGACCACCACCCATTGATTATTGGGTGTTGGCAGCCCCTTTCCTTGAAGATTTTCCCATTTGGAGCTCCAAAATCCCCCAAATAGTGCTGAAATCGTGAGCAGCTCCATTCCACCTTTTTGTTCTTATTTTTCCCTGAAAGTACAGCCTTGGGAAGCTTGAAGCATCCCTCTACGACGCCTAGATTTCCTTTTGTCAGATTGGGCAGCCATTTCTCCGCATTTTCGGCGTTTTCCATGGCTTTCGTGGAAGCTATTTTGGGACTTTTGTCACTCTCATCCATCCTGTCTTTGATGGGTAAGAGGAAAACTGCAACAGACGAGGCTGGGCCGAGCCGCCCTGCTCAATCGAGAAGACCGCGGGGTGGTGCCGCAAGTTCAAGCGCCGCCGCAGGTCCAGCTGCAGTCCTGGAGTGCCGTACGAAGCGGGATTTGGATCCCCATGCACACCTTGGACGAACCATCCTATCAGAGATGCCTCATGGTGAATACACTGATCGTAGAGTGTTATTTGAGGCGGACGTAGATGGGCGATTGTTCGGCGAATATCTGTTGTTCGAACGCATTGAAGCTGCGCACTGGGGACCGATCTTTGAAGCTCGCGCTCGTGCTAATGTGAGCACTGTTCGTGCCTTTTATGCTAGCATCCAGAGTCCTACCTTGGAGCCCTTGCAGTTCAAAATCCCTTTTGGTAGAGATCGGATGGCTACGATCGACGTCCGGTTGGTTGCGCGACTTCTCAACGTGCCTCTAGGTGATGTACATCCAAGTGAGAAGAATTTGAGGACTAGACGTGAACGAGATCGCCGCACCAGGTTTCTGTGCGGTAAGTTGGTTCCATGGCAGCCTAATAATAGCCTCAAGGCGACGTACATGTCTGAGGATTTGCGCCTGCTGCACCATATCTGCACGTTCAATGTCTATCCCAGGTCGACGAACCGCATTGAATGTACACGTCTTATGGTCGATTTCTTATTTCTGGTGGCCCAGGGAGAGAACGTATGTATGGCCACTTTCATCTTACGGCAGATAGTTCTCATAGCCAGGTCGAGGAGAACATCCGAATCCCTTCCCTTTGGCCGACTCATTTGCAAGATTGCGCTTGAGTTTGCCTATAGACTTGGACCCGAGTTGCCGGTATCAATTCACACCATCGATGAGTCGACGATGGTTAAGATGAAGATTGGGTCGCAATATCGTGAAAATCAACTTGAAAGGGATAGTGGGGACGACTTTGACGAAGAGGAAGATCAAAGCGAAGGAGAACCTAGTGCAGAAGTTCAGGAAGAGACTCAGGAAGAAGCAGAAGAGGAGGCTCAGGATACTGATGAGAGTCCTCCTCCTTCTGCGCAGACTACTATTGACGATCGCATTGCTCGGATGGAGGAGAGTCAGACCGCTTTGCGAAGGGAAGTCCAGGAACTTCGAGCAGAGGTCGCTGATGCCAAGGCCGTTACGAAGAAGAAATTTGGCAAGGTGACTCGCACCTTGAAGGCAATCCTGTGTTGCTTACAGGATAAGGGTGCTCCTCCTCCGTCGCCAGACTCCGACTAGCGACGCGATCTTTGATGTTGTTATGAGTAGATAGCCATTTTCCGTTTTATGTGTGTAAAGCCTATTAGGGCTAGTGCTTTGCTTATGTTGCTGTTGCTTAACTGTCTTAATTTCCATGTCATTCTAGTCATGATGCTTGTAAGGATATATCCCTTGTATTGTGACAATTTTGATTAATTGAAATGCATGGAATGCCTTCGACTCTTTAGTGAATGATTGTGGTGTATTTGTGCAATTGAGACTGACAAGGTTGCGCCCTATTTTGAATATAGGGAATGCCACCTAAGACTACGAGGAGCGCGGTTCGGCTTTCATTGTTAGAGCAGATGGATCAGGCTCCTTCTCAGTCTGGCACTCGTCCGGACCCTGCTGTGGGCCCGATTCCTGAGACTGTTCGATCGTCTCAGCCTGCTACTGGTCCTACAGATGGACCACCGCCATTTACACCATCAGTCAGAGAGCCACAGCGCGCATCTACTTCCGCACCTCATCCGCCACAGCCTGCTCCACCACCTGATAGATTCGAGCAGATGATGGCTATGATGCTACAGCAGCAGCAGCTATTGACTACTATAGTCGGGACTTTAGCCCAGGGTGGGGGTGCGACTGCATCTACTCCGCCTGCACCACCTGCGCATCCAGCTGAGGATGCCTATGCTTACGCCCAGGATGAGGGCATAGCACTTCCTGCGCAGCCTGCTTTCCCTGCGGGGAATCCTGCCGACACACGAGGCCTTCTCGAGCGATTTCAGCGCTTGCGGCCTCCTACTTTCACGGGTTCTCACAGACCCGAGGAGGCTGAGTTTTGGCTCGACCGAGTGTCGAAGATTCTGCGCATGTTGCACTGTACTGAGGCAGAGCAGGTAGAGCTGGCTACCTTCCAGTTTGAGAGAGAGGCCAGTATGTGGTGGGATAGTGTATTGCGGACTGTTACCGCAGACTTCGTATGGACATGGGCAGCATTCGAGTTTCGCTTCCATGAGAAGTATTATCCTCAGACCTACAGACACGAGAGGGAGAATGAGTTTCTCCGTCTCAGGCAGGCAGCGATGACGGTCACCGAGTATGAGCATCGGTTCACAGAGTTGGGCAGGTACGTCCCGACGATTTTAGCTGATGAGCAGATGCGCATACGGCGATTTTTGGAGGGCTTGCGACCGGATATTCGGTCGAAGATGTGCTGTATCAGTTTCTCCTCCTATGCGGAGTTGGTTCACATGTCCATGCGGGCAGAGCAGGACGTGGATCGACTTGCGCGATCACGAGGCCCGACTACTTCTAGGCCGCGACCGGAGTTGCCAGATAGGCCCTTCGCGGGCAAGAGGCCTCGCATTGATCCTCCTACCAGGACCACGGCGCCAGTAGGACCATTTCGGCGCCCTGATCTATCATGCACATACTGTGGGAGGACGGGCCACCTAGCGCCGAGTTGCTTTACGAGGATGCGGGACAGTGGGTTCTCGCCGCCGCAGAAGATTGATCGTGTACGTCCACAGGCGATATCAGCACCGCCTATACGGTCAGCTCCTGCGCAGTCCTCTTTCAGACCCACAGTATCGCAGATTCGACAGCCCCCACGGCCCTTGACACAGCGGCCGAACCGGCCACAGCAGGCTCGAGTTCATGCACTGACCGCTGAGGCAGCTACGACGCCGACTTTCCAGCATTCAGCCTTCGAGGTCACGGGCCATATCGGAGGTACTCCCGTTCTTGTCATGGTGGACACTGGTTCCACGATTTCTTTGATATCGCGTGCCGTAGTCAGACGTCTTGGGTTGCAGACTATTACTATGGATAGCGTGCGAGTCCTTGCAGCTCATGGAGATTATTCGGATGTCACCCAGATGTGTGAGGGTTGTTTACTTGATCTGGGAGGCAGGACGATGACTCTTGATTTGGTCGTCGATCCCTCGCTCGTATATCTCGACGTCATTCTTGGCATGGACTGGTTGACTGCAGCGAGAGCCGAGATTGACTGCGAGGCTCGTGTGGTGACGGTGTACGAGCCTGAGGGCACGCCTTTCACATTTTCAGTGCGGGTAAATCTTCCTTTCCGCATTCTTAGCTACGCCACCCTGTTGCGCGACGCTGGTGCCCAGGTACTTGAGCAGACGCCAGTTGTTTCTGAGTTCGGGGATCTGTTCAGGAAGATCCCTGGTTTGCCACCCCGACGTGAGATCGATTTCACTATCGATCTGATTCCTGGTTCTACACCCGTCTCACTGCCGACGTATCGCATGGCACCATGTGAGATGGAGGAGTTGAGGACGCAGATTGATGGTCTACTCGAGCTTGGCCTTATACGGCCTAGCGTATCTCCTTGGGGAGCACCGGTCTTGTTCGTGAAGAAGAAGGATGGTTCGCTACGATTGTGTATTGATTATCGCAGGCTGAACCAACTCACAGTGAAGAACAAGTACCCTTTGCCCAGGATCGATGACTTGTTTGATCAGTTGAGAGGAGCGCAGTACTTCTCGAAGATTGACCTTCAGTCAGGATATCATCAGTTGCGCGTCAGAGATGAGGACGTGCAGAAGACAGCGTTCAGGACCAGTTTTGGTCACTACGAGTTCCTCGTGATGTCGTTCGGTCTCACGAACGCACCGGCCGTGTTCATGGATCTGATGAACCGGGTATTGCGGCCTTTCCTCTATCGATTCGTCGTTGTCTTCATCGACGACATTTTGGTATACTCTAGGAGTCGAGAGGAGCATGGGGAGCACTTGCGTTTGGTCCTTGATACGCTCAGACAGCATCAGTTGTTCGCACAGTATAAGAAGTGCGACTTCTGGAAGCAGGAGGTGAAGTTTCTGGGACACGTGGTGTCCAAGGATGGCATGGCAGTTGACCTGTCTAAGGTAGCTGCGGTGCAGGACTGGGAGCAGCCTGGTTCTGTCACTGAGGTGAGGAGTTTCTTGGGTCTCGCTGGCTACTATCGGCGCTTCATTCAGGATTTCTCGAAGATCGCGAGACCCTTATCTCAGTTGACACGGAAGGACGTGAAGTTCGCCTGGAATGATAAGGCGGAGTCAGCTTTTCAGGAGCTGAAGGACAGACTTACGTCCGCCCCTGTGCTAGTATTGCCAGAGTAAGGGGTTAAATACACTATATACACTGACGCGTCTAGCGTTGGTTTGGGTTGTGTCCTTATGCAGAGGGACAGGGTAATTTCGTATGCCTCGAGACAATTAAGGAAGCACGAGGAGAATTACCCTACACACGACCTGGAGTTGGCAGCCGTGATATTCGCACTGAGGCTCTGGAGACATTACCTCTATGGAGAGGAGTTCGAGCTCTTTTGCGACCACAAGAGCCTCAAGTACATATTCACACAGCGGGACTTGAATATGAGGCAGCGGCGATGGATGGAGACGCTGAAGGACTTCAAGTTTGAAGTCTCTTACCATCCTGGGAAGGCGAACCTTGTGGCTGATGCGTTGAGCCGCAAGAAGGCGATAGAGTTTGCGGCTCCGCTGATGGTTGCCGAGTGGGATATGGTTGAGTTTTTGCGAGACTTTGAGCAGAAACTCACCGTAGAGGAGCCATTTGAGTTCATCGCACATGTTCAGGTGCGATCCCCGATCGATGACCGTGTCATCGAGGCGCAGAGGGACGACGCGCATCTTACTGAGCTTCGAGAGCAGGCCAGTGATGATGATGACGCCGACTGGCGAGTTGGCATGGATGGGGGTTTACGTTACCGTGGCCGCCTATGCGTTCCTGATGTCCCTGACTTGAGACGAGAGATTCTCGAGGCTGCGCATTCTACTAGACTCGCGATGCATCCTGGCAGCACGAAGATGTATCGTGACGTGAAGAGGACGTACTGGTGGGAAGGTATGAAGACCCACATTGCTGAGTTCGTGTCCCGTTGTCTCACTTGTCAACAGGTGAAGGCAGAGCATCGCCGACCACCTGGACTTTTGCAGCCTATGCCGACTGCAGAGTGGAAGTGGGATTTCATTTCCATGGACTTCATTTCTGGGTTGCCGAAGACGAGGAAGGGGCATGATTCTATTTGGGTGATCGTCGACCGATTGACGAAGTCGGCGCACTTCCTACCGATCAGAGTTACGAACTCTGCAGACGAGCTGGCTAGATTGTATATTAGAGAGATCGTGCGTCTGCATGGAGTTCCGTTGGAGATCGTGTCGGACAGAGACACGCGGTTCACTTCTATTTTCTGGACTCGCATTCAGGAGGCTATGGGTGTGAAGTTGAAGTTCAGTACTGCCTTCCACCCACAGACGGACGGACAGACAGAGCGAGTGAACCAGATCCTGGAGGACATGTTGCGAGCTTGCGCATTGGACTTCAAGGACAGTTGGGATGACTGTCTTGCATATGCGGAGTTTGCGTACAACAATAGCTTCCAGGTGAGTATCGGCATGGCACCTTATGAGGCGCTGTATGGGCGACCTTGTCGCGCACCGCATTGCTGGTTAGAGGTCGGTGAACGCAGCTTGATTGGCCCAGAGTTGGTGCAGGCGACGTCAGAGAAGATTGATATTATTCGACGTCGGCTTCTTACAGCGCAGAGCAGACAGAAGAGCTACGCCGATACGAGACGGAGACCACTAGAGTTCACAGTCGGGGATCATGTGTTTTTGCGAGTTTTCCCTATGAAGGGAGTCCTTCGGTTCGGAAAGAAGGGGAAGCTGGCACCGCGATACATTGGTCCATTTCAGATCCTCGATCGTGTGGGAGCAGTGGCTTACCGATTGGCTTTACCCACGCCCCTCGCGAGCGTCCACAACGTATTTCATGTTTCTATGCTGAAGAAGTATGTTGCTGATCCTTCTCATATCATCAGATGGGAGCAGGTGCAGTTAGGAGAGGATGTTACTTATATCCTGCGACCGACACGCATCTTAGACCGGAAGGAGCAGGTACTGCGTAGCAAGGTGATTCCCCTTGTGAAGGTACTATGGACGCATCATACTGAGGAGGAGGCTACTTGGGAGACAGAAGCCGAGATCAGAAAGAACTACCCACAGCTTCTCGAGGAGTACGAAAAGGTACAAAATTTCGAGGACGAAATTATTTGTTAAGGGGGGTAGATTGTAACGCCCGTGAAAAATCCATACTTGGGCTCGAGTACCAACTCGACCCGAATTTGCGTAGAATTCATTCCTTTGGAAAATTTGACTAGGTTAGCTAGTGCAACGTTAGAATAGCTGGGAAATGGTCCCTGATCACTTTAAATACGTTCTACAAGGCCCGAAGCGAGTGGAACTAAGGGTGCTATAATGCTCTAAAGCCTCGGATCAAACTCTAAGCCGGTTTGTTCTCTGGACCACTTTGAATCTTTGTATTGGATCTAGACCGCACGTTGAAGGTCCGATACCTCCTATCTTAGACCGTTAGGACCGTCTAGCTGGGCTTGACACTCATTCCAAAAATCAAGTCAAACCGATTATCACAGGCTATTTCATTGAGCCCGGACCGAAGAGAGTGTGAATAGGGACATAGTTGGAATTTCAAATTCAAATCTGGCACACAAATTTGACGCATCAGTATTAAGCATTCTGACCGTCAGAATACAGCCAAATTACACCCTTGGATCAGGAAAAATATCTATTATATATCACGGGACTTATAGGCCTGATCTTGGTGCGGTGACCGTTAAACTGAAACTGGGCCGCCACGTGCGATCTGGGAACCCAACCGGTCTGAAAACTGGATGTATGCTAGATCTAGTATGCATGAGCTTAAGTCCGACCGCATTTGGCCTGGGGACCTCCAGAAATGCCCTTTTGGACCGAAACGGCCCCGATTTGGTTAGGCACCAAGTAAACATTGTTCCCAAGCCTATTTTGGGAATGTTTTAGGCTATAAAAGGGGTTGAAACCCTCACTCCTCTCTCCCATCCGAATTTGAGAGAAGCCCTAGCTTGGGAGAGAGAAAAAGAGTGAGAGATTGTGAGAGAGTGGGAGAGTTCTTCCCGCCACTTGTGCTACGTGTTGCACATGCTTAAGCGACACTCCTCTACCGCTTTCCCGGCGATTCCACCGCAATCCTAGGTAAGTAAAAACCCTAAATAGTTGGTGATTTGAGTTTTTCTTGTTTCCATGGCGATGTAGCTTATGGATCTTATGTATTAGGCTCCTTACTCGCCGTAGACGAAGCATATACACTCCGCTTCAATTCCCGAGTCTACAAGACACTAGGTGAGGATTTTAGACGCTTGGATTGACGGTTCCCAATGCTTTCAATGTCGTTTAATAGTAGATTCTTGACGGCATCGCCGTTTGACATGTACAAAATGCTCTCCGTTTCCCGTTTCGTAAGCTAACGAAGAATATGAGATTTAGGGCATTTTAGTCATTTGTAGGAAGTACTGTTTGCATTCATATTTTGCTGATGTGATTGACATGGTTTGTTGTCGCATTAGGGAGTTAGGAATGCGTGCATAATTAGTTTGGCGAAGAGATTCGCCTAGTTGCACACTTTGGGTCGACATGCTATATGTAGACCTAAGTGTGTAGTGCATGTGTTTGTATAAATGCTTGTATTAGTATGTATTGAATTAAATGATGTTATTTGATACTTTGTGATTGATTTTTCAATTATTATGCCGACCTAAATGATTTTCTACATGTTGACAAAATGCATGATTTCATTACATGCATGGAATGTATGTGCTTGAGGATTTGCTTAAGTTGAATATGCATGGGAAGTATGCCTTGAAGATTTGCTTAAGTTGAATGCTATAACATGTGCTAACATGCTCACATGATGTATTTCAATTCCAATACCTTCTTATAGTGTTAATGTAATTCCATAGATGTGTGGGACTTGACTTAGTCCAGGCAGTCGGTAACCGAGCGAATTCGTGGCTGACTGGTCATAGCCACGAACGACGCGTCGATGAATGTGATTCGTGTTGAGAGTTGGCGGCAGTGGTTAGGCCACGCGAAGTGTTTTACGCACTTCATGTCGTTCAATTCGAGATGCGATCGCGCTAGTCGAGCCCGTCAAGTAACCCGACTGGCCGATGTTTGTTCACCATGTATGTATCATAACTGCTTGAACCTAGGGTACTGAACTTACCATTGTAAACCCTATTAACCGTGGTACCTTGATCCACGAAGACTCATGAGCCGGGCATGGTGGTATGGGACACCGTGGTCGAGCTGTCGGCCTACGCTGGGGCCACAAACCTCCCCGTAGTGACCAGTGAGCACCTAGACTCGTGAGCAGATTATGGTGGTATGGGACACTATATTCTAGCTGTCGGCCTACACTGATCAGGCGACGAGCCCTTTGTAGTGACCGCGAGCGTATTCTGAGTTCACGGGAGGCGACGACCCTTCCGTGCAGTAGAGTACAGTAGGCCTGTATTGATAAGGTGATGGGGGAGCGGTGCAACGAGTGCGAGCAACAGCCCTGGCAGCCCTTGCAGTGACCTACGAAATGTACATCGTATGAGATTACTAGGAGTGACGACCCTAGACAGGATCCGTGTTGGGATTGATACAAGGGAGGTACCTTAGTTTCCCAATCCTGCTGTTTGAATGGACTAATAACAACTTGGTAATCATATCACCATAGCATTGCATGTGCCTGGAAGATGTGGAGCACTCTAGGGAGTGTGGCATGCCGCGGTCGTAAGATGTTGCCGTATGAGGGTGATCGTCGGTGAGGGCATACATCACGTCATATCATCTTGCATTAACAACAGTATTAGGACTTGTCTGATTTACTGCTTTACTATTATCGCGTGACTGAATTGTGAACATGCTAATCTTTGCTCTATGATTCCACTGAGTTGATCACTCATTCCCACGTTACGGGATGGTGTTTGCAACACCCACCAGACCCTGTTGTAGTTGCAGGTGACGATGAGATCCAGGAGGTGGAGCTAGATGATGACGAGGACCAGGATGAGTTCTCGTATATGCAGT
This sequence comes from Magnolia kwangsiensis, assembly GCA_037074715.1. Classification (NCBI taxonomy): domain Eukaryota; kingdom Viridiplantae; phylum Streptophyta; class Magnoliopsida; order Magnoliales; family Magnoliaceae; genus Magnolia; species Magnolia kwangsiensis. The sequence goes on from CM073588.1 coordinate 48,971,085, forward strand.
ATCATGACGGCTTCCCGTAGGTGACCTGGATCGAGGGGACATCAGTGGGACTTTTCTTTTTGAACATTATTCTTTTGTTATGTACATGTATATGAGACTCAGAGATGTAGTCATACTTTGGAGACAGTTGAGATTACTTTGTTTTTCCATACAGTGATATATATCTTGTTTAGTCTTCCGCTTGCTTTTATCACTGGATCTGAAGTATGAATTGCAGTTTTGGTATACTTTTACTCATGTGAATGCTTTAAATCAGACAACATTGAATCATAACCATTTTTGTTGCATAAGTGACGGTCTGGAACTCGGGAGTTGAGTTTATACACGACCCCCGATTTTCAGGGTGTTACAATTCCCTTCACTTCATATAAATTCCATGCATTTCATGGTCAATTCCGGCGATTCCGCTTCACTTCACAGTCAATTCCATGCATTTCATGGTCAATTCCCTTCACTTTACGGTCGATTCCATGCATTTCGCAGTCAATTCCCTTCACTTCATGGTCGATTCCATGCATTTCATGGTCAATTCCGACGATTCCACTTCAATTCACGGTCAATTTTATGCATTTCATGGTCAATTCCCTACACTTCATGGTCATTTCCATGCATTTCACGGTCAATTGACCACACTTCACAGTCATTTTCATGCATTTCACAGTCAATTCCAGCGATTCTATTTTACTTCACGGTCATTTCCACGCATTTCAAGATCAATTCTGGCGATTCCGCTTCACTTCACGGTCATTTCCATACATTTCACAGTCAAGTCACTTGACCGTGAAATGCATGGAAATGACAGTAAAGTGAAGGAAATTGATAGTGAAATGCATGGAATTGACCGTGAAGTGAAGAGGAATCGCCGGAATTGACCGTGAAATGCATGAAAATGACCATGAAGTGAAGGGAATTAACTGTGAATTACATTGAAATGATCGTAAAGTGAAGGGAATTGACCATGAAATGCATTGAATTGACCGTGAAGTAAAGGAAATTGGCCGTGAAATGCATGGAATTGACCGTGAAATGCATGGAATTGAAAGTGAAGTGAAGCGAATTGACCGTGAAAGTGAAAGGAATTGACCGTGAAAGTGAAAGGAATTGACCGTGAAATGCATGGAATTGACCGTGAAATGAAATGAATGAAATTCATCGCGAACTGATTGAAATTGACCGCGAAGTGAATGAAATGAATGAAATTGATCGCGAACTGATTGAAATTGACCACGAAGTGAATGAAATGGATTTTTGACCATCGACCTGATGGAATCTTGGAAAATAAGTAGGTTGGTTAGCTAAAGTAGCATCTCCTACCCCAAAATCCTATATGGTACGTCAAGTAACTCATTCTGGTTTAAGAGATATGTTTATTAAATAAATAAATGAATTAAAAGAGAGAGAAAAAATTATATGCTTATATATACATATTTATATAAATATGTATTAGAGAAAATTGTAGGAGTCACCTTGTAAAAAAAATTACATAGGTGGGACAGCGAGTCGAGGTCGATCGAGTTTGGACCTAGTCGACCAGATTAAGCTGTTTTTTTCCCTGTTCTAATCCCCACCGCTTTTTGTGGGTCCCATTATGATGTATGTGTTATATCCAAATCGTCCATCTATTTGGCGAACTCGTATTAAGGCTTGAGACGAAAAATAAGACAGATCTTGCTATCAAGTGGACCACACTGTAAAAGGCAGTGGAGGATTGAAAGTTTACCATTGAAACCCTTTTAGGGGTCACAGAAGTTTTAGATCAATATGAATTTATTTTTCCTCTTCATCCAGATCTTTGTGACCTTATGAATAGATTGGATGGAAAATATATGTTATGGTGGGCCTTACGAAATTTTTAACAGTGAAAAGCAAGTTTCCCGCTACTATTTGTGGTGTGGTCTAGTTGATCTTTGGATATGATTTTTTTTTCCGATAATGCCCTGAAATGATCTCGAAATATGGATGAACGGTGTGGATATAATAAATACATCATTGTGGGACCCATGTCAAGGAGCATCAGCGCTCGTCTTCGCACACCAGCCAATCGGCTTCCGAAAGGAAGGAATGACGGGGGTATTTTGGTCCCTTGAAAAGTCACCTGTACACAGGGGAGTATTCTTGGATGCTTAAAAAGAAGTGGCTATAAATAGCTGGTTGGACATAAATGGATCGTACAGTAGGAAATTTCTCCTCTAAAATATCTGCTGCATAAGCTCATCTGCATAAGAAGATACACAGAGAACCTAGAAGCTCTCATGCCTATATAACAATTGTTCGTCCGACGGTGGGAAAGGAAAAGGAAAGGAACGAGTGAGGAAAGGAGATAAAAAAAATGAGAAGGAGAGAGAGAGCTCTGGCCGTAGCAGCAAGAGGGGAAGAGAAGGAAAAGCAAAGGAAAGAAAAGAAAAGAAAAGAAAGAAGAAAGGAAAGAAAAGAGAAAGAAAGAAAGAGGAAGAAAGAAAAGAAAAGAGGAAAGAAAATGAGAGAGAAAAGTAAGAGAGTTTTGTTGTCGATTCACTACTACACTAAGTTGTGGACTTGGTCGAGTAGAGGGAATTCAGCATCAAACCGAGTTAACTTGGTTGTGGTTCTGGTTGTCCATATCCTATGTCTGACCTTCCAGAAAGAAGAAGAAGAAGAAGAAGGGAAAGAGTTCAGGTCGATCCGAGTTGACTCAGTAAAAGGAAAAGTCACTGAACCTCAGGATTTCTAGCTGAACCAAATCTTTGCAAAGGTAAGTCAAAGCACAGTTTCCTTGTAGACCACGACCATAGATCTATAAGATCAAAACCCTCAAGTTTTGATCTTAACCATACAAACCGTATAATATTAATATCTAATTGTACTAATTATGTTAAACATGATAGAATCTGACCCTATGATGCATACCTCAAGTTCCAACAACTCAACGAAGTGATCTGACTCAAGAGATGAGGATTTTATCCTTTAAGCTCACTTTAATTTAATTGATATATCCTGTCTTTTCAAACCTTTAATGATATGAATTATCCTGCCTTTCATGTTTATATATTTTCTCATAATTATCCTTTCAATTGATTTAGTTGATATCATCGTTTACTTCTCTTTTGAGAATTTTTGATATTACATGTGATCTTCATAAATTTATGCGGGCCCTGGATACAAGCCTTGCCCTTGCCTTTATCAATTTATTGAGTTGGCCCTTGCCACTCTCCTCTTTATTGAGTTGGTTATTACCACTCTCCTTATATTTGAATCGGCCGTTGCCGCTTTTCTATTTGTTGAGTTGGCAATTGCTACTCTTCTTTTATTAAGTTGACCATTGTCACTCTCCTCTATATTATGTTAGCCATTATCACTTTTTGAGATGACCATTGTTACTCTTCTCTTTACTATGTTGGTCTTGTGTTATTTATTTTTAAGGCTTAGGCATGTGTCTTGATATTCTAGAACCTTCATAATTCAATCTATCTTTCTATAAGCGCAAGTGATGTGTAAGATGTATCACAACTAGTTATTCAAATATTCTATCATGGACGTAATGCGCTCTGGGTAGAGACCCTTTTGGTCGTTATGTAATTTCATGAGCCTTTGGGTAGTGGTGTACAAATCGATGTGTGTAATTCGCAAATGCAGTGTCACATCACCCCGAGATTGGATGTTACAAGTAGTTGCTCCATGATCAAGTCGTGTCACTTAATTCACCTAACTCATGTGTTGTAAACCTTGAGGAGTTTACATAAATCCACGGTAGCGTTGGCCATGCTGGCAAATATCCTGGCGAATATCCATAGTTATGTGATGCGGGTCAAGCCGGGTTTTCTATAAATCGTATTCCACATTATGATTATCACCACGTATGATGAGCCCCAAATACTTTGCTAGGCATGCATCTCATGTAGGTTGTTTGCGCATTTTGATATCCTCGTATTAGTAGACTACGGGACATATCAGAACATTTACATTACTTTTATGAATCTTTCGAATTATTATTAATCTTAAAGGATAACCACGCTATGACTAGGGCATTGACTATCTCCCAACCGTATAGATTATGAATGTGACATACAGATTGAAGAGCTAGTGAACAATCTCCCTAAGAAAAATTATGTTGAAAGAATAAGAAGACAATTTATGATTTAGTTTTATACTTCCGCCGCAAACTCTGACAATGTAATGAGCTTCCCTTGAGAAGGAATTTGATTATTTCATGAATTCTTTTACTCTGATGAAATAATCAATACAATTGATTTTATTCTTATGAATGTTACTTTCATAAATGTATCTGGATGTGATCTAAATGAAAAAAAAAATACGATGTAATTTTCGAAACATCCAAATTTTACATTATTAACACCCAGTTTTCTCAAGCACGAGTATAAACTCTGGCTGTGAAAATTAAGATATTACAAGAGGTGTCTGTCAGTAGGGCTGATAAGACATGATTTTAACCCATGTTCAGTTATTCTCGGGTCGGTCAAATTGATGAAGTCCTAAAATCTACTCTACAACCCTCTAAGTACAGGGGAATGAGCCTAAGGTGAGCATAAGGGATTCTCCTATCTTAAGGGTGGTGTAAATCACCTAAAAGTGGGTTGTTTGGGTTGACATGGTTATTTTTTAGGGACAATTAGGTGAGTACCCTTCTTCCCACAAATCTATGTGTAGTTTCTAGGTTCACTTTAGTTATCCCTAATAGTTCCTAAGGGATACAATAACCAAGTTTCATTTTATTTTATTTTTTTAATGATCGAGCTAACATAGAAGAATGGTGGTAGTGTGTCTGAGCTCGATACTTGATCTAGGTAGTAAGTTCATCAGTATCATTCCCTAATCCTGGTATAAACTGACCTCATGCTTGATCAGGGCATTGAGTCAGTTGGTCAACACCCAGGATTTAGGATCCGGTTCAAATTGTGAATGTTTCACTTTAAAAAGAGTTCTATCATTTTGTGTTCCTAATCAGTATAGGCCCTTAGGGATCAATTTTAAGGAGTATACTAATCAGATCTAATGTACAACTTGATCGGTAAATAGCTTCCCACTAGGCCTACTTTTGTTTCTAATTTCAAACGACCATCCAGAGGCCTTCCAAGGGAGCGTAAAATGGTATGTCTCTAGGCTATGAGGTTTCCTTATTTCTAGGGGATTCTTCTCAGGTTCAATTCTCTATTTCTAAGTATCCTGATATTAGGTCATTACAGGTTGTATAAGCCCACATTCCCAATGCTCAGTCATCTCAATACTCTACTATAATTCCAACTCTATAATACCACAATTTTTGCCTCTCGATCATAACACTCTCATGACAAAAACCTGAGTGTCACACTATGAAGTACCATATGTAAGTGTGATTCCCACGCTTCCACATATCAGATTAGCAATGGCATAAATTAGAGTAGCTTTCATTTATGCAGTTGGTATCCAAGAAGAATATAGTAACCAAGCTAGAGAATATCAAGTTAATATCCAAAATATACATATCCAAAAGAATGCCCTCAGCAGGGGCATGTACAATCCACACATAACCAAATATATAAAGATGTAAAAACTATCCAAAAGGAACTAACATCCTACTAGTTGAGTCGATATAGCTCAGCCATGCTAACAAACTGTTTTCATCGGCTAACTCCTTACTACTCCCTATCAAGTTATCCTCAAGTACCTCGTTACCCCGGCCTATTCCTACATCCACTAAATGGTTGTGAAATTGAAGCATGAGTGGCCAGCACGGTGAGAAATCTCCAAAGATTATACAAACGACACTAATCAAGTATAGTTTCAAAAGAAAATGATACAACACAATCATATCTCACAATGCAATCTTGTTTAAATACATGAAAATACCTAAAGGCATGTGCATCAACAATGACTACCCACTATGCAACCCAATGTGGTTAGCCGCCAACGAAAATACCTAAAGGCATGTGCATCAATAATGATTACCCACTATGCAACCCAACGTGGCTAGCCACCAACGAAAACACCCAAAGGTACAATACTTAACAATGACTAGTAAATCCAAAGGGACATTCATACAATGGATTAAGAACAAGTGAAAATACTCAAAGATACGCGCTACCACAGTAACTAGCTATCCAATAATGCTCACATGCCATGAATGCATGATTAATATAACCTTTGTTAGTTTGATTCATGATAACCCATTTAACAACTCTTTACAACTAGTGGCTAACCTCGATCCAATAAGTAGAGCTTACCATCACAAATTCATATATAATCCAAAGAAAGGATTCCCCCAACAAAGCCAACTAGGCACCAAGTCTATCCAAGGACATGAAAAATGGGACTCGACATAACAAAGCCAACTAAGGCACAACACTTCACAAAGATGGTAACTCTACAATCGAATTTCATTTAATCCATTAGAAGATGACCAATATTTCAAGGTACAATTTCATATACGAACCACATCTTTAATAAATGGGGTAACTCAGAGCTCCAGATTCCACCCCAATCTTACATAATTCCACAAAATCCACAAGGGAAGTTCTGATTGTCACATTTCATAAATTTATCCATTTAGTAGGCATCACGTCTGAATCACACTAAAGCATGTTATTTTAAATGTTCCTGTAAATCATAAATGACAAGGGATATATTCAAGTGATTGGGAGCATGCTCAGGAGTGCTCATGTGTAAATCAACCTATAAAAGGGACTAAGCATGTTACATGTTCATATACAGGCTTGAAAGTTAAGGATTCTACCCATTTCTAAAATTTGCACATGTGAGGTAGATTACAAGAGTCATCGTTGGGTTCATAGGTTAATTAGCATGGTTATTCAAGTGTTGAGACAATTTTAAGACCAAAATTGTTGTAGGAAAGCGTAAAGGGAAGAAATTCATCTTAGAGTCAGGATTCCTCAACTCAAGTGTGGCTTAAGTGTTAGTTTTTTTAGGAAAAGCTCCAAACCCTAAGTTAATCACACATCTATAGCTAATAATTTAGATTGTATCCTAATTAAACATTCAACAAGGGTTTAGGATTTTACTTACCTTAATTAAAATGATTCCTAACTCGATTAAGTGAATGGTAGCTCGAACGTGGCACAGGACCGAAGTCCACATATAGCCACTCTCAAATATAGCTCCCACAAGAGAGAACCGCCACTAAACAACTATTGAGACCTCAAAACCTGACATGCATAAAACCTAACGTTAGAACTTCTGAGACTCGGTGGAATACGAGGGATTTCTAACCTAACTAGCTTCAAATTTCTAGGAAATTAGGAAAAAAAAAAAAACACATAAGCAAGACCACTTACCTAGCAACCGAGGGTGAATCCAATACATAATTGAAGATTTCCAACCTGGAAAGACTTCAGATAGTTCACATGGCCGAAATGTGAAGATGAACAACCCGAATCGGCAAACCTATCCCCCCCTCTGCCTTCACTTCCTCTCTTGATATCTTATTCTTCCTCTCTCAATCCCTAAGTTTTTATGGGTTTGCACAAGTGGGAGAAATGAGTATTTATATTGTAAGTGCTTATACTTAAGCATAATTAGGGTTATCAAATTTCGTAGTCTTGAAAGGAGAATAAGCACTCATGAAGATACTGTTCGACAACTCATAAAGAACTCGTAAAGACTCGATCAACATCATAAGGAAGATTCAACATCTCAAGCCTTAAAAGTTTTACATGGTTTGAAGATCAGAACACTTTATATGTGTCAACTATCAAGTGGTATAACCTTAGATTGACCATAGGTTAGATGTATTTCACATGATATCATGATAACATATGATTGTAAGTTAAATACATTGGAGTTAGGCTAGCCCAACCTCAAGTTTGGTCAGCCTAACTACCTTCAGTCAACCCAACATAATTCGGGCAAGTATATAGCAAGAACGATTTTTTTCGAAACAAGTTCGCCAAACCAACCCTGGGTTCGACCAACCGAACCTGTTTGCTCGGCTAACCCAAAGTATGTTCGATCGATTTTTTAGCAAGAGAAGATTTCAGATCTCATGGAGATTCGGCCAGCCGAATTTTGGCTTGAGCCAGCCGAATTTTTAAAAGATTTTATCCCGCGAAATCCAAAAATCCGTTAGAACGCTATCGTTGGAATCCAGCCAACCAAACCTAAAATCGAGCCAACCGAATTTCCAAATCCATTGATTATAAATAGAGGCTTTCTCTCACTCATTTAAGATATGAGAATTAGAAATCCATCTTCTTAAGAAAATAGTAAAAGTCCAAGCCTCCTTAAGCTATTTGTGCGGTAATTCTTATATTTGATTTAGCTTATTCTATTTCTTTCTCAAGTTAGTTTAATCTTTTTTTAATAGTGTAATACATACTCCACTTAAGAATTAGAAAATTGAATTTGTAGCATTAGGGTATTGTTTATTACATTGAAAATATATTAGATCCCTATATCTTTTTTGGGTTGAACACATATACTACTTCATCAATATCCTAAGAAAGAAGATCGTTGTAATTAAGCTACAGTTACATCTTGGACTAGCTAATTAAAGATAAGTACTGCATTTACCTTACTTTATTTTAGGTTTTTTCGAAATAACCCAGAAATCTTAGTGGGCTATTTTGTAGTGAGCCTATGAAAATCACAAAGAGGGTTTTGTTGTTATAGCCCGTGAAAATCACAAAGAGGTTTTTGTTGTGATAGCCCGTGAAAATCATAAGAATTGTATAAGGTTGTTAAGGTGACCCTATGAAAACCTTAAAATAGTGAAAACCAGAATTATAAGGGTAGTAATTTTGGGAGTGGAGTAGGTGTAGAGTTAAGCACCGAACTATTATAACTCCTTGTGGATTATGTTAATTGTTTAATTCTTTATATGCTTTCTTTATGATCGATTGTCTCTTGCTAAGTTTGATATTTTGATCTCAAAGATGTTGTGAAATAAGGTTGTCTTGCCTAAATCTTTTAGGTGAAAGTTGTCCTATGAACTATTTGAAATCAAGATTTCAATACTCTAAGTAATTGAGAGTATTTGTTTTATTATTCCACACTATATCAAAATATTTTGTATTGTCCTATTCATCCCCCATATAGGACATCTATATCTTATACGTTCGTATATCCTCAAGGATTTCCCCCAAAATGGGTAGCTCACGTGTGAGATTTCCATGACTTATTGTGGTCTATCAGTCAGACTAATGGGGACTGACAAAACATGGTTTCTTTAGATTTTATGTTTGCTTAGGTCGGTTGAACTGACAGATGTGTCGGTCGAACCAACAGAGCACTAATTCCTCTCCTAGTGCAACCATTGTTCTTAGTCTTAGGGGTTAATTTGTGTTTTTGTATAAGTTATTCTCATAAGGAAGTTCTACTCTAGTGATTAAGGAATGATTTTGACTACCCTGCACGTAAGGGACTGGATGGACGGAGGATCCAGGTCCCTCATTTAATTGATTTCATTCTTATGCAAAGTGTTATTGAGGCTTGTGTTTTTAGATTAAGGTTTTACTTACAAGTTCTCTAAGCTCCCGAGTTTTGGACATGTGTGTGTGCATGTGCTGACGCATACTTTAGTTGAAAAAATTGGCTAATGCCCAAGGTCATCCAATACCCTCGTATTGGAGGGCCAAGGTGTTACAATTAGACACCTTTTTTTTTTGGCTATGCACTGCATAGTTTGTACTTTACAGGGCTTCATAATATTATGAGGATTCAGAGGAACTTAAGTGTTATTGCATTAAGCCATACCATATTGGGCTCTGGGGCCTTGCGTAGGTGAAACAAAGAAAAATAAAGAATTAGTAGAAGAGTATAGCGAAGATGTATGTATGTGTGTGTGGAAGTTGTTGGTATTCTTGGAAAGTGCAAAGTGAAATGAGGTTTGATTTAAGATGTGAGAAGAAAAAGGAAAAACCAAACACCCTTTGTAGCTAAAAGGGATGATCAAATATCCTCAATCTCAACCTTACTCATCGACTTCAGTACCTTCTTCAACTTTGAAGGACTTGTGCCTCCTTTAGATAGAGTGGCATTGTAGCTGGACCTTTCTTAAGATGAGAGAGGATGAGGTAGGTTTTAAGTATGCATAGCTTCAGGTAAGTGAAGAGGCATTGCGGTTACAGTTAGGCTCGAGAATCAGCTCCCGAAGGAATTCTCCAACAACAGTTAAACCTATCTATGGCCTCTACCTCTCTCTCGCTTTCTCCCCTTTAGTTGCTGGAGTTGTGGCCTACATAGGTTGAAAAGGCCCAATACTGACCTCTTATGGACCATTTTTTGGCCCACTCTTTTTGCTTTACATGTGAGTTACGGAGGCTTTTGCAAAAGGTGTTGCAAAACTGGGTTACTTTTTAAAAATGGCCCATGAAGGGCAACCTTTTTTAATGACCCTTTTTCGCAATATACCTTTACGAATCCAATGCTTTTTTGGGGTGTTCTTGAGCTATGGTACTTCCTTTAGGTCCTTCGCCTTCTTGTTTCGGCTCTGGCCGATCGGATCCGGTGGTTGTTTTTAAAATGTCTCATGGATCTTTTGGTCAGATTTTCATAAGATGTTAGTGCCATTGGAGTCAACAAAATGTATTTTGATTGGTTTGCAAATGCACACTCAAGATTGAGCTAAGTGGGCTATGTTCTATCGATCCATTCAGTTAATCATTTTCGGGTCGCATTGATGGCCTTCTTGGACTTTTCCTTTGGCCCTTCTAGGGTTTTATGGTCTCAAGTGGAGCCTTATCAAAATGTTGTACGTGAAATTGTGGTTTACACTGCTGATACTGAAGAATAAATATGAGCCAATGTTCTAAAGGGGGGGTGAATAGGAGTTTTCAATTACTTCTGCTTATTAAAAAAAACTTGGTTGCCTTACTTAAATGATCATTCAATTTAAAGCTAGTAAGGTAATATAACTCTAATGGCTTCTAAGCCAGTTAAAGGATCCAATCACAAAGGCTATTAAAGATATGTAGATATAATATCCAGCCTAGTGTTGTGAGTTTGTGTGTGGAATGTGCTTTCTATCAATGAATAACATTCATTCAATCATGTATACAAATTTAAACATTCAAGCATATATAAGCATGATTAAACAAATACGCAAATGACAATTTCAAATACAAGCATTTATAGTGGTTCGGTTACATGCCTACTCCACTCCAGACATCCACACTCAATCTCAGAGTGCACCGGATTTCATTATCAATGGTTTTAAACAGGTTCACTAATAACCTTTACAGTCCTACACGAAGGACACAATTTATACCCTTCGCAAGAGCAAAGGTCATACACCTAGAACCCACGTTTAGGCCCACCGGCCAAGGTCCCACACTAGGCACCTACCGTTTAGGCCCACTAGCTAAGGTCCCACACAAGGCACCTACGTTTAGGCCCACCGGTCAATGTCCCACATAAAACACCTACTTTTAGGCCCACCAACCAAGGCCCCACACTAAGAACCTAATCAAGTTTGTAGATAGCAAACTCTCAGCCTCAATCTTACATGTGGAAAGAGATTAAACTTTTGAACTCTTAAAATGACACTTACTCATCGGATAGAATTCTCTCTTGTAGCTTGTCTTGGGTTGTTAGATTTTTGCGCTCTCGAGCTTGAATCAGCTTCTCGATGCTCCCCCGATTATGTAGCTTAGATTTACCTATTGGTTCGGCTTCACGACCAAGAACCTTACATAAGATGTACCTAAAAGGTAACCAAGGTTGTCAGAGTTAGTTAAACCTCCTATCTAGGATGATGAGTGGATTTCCTAAGGGATTCAACCTATGGACGCTCTAGAGTATCAAAGAACTAAGGATATTTGTATTGGTTTGGTCTTTATACTCTAGAGAATGCACGAGTTCATATTCTTCATTAATCGGAGCTTTGAATGCTCATAAGAGTAAAAGATCACAATGAAGAGAACATAAAGCTCACAAGGATAGAGTCTAAATGAGCTAGGATAAGCTTAAGATACACTAGAGACTCTATGGTGCCTACTTCCACTGATTTTGTAAGTTTCTACAAGCCACTTTTATAGATAAAGCTTCCAACGAATAAAAAATGACTAGTTTATGGTGCTACCAAAGTAGCCTTCGGTATCACCGAACTTTCTTCGGTGGTACTGAATTGTCTATCGGTAGTACCAAATTAAATTATCAAGTTGCTGGTTGAAAATAATCTCTTTCAGTGGCACCGAACTTTGTTCATCGGTGGTAGTCAGTGTCACCGAAATATCCAGTCGGTGACACCGAATTAATGTTGCAAGCTTATTGGACTGTTTTGAGCCCCTTTGGTAACACCGAAGGTATCTTCAGTGATACTAAATGTGTTGTTCAGTAACACATTCTTTCTACCGAAATTGGACAGATTTTCTTTTTTATCCTTTTAATCATTCAACAACTTAGGATATGCAAAAGTCAAGGTTATAAGATATAAAATATGGACATGGGATTGGCTTAAAATAGATGACCTAAGTAGATATTCTTATTTGGGTTGAGATCATCTATTTGCAAGGTCAAAATTATAAAAGTAGTTCTTTATCTTCAATGCAACTTTAATGCTTCTAATCTAGTTGCGTCGTCAATCTTTACTTGTCAAGAACTCATCTGACTACAAGACACAACTAGTCATGTAATTAACAAACATAAATACAAGTAAGTGCACTGACAGCACATTTGATTGTCCCAAAAACCTTGACAATTGTACAAGGAACAAATCGATGGGACACCCAAATGGCTGATCCAACCCATTGGCTACCTCAAAAACCCATCATGAGCCGCACCCTATTCAACATATATGGGCATATTCATAAGTGCCAAGCCATATTAAGCTCTTGGCCGACATTAGTACTAAAGTTGAGAGTAGCTTTAGTCCCAATTTAGGGAGGGGTGTCTACCAGGTCCCATTTCACTGTAAATGGAATTGTGTCCAACTGACTTGAACTAAAATTTGGTCCAGAAAAGACCTCTGTGGCCCACTATGAGGTATGGGTTTTACCTATATGCTTTCATTTATTTTTCCAAATCATTTTAATGCATGAGCTTTTTTTTTTTTTTTTTTTTAAAAGGCATTTAAGGCTAAATGGATCAACCGGTGGTCATTGATCACCTGCAGTTGAAAACTTTACTATAGCCACCACAAGAGTTTGGAATCAAGCTGACATCTGTGTTTATATTCATCCAAGTTTGTGACCTTACTAAAACATCACAGTGAGCCGTAGGAAGGTTTTTCACGTTGAGAGTCATTTTTACTGCTGCTTTTCACGGATAGTTTTGAGCTACCTCACTAAAATGACAGGAAAAATGGATGAAGAGCGTAGATACAACCATCAATCATGGTATGTCCCACGTAGCCCCATGTCGACCGATTTCGGTTGTCGGAGCCACGACGCAATCCGCTTCCGTCCCCCTAGTGACTTCCCAGCCGACTAAAAAGGCTGCAGAGTATTGACAAAACCAAACCACTCCCTCCATCTTCAACCACCAAACACAAATACCGGGCACGTTCCAACTAAATGCCCATGTGAGTGATCTGAGGAGTTCATTAATCATTAAACACAGTTTTCTCTGTTGGACCATTTCTAGATAAATCTCATATGAGATAAGAAATAGGCAGCATGAAATATTCGAATCAACGGTCTAAATTCAACATATATGTTTTATTCAAAAATCGAATACACCATTATGTTATTAGGACAAGACTTCTCGGTTGGTTCCGCCCGATGAACATCTCTGATCTCACACACGTGTCCGCATTGGCATTTTTTGTGCATTTGTGATTAGCGCTTGAAGATGGTGCTGCGACTGGAAATAGCATTATTCTGATCACAATTTTCACACGCAATCGATTCTCCCTTTCCATGTTTGTTTTCGTGGTCGCGGGGCGGACTTTGTTCAGTTAAGGCAACTCCCCCACGGACTGGGATAGCAGAAAGTGTAGAATACATCACCTCCGTACGTAGAAACGCTCTCTCGGACCATTACGAGGTTGTGTGTTTTATCTACTCCGTTCATTCATTTTTATTTTTTTTTATATCATTTAAAATATGATACTAAAATTAAGACAGATTCTAAGCTTAAGTGGACCATACTATAAAAAATAGTGAGAATTAATCACCGACCATTTAAAATTTCTCATGCGTGCGGAAGTTTTGAATCAAACTAATTTTTGTCGATTTCATGAAAAGGTTGAACGGCGAAGGTTTGCCGTCATTATCGCATTTCTTTTACACATGTCAAATGCAACCATGGCCGTATTATTTTCAAGACGAGTCTCTTTCCACCACACACGTGTCACACTGTCGATGGAGTACTATAGCCGAGAGATGGTCAAACCATGCGTGAATGAAGAGGCATGGCATACATGTCCCTCCATTAATACCATTCCTATTGTTGGACCCACTTTGGATGAGGATGGCCGATAAAGCATGGGATTAGAAGATCCAAACCATACACAAAAAGGATAGGCAACTCTTACACCACACTGGAGGCATACATGCCCTGACGTTAGAGTATCAAACGGCGGGGCCCACTGTGGATGGAAGATGGTCGAGAAAACATGAGCCTAGATGATCCAAACCATGCGTAGGAGTAATATGATTGGTAGCAATTTCACCTCGTGCAAAAGGAGAATCAAAATTCGTGCTTTGCAGTTTCCCAATGGGGACAGCTGCTGGACGGCATGTATTGATATATGCATACATATCCGCGATCAATTGCTAGTGGAACACATGGGGGAGGAGTTCGGGTAGCGGCTTAGGAGAGACCCCCCGTCCACCCAGGTAGGTGGGACCCTGGCTGTAGGGCTAATGGTGTTGTATGTATCTTAAATCCACACCGTCCAATCAATTTGAAAGCTCATTTTAGAGCATGATTAAAAAAACAAAAAACAAAAATTAATTGGAATCAAATTTTAGTTGGACCACACCACAGGAAAGAGTTGTGATTGAATCCCCACCATTAAAATTTTCATGGATTCCACCGATATGCTTATTTTCCATCCAACCTATTGATAAGTTGATAAACACCTACACAAAGAGACCACACAGATATCATCTTGATTCAAAGTCTCTACAGCCCATAAGAAGTTTTTAATGGTCAATCACCAGAATTTCCTATGCTATGGCCCATCAATGATTTATAACTACATTTTGTGATTGTATTTAGGAGTGTACATCGAGTTGAACCGAGTCGAGCTGACCTAAGCTCGACTCGACTCGAACAGTGGCTAACCTTAGCTTGAACTCGGCTCGGCTCGGTCCTCAAGCCTAACTGGCCAACTCAGCTCGGTTCGATCAACAGCTTGGGCCGAGTTTGAGCCAAGATCGAGCCGAGTTCACCATTGAGGCATTTCCACAGACACTTGAACTGTAACTTCAAAATACCACTGTTTTACTAACAGAGGCAATAGTTTTACGGGTGTTTTATCAAACACCTTCTAAGTAACATAAAAAAATTAAAAAATTTAAAAAAAAAAAAAGAAAAAAGAAAAACCAAAGAGAAAAAAGGTATTTGTTTAATATACATACCTTGCTTGCCACCGGCCAAACCTTCCTTGCCACCGGCCACATTTCGTCAAGTCATTTTATCAAATAGTTGGTGAGCAACATCAATGGCAAAGTAACTGAGTCACCAAACTAGTTCGATCCGAGTTGGAATGGAGTAATAGAGACCAGAAGAAGGATTCTTTCCTTTTTGCTTTTACCACAGCAAGCAGCAATGAGTGAGAGAGAGAGAGAGAGAGAGATAGAGAGAGAGAGAGAGTAGAAGAATGCAGTGCGGCTCTAGAGAGTTCACAAAAGGCAGGTGCGGCCATTGCAGCATCTCTCCGCCTCTATTTATTAGCTTATGAGGTTTTAGGTAATTTCACCACTGACAATACACCATTCCCTTTCAATCTATTTACCATCAGGCCCCTACATACCTGTAGCGACCTCTGACTCGGATTCGGGAGTGACCGCTCCACTACCGACATCAATGCTGTAAAAGATGTTTGGGTCCCACTTCAAGCTAGATTCGATTCGAGTCGAGTCGAGCTGGGGGCCTGTTCAAATTCATTTTCGAGCTCAAAAAATCATCTCGACTTGGCTCGAACTCAACTTCGAACCGAGTCGAATTGAACTTTTTCGAGTTGAGTCGAGCCAACTAACCAAGCTAGATCGGTTCGTATACACCCCTAATTTGTATCTTAAAATTAGCTTCTAGTACGGATGGATGACACCCATGTAGTCACATATATGACAGTGGTCCAAAGTCAGAGGTCCCATCCACCTCTGTGGATCCCCGGTCTTACCTAATCCACTACCAAAGTTCAGGTAGGCTGCACGATTACGTAAGTTGTTTTATCCATGCCTTACATCCATCTTGCCAACTCAATTTTACAATATGAACCAATAAAATAATAATAATAAGCAAATGTGCCGATCGAATGTACTTAATGATCAGTAAGCTCATAATGATCCTAAATGGATGGATAGGGTGGGCCGCATAACACTGTACAACAGCCACATCACTATTGTTCGTGTGGATGCGGATTGCGTAGCCAATGTATTGGCTAGCGAGGTGGCTATGATGCTTTGTGAGCCTGTCATGATTTATGTATTTTATTCATAACTTCCATCCATTTTGCCAAACTATTTTACGCACGATTGAGGTAGATCTAAATCTCACATGGACAACACCATAGGAAAGCGTACGGCATGATTGAGGTAAATCTAAATCTTACATGGATCACCGTAGCAAAGCGGTGATTGAACACTCACCATAAAAATTTCTTAGGGGAAACAAATGTTTTGGATTAAGCTAACATTTGGATTTTCTCTTCATCCAGGTGTGTGAGATCTAATTAGCAAGTTAGATGATAAATAAACATTACAGTGGGCCTTAATAAGTTTTTAATAGTAGGCATTTTATTGTCTTACTTTCTTGTGGTGTGGTCCATGTTACCGTAAATTACACATTTATAATTTCTATAAAATAATAAAAGAAACCAAAATATTAATGACAGACTGAAGCACCTATGATCACACTGCCCTTAGGGTTTGTTTGATTTTTAAAATCCTTTGTGAATACCATGTAAATAAGCAATTATTATTTTTTCATCTTGTTTGAAAAGTAGCATGTATTTCTGCTTTAAAAACTAGTCCAAAAGATTTTGTTTAAATGCGTGTGGGCTGAAACATGAGGAAAAAAATGAGGTAGATCTAACACTCAAGTGACCCACACCAAAGGAAATAATAACCCCAATAAGTTTTTAACAATAAGTGTTTGATTCCCTGTTTCCTATAGTCTCATTTTTTTGCTCATGACCTAAATTTAGCCAGCATAACAGATAGACAGTGTGGATAAGCCACTTACATCATGGTGGGCCCCATGCATATATATTTCAATGTCCTCAGTTTTAACATTCAGAAAAGTATAGGTCAAATCAAGTATGGGGAACAATGCTATAATTACTTGAGGAAATAATTATTACCCATTTACAATTCATTTACAGGGGATTTGGAAAATTGAAGAGTCCCTTAAAGTGTTATTTTTCAATTCTGAAAGTAATTGAGACCGCTGATAGGTTGCAGGAAAATAGCTTCTAGGATACGATGATCCTATATGTGATTCTGCGTTCAGCAAGCACGAAGAACCACCAATGGAACTCTGTGTACACACTTTTTTATGGCAGATAAATTTACAATAAAACGCTAAATTAGAGAGAAGATTAGAAAAAAAAATGTATGTGGTTTAGACCACTACTCTAGTTTATTTCTTAAGAACTATTGACTAAGGTTTATATTGAACCTTTCTGACTTGATCAGAAGTTACTATAACTTTTCTTGTTGGGTTGTATGTGGAGTGATTTGAGTGGTTGGTGATGGTTCATTGAACTGCACAGGCACTATTTATATAGATCAAGATTGTTTCATGCTTTGGTATAGAGCCATAACTCCATGTGGCCGTTTATAGCTATTGGTGAGAAACTAACCGTTATTTGGTTATTTCTGACCATCTTGCATGTGAGACAGCTAGTTGCATGCAAACCGTTTAGATTCATTGGCTAGCCACTTTATAATTATCGAGTTAATCACATGTAGTAGGCTTTGCATGGTCTGATTTAATATTGCAAGGTGCAAAGTATGCCACTAGCACACGTACAGTTATATTGCCTTACATGTCCATGCCCATGCCCAAGCCAATGCCCATGCTCGTGCCCGTGCACTTGTGTGTTCTGGTAGAAGTCTCGTGCTCGATGGATCCATCAAATAAATTATAAGATAATCAACGGCCTAAGCACTTGTGTGTTCTGGTACAAGTCTCGTGCTCAATGGATCCATCAAATAAATTATAAGATAATCAACGGCCTATTTTTTTCTGTAGAACGAGCACAATCGTATCTACCCATTTTTATTTTTATTTTCAGAATGAGCACTAGCAAAGCTACCTCCCCATTGACACTGTCAGTGGGCAATCCGAGTCCTGTCCGTGTGAAATCCGCTTACGGGAAGGATAATTATAATACCGTGGGAAAATGCTATCTCCCATACTCATGCCCACAGAATTTGTATAAGTGGAAAAGATTTACCTCATCTAAACCCTTGAACTAGTGGGCCACTCTTGTAATATATCATATCACAAAACGTTTACTTGATTTCATAATCTAGACAATCTGATTGGCCTATTCCGATTGGACGGTTAGAACAGAAAGTGTAGCATCTGAAATAGCGGTGAAGACCACTTGAGTTGAAGTAGGAATATGTCAATATGTCCTAGAGAGGGGGTGAATAGGATTTTTTAAAGATTTATAAGTTATATTTCAATCCTGTCACACTAATCCTATCACAGTATACAGATTAGGATTACTCAAAAATTAACTCTACTGGCTTCCAAGCCTGATAGAGGATCCAATCACAAACTACTTGTAAGATAAACAACTTTATGAATCAGATTGTTATGGATATGACTGTGTGTGCATAAGATGTGATTTTAGATAATCATATATAAAGGCATATAAAGCAATCACATAAATGAAATACAATATCAATCTCAAACATACTCATTTTATAGTGGTTCGACTACTTGTCTACTCCACTACTAGCTTCCACACTCAACCCTTGAGTGACCGAATTTCACTAAAGAAGTTTCCCATGGTTCACCTCAAACCTAAGGTTTTAAATCAGGTTCACCTTCAACCTTTACAAAGGTTTCTTCTCGGTTCACCTCAAACCCTAGAGTTTTACTGGTGCACTCCTAACCAGATGTTTATGCCCACACATAGCATGGGTCCACACAACGCACCCAAATGTTTATGCCCACATAGAGCAAGGGTCAACACAACGCACCCAAATGTTTATGCTCTCCACAGAGCAAGGGTCCACACAACGCACCCATGCACGTACACTCCCGTCGGAGGCCTCCTTTGAGGACTTCAAATGGTGAGCAACACCTACAACCCAATCCTAAAAAGGAATAATCATAAATGTCCTCTAGACTCTAAGTACTTATAGATAAGTTGATGAGTCTCTTTAAGCGCAATGATGAAGATCTCCTTCTTGTCCATGAAGAGTCTTCAGCTTCCTTGATCCGCAACACAAAGATGTACCTTTACTAGGCTTTTAGGTTGGGTCAAGGTTATGATGGAATACCACTCTCTAAAGATTTTTCTATAAGGAAGATAGAGTGGTTCCAATCATCTATGCATTCAAGGCATCTCAGCTTAATGATTTGCCATTAAGGTAGTAGATGGAGGATCCTTAAATGTGGAAGTTCATTCTCCAATCCACTCTATGAAATATCAATGATGAGCGTGGATTGGAGGATGAACTTCTTGAGAGAAAGGGCTTAGGATAAAGGATATGAAGTTTAAAACACTCAAAGGCACTCTCTTCTTTCTCTCACAGCAATAAAGACTAATCTCTCTATATATAGGTAAAAGGTTCCAACGGATATAAACGGTCATATTTATGACAGAGTTCGATATCATCGAGCAATCGTCGATATGATCGAGCGTATACTCTTGATTGTATCGACAGACCTCTCAATGATACAAACTCAATTGTCATTTCACTTTTGGAAACCTTCGCCAACTGGTCGATGGGATCGAGACACACATCGATGTTATCGAATTTCGAACTCCGTTTCCATCGAGATATGGATCGATCTATCGACAGGTGAAAATAAGAGAGAGAAGCCTTGAAGAATTTCAGGTTTTACAGTTATGATCGAGGAACAGTCGATGTTATGGGAATTTGTATATCGATGATATCGGAGACCGTATCGATGGGATTAATAAATCGTATAGATTTACCTATAAGCTTGCTGGATGATCTGTGTCCGGACTTGATCCAATCGACCAGGTCTCGATATGATCGATATATGAATATCGATTTATCGACTAGCACCCCGATCAATATTAAAAACAACCTAAAATTTATGCTGGAGAAAACATGCGCCCACAATCGATATGATCGACTGACTTCCGATATGATCAATATTTGAGTTCAGATTGAATCGGACAGTCATCGATATATCGAAGCTTATGTTAGTTTTCTTTAGAAAAACGGGGGCGTCGGAAAACAGTCTGTCGATATTATCGATCCTCTTCCGATAGGATCAATATTCGAATATTGATGATATCGACTCACTAGTCGATATATCGATAAATCGTCCAGATGATTGTTTGATTGCTAGACGCTTTTTGTCCTCACTCGATTGTATCGATTGAGATGCCAAGGACATCGACAGAGTTGGTCGATCATATCGAAAAGGGAATCGATATAATCGACAGTGTAAGAAAAACTTAAAGATTTTCCTTTTTGATAAAAAGTTTTCTTACACAAAAACTCTAAGATGTTCTACTTATTTTTAAGGGTTTTAATCACCTAGTGTTTTGAGACATGGGATGTGAGGCTATGATTTACTATGGTGAGCTTCCACACATCCAGTTAAGGCAGACATTTGACTTGATCTTCCTGTTAGGCGCTGTTGTCTGACTGACTCAACTCACAACATAATTGACAAACCAGGGCACTTAGTAGGTGCACTTTCAATCTCCCCCTTTATCAATTACATGACAAAATACCCAAAGCACCCTAGAAAAATATCTAGACAGATACATCCTAAATTGTGTGTACATGCATTAACATAATTTTATAAATTCTAATCACCCATGTACACACCCAATAAATTCTCCTCCTTAATTCAAAAAACTCTCCCTTTCTTGTTGCGGTTGCTCCCCCTAACACCTACAACACAGATATATAATTTTCCGCTCGGGGTGTTTGAATTGTTCTCCCCCTTTTTGTCAGTCATTGGCAAAGGCATAAAACGTGATATTGACTGAAGATTGAAGCATATGGGAGAACCAGATACAGATAGATGTATATAAATGAGAACAGTGTAAAGCTTACATCAATGAAGCCAGGAAGGTAAATCAATGAAGCAGTCAGCACAGGCATTGTATAAGCAAATAGGAATCTCAGTAAAATGAGAATTAAGTTCAGTCATATCAACAAAAAGAGTTCATTGTCCAGAAACATCTACCCACCTATATATATATATATATATATATATATATATATATATATATATATATATATATATATATATATATATATATATATATATATATATATACACTGCCCCAGACAACAGTATCATAATCAGACAGAAATATCAGCCCATGTAAGGATACCCAAAACAAGTAAGCAAAGATGGATGCAAAATTAGGTATTTTATGGCTAGACACACAATTTCATCATCACTGTCTCCTTTTTAGCACATAGAAGGCCCGTCAGTGGTTAGTAACTCAAGAATCTGCTGCACAGAGTGTTGGAGAGCTTCCATCCTATTTTCTATTCCTGATAGTCGTTGTTTGTAGTGTTGAAGTCGCTCATCAATTCCAGTAAGATTGTTCAAAAATTGACGCTCAAACACATGACGTTGACAATTTGTGATAGAAGCAGGACTAAATTCAGGAGTTCTATCGGATCCCCAGAGAGTTTCTTCATTAGGCATGGGATCACTATCTTCAATAGGCATGGAAATCTTAGTACGCGATGAGACAGAGATATACACTTGTTGCGCTGCATCATGGTCGTACCAAACTTCAGGATATACCTTATCAGTTGTTTCCGGCAGACTTGCCCAGTGTGCGAGCTTGCAGATAAGAGATGGAAAAGGCAGAAATTCAAGATGGTCACTTCTGATTACCTTTATTAGCTGGTCTAATATGAAAGTCGATAAGCATACAGGGATCTCTTGATAGACATCATATAGAATATTGAGTGTAATGGGACTCAGATATGTGTCATTTGCATCACATGGGTACACATTCGTGCTGAAAATACTGTGAAGGAGTCGGAACAAGATTCCTAGGTATTTTACTAGAAGAATATTGTTATCATTTCTATGAATTGTCATACCCTGGCACAGTGCTTGTGTAATTTCTACCCATCTACCCAAATCGTTTAGATTTCTACTAGTGACAGGAATTTGTGTCACTTCAATGTTTAGAACATGACTAAGGACTGATGGAGTAATGTGCTTGGTGTATTGCATGAATTTCACACATATGCAAGGTGGGTAATCTTGAACAACAAGGAAATAGTTGAAGAACTGCTGGATCATTTCAAACTGATATGGCCCGCCCATATTAAACATATTCTTCTATCCACTGGTCTCCATCATAAGATCCACCACATAGGGTTTGACAGTACTAATGAGAATAGTACGATCGACTATTGTGACTTGTTCTCAGTCTGACTGGTTCTGAGGTGGTCTAGAATATTTCTTTTTCTTATTCTTGGAAGATTTTACAGATGAGAGAGCCTTACCTTTTCCTTTAATCATCTTCCTTGTGTCACTTGGGTGCCGAGATTTCATTTGGACTTCGAGCAGATCAACCAAAGGAATTGATCAGGGCAGAGAGATAGGACTAGCCTTTGAAAAAAAATTCTTTTCAATCAGCCTTTTATTTAGGCGCCATCTGTCGATTATATCGGCCAAAATATCGATTGTATCGAGAAGTTGTCGATCGATGCTATCGAGACAACCCACGATGTTATCCATGGTCACACGACTTTTCGTATTCTGAAGAGCCGTCGATTGTATCGACCCTAAGTCGATGAAATCGAAGAAGACTGTCACTTGTATCAAAGGTATGTGCTATTCAGTATTTTCTCAATTTCGACACACTATTATATGTTTCTTGACTTGATCAGTTTATGTTACAAAAATTTGTACCAGTTCTGTACAATTATAAATATGATAATGTTTATATACCTTTGATCGAGCAATCGTCGATATGATCGAGCGTAAACTCTCGATTGTATCGACAGACCTCTCGATGATACAAACTCAATTGTCATTTCGCTTTTGGAAACCTTTCGTCAACTGGTCGATGGGATCAAGACACACATCGATGTTATCGAATTTCAAACTCCAATTCCATCGAGAGATGGATCGATCTATCGACAGGTGAAAACAAGAGAGAGAAGCCTTGAAGAATTTCAAGTTCTACAGATATGATCGGGGAACAGTCGGTATCATCGAAATTTGTATATCGATGATATCGGAGACCGTGTCGATGAGATCGATAAATCGTATAGATTTACCTATAGGCTTGTTGAAAGATCTGTGTCCGGACTCGATCCAATCGACCAGGTCTCGATATGATCGATATATGAATATCGATTTATCGACTGGCACCCCGATCAACATTAAAAATAACCTGAAATTTATGCTGGAGAAAACATGCGCCCACAATCGATATGATCGACTGACTTCCGATATGATCGATATTTGAGTTCAGATTGAATCGGACATTCATCAATATATCGAAGCTTATGTTAGTTTTCTTTACAAAAATAGGGGCATCGAAAAATAGTCTGTGGATATTATCGATCCTCTTCCGATAGGATCGATATTCGAATATCGATGATATCGACTCACCAGTCGATATATCGATAAATCGTCCAGATGATTGTTTGATTGTCGAAATCTTTTTGTCCTCACTCGATTGTATCGATTGAGATGCCGAGGACATTGACAGAGTTGGTTGATCATATCGAAAAGGGAATCGATATAATCGACAGTGTAAGAAAAACTTAAAGATTTTTCTTTTTGATAAAAAGTTTTCTTACAGAAAAACCCTAAGATGTTCTACTTATTTTAAAGGGTTTTAATCACCTGGTGTTTTGGGACATGTGATGTGAGGCTATGATTTACCTATGGCGAGCTTCCGCACATCCAGTTGAAGCAGACACTTGACTTGATCTTCCTGTTAGGCACTGTTGTCCGACTGACTCAACTCACAATGTAATTGACAAACCAAGGCACTTAATAGGTGCACTTTCAGCGTCAGACTTCAACAACTAAATACTATTGAATGGGATTTCGTGATTACCTGATTAATGTGGTTTTGAGCTATTGCCCAGGAAAACAGGTTTTAAGCTACATGAACGCCACGTGTAGAATATACGTGTGAAGGAGTATGAAGCTTCATCCTTCACAAAGAGTATTAAAAATACTCTTCTTAAGTCATAGTCATATACCATCGCGAAGAGTATTAAAAGACTCTTCTTTTGTCATATATCATGTATTAAAAATCCAGATTCCGGACTTTATAGTGGGGCCATCATCCAATCCATACATTTCACATGATGGGTCATAGCTGGTGGACCATGGATTCGGTAGTGACCCTGGTTGGTGATTTGTGGGCCCCACTATGATATTTGTATTTCATCAAAGAGCCTTTCGATTTTTCCTACTAATAATAGGGCATGAGTCAAGAGGAATAGTAATATTCAAATCTAAAGTGGACTAAACATTAAACAGTGGTAAATGAGCGACCATCATTAAAATCTTTTTAAGGGCATAAAAGCTTAGGATTAAGCTTGTATTTGGGTTTTGCCCATGCATATGAACATTACAGTGGGCCCTCAGAAAGTTTTTAATGGCCGGCGTTAAATCACTGATGTTTTCTGTGGTGTAATCTATGTGAGATTTGGATTTGCTTTTTTTTTTTGTTTCATGCCCTAAAATAAGCTGGAAATGTAGATGGACGGTGTGGACAGCGTGGATAAAAACATACATTATGGTGATACGAAAATGTGGACGAACAACGTGGGTACATACATTATGGTGGGGGCAGCATCGAGCTCAGTGCTGGAGGTGGGAATACCGAATCTGAGTCCAGGGACCATTGTAAGACTCGTATCTTAGACCATACCGTTTCGTAGACTTCCGCGATCTTCCCAGTCGAATTCTGTCAACCTTCGACCCTTAACTGATATTTGTGCACGACCCTGATTAGTATGCCGTCAACCCATATCGACTCAACCCAAGGCCTTTACCATAGAGACCGCGCCGTCGCTGCGGTTCTGATGCCGCGACCCGTACGCCGAGGCGATACCCTGGTCAGAAGATGTGGGCCAACATTCAGTATGAGAAAAACACCGCGCGTTGCGAAATTCAAGAGAATCTCTACCCAATGTCCCATTAATCAATCCCATCTCATGTCAAGTACACATCACTTTTCACTCTTCCCCAAGCAACCCCAAAGTCAACTTTCTCTTACACCCAAGTACACCTATCACCCATCACCCATCTCTCACCCTATCCATCACCCATCCCTCTCTCTTACACCTCTCTCTCTCATCTCTCTCCCTCATTTTCTTCCAAGTAAGAAATCGTCCATGAGAGTCCCATGAGAGAGAGCTTTGTATGGCCCGCTACCTATCTCCCATCTCCACCCTCCAAAACCAATCGCGACCGTTGAATCTCAACTATTGGAGCTCATGGGTGCGTTGATGGAAGAAGAAAGTCTAAGAAGAAGACCGATCGGTGGGTGCTTCTCTCTCTCTCTTCATTTCTTCTTATATATATATATTTTTTTTTCTTTTGTGTGATGATTTGGCCGTGTGGCCCACTTAAATGGAACCCATCATGAAGTAAGTATTTTACCCAAGCCGTTTATGAGTGGGGTCCACCTTATGTGTGTTGTACCCATATCATTCATCATGTGGTGGCCCACTTGAATATAGCCCACCTTTACTGTGAGGACCGTCCAGCGTCCAAGGACCCTGGACGTCTCTGTGGAGACCCAAATATTTGCTTGGTTACAAGCTTGCGGGGTGACCCACTCATAGACACCCTACCTTGATGTATGTGTTAAATCTACGTCTTCTATCTTATACACCAACTCATTTTAGGCGTTGAGCCTGAAAATGAGGTTGATCGGAGCATCTGATGGGCCATAACTTAGTAAATAGTGGTTGTAGCTATCAGTGAAGTGTGATCTGACGTGGGCCCAGCTCCACAGCTCAGGTAGTAGACTGAGTGAAAGATACATTGTTTCAATGCTGGACCCACCCAGCTCCATAGCTCAACTGGTAGACGGAGTGGGAGATGCCTCATTTCAACACTGAAGTCTTAGCATCCATTCCTAGTGGGGGTGGCTATCATGGACACCCAGCTCCATAGCTCAACTGGTAGGTTGAGCGGAGATGCCTCATTTCAACACTGAGGTCTTGGCATCCATCCCTTGTGGCAGTGGCAGCAGTGATGAGTAAACTGGCATGGGGACTATGGGACCCACCCATGTCATCCATCCATTTTGGTTGGTGCTAGTGTACCTGGGCAAGTTTGAAAGGTGCAGGTTTCTATGGGCAATGTCTGAGCAGTGCTGGTCCTCCCTGTTGTGCCATGAGCCCCAAGAATTTATAGTATATGAGGATACATGTTATGAGTAAGATGGCCTGACTAAAGAGGTCAGGTTGGCTCGGCTCGACCCACCTAATGCTATTGTTAAGTCAGGTCGGCTCGGCCCACCTGATGCTATTGTTAAGTCAGGTCGGCTCAGCTCCCACCTGATGGTGTTATTCTGTCAGGTCGGCTCAGCTCGGCCCACCTGATGGTGTTGTTCTGTCAGGTCGGCTTGGCTCGGCCCACCTGATGTTATTTTTCAGTCAGGTCGGCTCGGCCCCCACCTGATGGTGTTGTTCTGTCAGGTCGGCTTGGCTCAGCCCACCTGATGTTATTGTTCTGTCAGGTCGGTTCGGCTCGGCCCACCTGATGCTATTGTTAAGTCAGGTCGGCTCGGCCGACCCGTGTGTTGTTGTTCTCTCAGGTCGGCTCGGCCCACCTGTGTGTTGTTGTTCGACCAGCTCGGCTCGGCCCACTTATGTGTTGTTGTTCGCCAGGTCAGGTCAGCTCGGCCCACCTGTGTGTTGTTGTTTGCTCAGGTCAGCTCGGCCCACCTGTCTGTTGTTGTTCAGCCAAATCGGCTCGACCCACCTATGTGTTATTGTTCGTCAGGTCAGCTTGTCCCGGCTCACCTGTGTGTTGTTGTTCGGCCAGCTCGGCTCGGTTCATTGTGTGTTGTTGTTCGCCAGGTTAGGTAGGCTCGGCCCACCTGTGTGTTGTTGTTCGCTCAGGTCAGCTCGGCTCACCTGTGTGTTGTTGTTCAGCCAGCTCGGCTCGGCCCACCTGTGTGTTGTTGTTCGCAAGGTCAGGTCGACTCGGCCCACCTGTGTGTTGTTGTTCGGTCAGCTCTGCTCGGCCCTCCTGTGTGTTGTTGTTTGTAAGGTCAGCTCGGCTCGGCTCACTTGTGTGTTGTTGTTCGGCTAACTCGGCTCGGCCCACCTGTGTGTTGTTGTTCGGCCAACTCGGCTCGGCCCACCTGTGTGTTATTATTCGCTCAGGTCGGCTCAGCCCACTTGTGTGTTGTTGTTCGGCCAGGTCGGCTCGGCCCACCTGTGTGTTGTTGTTCGCCAGGTCAAGTCGGCTCAGCCCACCTGTGTGTTGTTGTTCAGTCAGGTCGACTCGGCCCCACCTGTGTGTTGTTGTTCGCCAAGTCAGCTCGGCTCGGCCCACCTTATAGTATTGTTAGACCATGTAGTGTGGCCCATTTATTGTATATATAAGGCCACATGTGAGACCCATTTGACTCGGCCAATTGTATCAACCATTTGAGTTGGCCAAGTGATTCAACCCATTGACTCGGCCAATTGTATCGGCCCATTTGATTAGCCCAATTGACCTTTCCCATTTGAGTCGGCCCCTTTGACTCGGCCCATCTGTATCAGTCTATTTGATCAGCCTAATTGATTTGGCTCCTTTATACCGTCCCTTTTGATTTGGTCTATTTTGTTTGACCCATTGATACGGCCGACGTTATGTACGTTGGCCCATGAGTGAGGTCTAATGTGATGTGTATATGCCCCATGAGTGAGGCCCATGATGATGTGTTTTAAACCCTTATATAAGACCGTTGATCCATTATACGATTGACCCTATGAGCGTCATTCCTTAGGAGCAATGTGGTTAAACGTCCACATTATTGGGCAATGATGGTTGGATGTCCACATTGTGACTTTTCCTTAAGCCTTGTATGAGGCCCACCTTGATGTGCATGAGGCCCGTTGTTAAGGCCCACCTTGATGTATATGAGGCCCGTTGTTGAGGCCCACCTTGATGTGTATGAGGCCCGTTGTTGAGGCCCACCTTTATGTGTAGGAGGCCCGTTGTTGAGGCCCTCCTTGATGTGTATGAGGCCCATTGTTGAGGCCCTCCTTGATGTGTATGAGGCCCGTTGATGAGGCCCTCCTTGATGTGTATGAGGCCCGTTGTTGAGGCCCTCCTTGATGTGTATGAGGCCCGTTGTTGAGGCCCACCTTTATGTGTAGGAGGCCCGTTGTTGAGGCCCTCCTTGATGTGTATGAGGCCCATTGTTGAGGCCCTCCTTGATGTGTATGAGGCCCGTTGATGAGGCCCTCCTTGATGTGTATGAGGCCCGTTGTTGAGGCCCTCCTTGATGTGTATGAGGCCCGTTGTTGAGGCTCACCTTGATGTGTATGAGGCCCTTTGTTGAGGCCCACCTATTGTATATATTTGAGGCCCACCTGTTGTATATATTTGAGGCCCATGTGTAGGGCCCACCTATTTTGTATTGAAAGCCCATGGTCTGTAGCCATAGTGATGTATATTAGGCCTGTGTGATGTAGCCCATACTGATGTGTATTAGACCCAGGTATGTGGCCCACCCGCAAAGTATATTTGAAGCCCACTTGCGATGTATTCGAGGCCCAATGTGATGTGTTCGAGGCCCAAGGGCAAGGCCTGATGTGATGTATATGTGGCTCATTGAGATTGTATGAGGCCTATGGGCAAGGCCCATTGTGATATGTATTAGGCCCATGAGTAGGGCTCACCTGTTGTCTATATTTGGCCCTTATGTGAGGCCATGTACCCATTATGTGTTTGCCTGTATGTGGGCCAGTCCTTGGGGGACAATGTTGGTTAAATGTCCACATTGTCGACGTCGATTGTCAATGCCGGTTATTGATACCGATTATGAGCATGTGACTGTAGAACATCATAATACATGTCCATACGCATCATCTGCATGTTTATTATAAGATGTGATTGACCATTGCATATGTTATTGGTCAGGATGATATGAGACTCCCTGATAGGCAGAGGTTATCTCACATGAGCGCACGGCATGCGCAGGATTGATGCATGATTAGATTGTATGACTCATGCATCTTACATTGTGTTGTGATTACTGTATACCCTAGTGACATCAGGGTCGTAGCCTCCACAGACATATCGTGAATGACCATATGGGATACTGAAAATCTGTTCTACATGGGGTGCTATAGATATCCTTGGGTGAAAGTTTCAGAACCCTCTTGGTTCCAGAGGTTACTCCAACGTATAGACCGAGTGGGTAGATGAGCGCCGAGTGTAGATTACCAGATGGTTACGCCCTCCACTGTGTCGTGGTCGGTTGGAAGGGGGTGCGGCCTTACCTGCCCGAGAAGAGGGGGCAATGCTAGGCTGAGTCTGACCAGCTCGAGGAATGGGTCCGCTATTGACGAGCCGGGCCTGATATTAGTAGGTGGATAGTGAGGTCTCTTTCACTCACCTTGTTGCGCGCGATGGGGCGACAATCTGGTATGGAGTGTAATAGAGCCCGGTGATTTTCGAGAAAGGAACCGTACTGATATGTGGACTTATTGAGTAGGAGTTGCATACTCATTCATTCATTTATTCATTCACTATCCACTCGGGCTAGTGGTACGCAACTAAATGTTGTGTACCTTCGTTATGGTAAGGATTTTGGTTGGGCGCGTGACTAACCTGAAATCAGGAGTTTACTACATTAAGTCTGACTATCCAAATTTAGGTATGGGACTGGTTTGAATAGAAGTCCCTTGTGATAGACCTCATAGCTTGCGATACTACGTACTATCATCCCGACGTCACTCCGACTTGGTCATTTCATTCGCTCCACATATTACGTTGCATCTGCAGTATTTAGTATTTTGGGTTGCCATGTTTCTGCATTGATATGGTCGATAGTACTCATGCCTTGCATCGCATCGCCCTGGTACGGCTGATCGCACTCATAGACTTGTCAGTATATTTCTGCTTATTTCGATATTTTATGATTTATGGCATTGTATCCTCGACATCTAATATTTAGCTTGCTTTGACTCCTCATTTGCATAACCTATTTTCACTGCCTACCCTGATATTATATGACTCATGGACTTGTCAGTACTTCTGCTTACTCTAATTACTCTGATATTGCTTACTTGACACTTACCTTGTACACACACTTACACCACCCTCTAAGCTTTTTATAAGCTTATGCATGATAGATGCGTGCAGGTGATGTTAGGTTGCAGCAGTGTTGAGCTTGGAGCGTGCGGTGGTCTTCTGGACCTTAATTTTCTATTTATGTATTTTTCTTTCAATGTTGTACTTCAATGATTATATTAGTGGATATGTGATGATGATGTTACCTTTGTGAATTGGGTAATCTTGTGGTTATGCTTATTACTATTTAAATGTACAAAAAAAAATCCTCCTTGTAGGATCCCAGGATCGGAATCTGGCATATGAATGCTAGGAGCTGAAAATGGGGTACTACGGAGGCTGTCGGCACCGGATTCGGCGATCGGGATTCCTGTGAATCCGATTTCTGAATTTGGGACGTGACAACCATGCCCTAACAAATATGTGGTAGGAACATCGCAGCTGTCGTTGTAGTGTTTTCTAAAAATCTATTTACATGAAACTGGCCAAAAGATTTAGATGTTTCAATCTTAAAAAATTTATGGATATGGTCATGTAATCAAGGACCATCAAATCGACGGACATGATCACTGATTGATAAGCCCCAAATAGAGGAACTCAGCGTTCGGGTATACTGTGTATTTCCTAAGGGCAAGGATAGATCCTATTTTCATTTGAACAATCCTCTGCTCTGAGGGCTGAGGATCGTAACATTCGTAGCGAGCTCGCGCGAGTGAGGTGGAGAAGTACAATATGTCTAAAGGTGGTAAATTATTACCCGTATGGAATATCCAATCCATTGATCTGGTGGGTAATTATTTCTCTATGGCCTGTTCCAGAAATCATGTTGGCTACCTGGTGTATCCTAATTTTGGCCTTTACGAGAAAGCCAATAAAATAGAGTCACGTGACATTCAACGAAGGATTGGAAATGGATTAAAAGATACTTAAAAATGTAGAGTACCTTTTATGAGGAAACGGATTGGCTACTCCCCCTACCACCAGCCCGGTGGCTAGTGGTAGGTGCTCTGTGGGCCCCACCATGATGTATGTGTTTCATCCATTCTGTTTATCCATTTTTATAGATCATTTTAGGGCTTCATCCCAAAAATGAGAGGGAAATAAATCTCAGGTGGACCACACCACAGGAAAACAATAGTGATTGGATATCCACCATTAAAATCCTCCTAAGGCCCACCGTACTGTTTATTTGACATCCAAATAGCTGGCATAAGATTAGCTCTACATGTTATGGAAGCGTTTGGCGTAAGTAATAGCTGAGATTAAGTGATATAGAATTATATTTGGTCTCATGCAAATTCCATCAATCATTAGGGGAGGATGATAAAGGGTGGGATCACATCTGATGGAATGGCATTTGGTCCCCAGCGGGGAGTTTTCATGGATTTTGAAATCCACTACACATATGACCCTCACATTGATACGTGTGTTTATTCATGTTGTCCATTCATATAAACAATTTACATGTGGTATTCTGGTTATATATGTGTACAAGTGAACGACATACACATTGTGAATTTGGTTAGTTGATTACAATTACATAGTCCACCAAACAAGATTTTGTTTAATCCAATGTTTTTCTATGGCAAGAATTTTATCCCAAACATAGGATTGGACAGATAAAATACTATGGTATTTCCTAACATGCAATCATTGTGCAACTATGTTAATCCCATCTAACACAATTCAATCCATTTTATTTCACGGACCAAACACGCCCTTAGTGAATGGTTAATGGAATGTTGTCGTAGATATGCAAGAAGTGGAACAATCACAAAAGAAAAACATAACAAGAGAAGAATATAAAGAAACTTTTCGACTACGATAACCGTTACAGTAATGGAAGAATTATTTGGAAGAATAAGCTATAACAAAACTCTATAAATAGTAGATGAATTCAATAGGGAAAGAGGTCTCACACCAATCAAATCAAAGAAACTTATCGTATCAATTTACTTTATCACAACTTATCTTAAGAGCAGAAGTAATCAAGTAGCGGTAATCTTAGCTATAATCTTTAGTTGCAATACAAGTCTATGCTCATGTGCTGGATTTGTTCTCTATTTAATATCAAGCAGTTCTTTCAAGGGACACATTTTTACAGTTGCTCCTATTGACCGATTGTGAGTTTTTTTTTCCTTATGTTTGATTTGCACTGGTATTCTGAAAGTCCCTTCTTATGGAAAGCACAAAGTAACCCATCTTCGAAGGAAAAACCCTACCATTTGATTATCTCTTAATTAAATCAAATTCTACAAGTGGTTGAGTAAGCGACCGATTTTCTCAGAATCTGGCCACATACATTCATATTGGATGTATCTACTTATTTTGGTTCTTGGGGTCAAAGTTGAACGGTTTGGATCGAGCCAATGTATCGATTCTGGTAGGCCTGGTGAGACTACAAAATACTTGCTTACAGTAACATTTTATTAACTCAAGTATACTTGTCGATGTAGTAATCGTTTGGAATCATGAGCCAAAGGGCTAGTTATAATACTTTAACAACTGTTGTTATGGCTAACGAGCCTTTTACTCACAAGGTGGAGGTACATGTCTAACAAGTGCCTGAACATGGGGATCCACCACCTAGTCTGATGCTTGTTCATCCAAATTTAGATGGACCATCAACATCTCAAATTGAACCTCTTGAGATTATGTCAGTGAGGATGGTTAATATGCAAAGGGGGATTCAATACATCGCATAGCTATCGCAAGTTTAAGTAGAACACTCGCGAGTTCGGGTTAAGGCTTTCAATAAGTGGATGATCGGCCACATTGAAAGCATGAATCAGTTGGTGGCTTTATTTACTAATAAAGCATTTATTGCACCTCAACAACATGCCAATGCAAGTTCTATTGGAAATCGAGCATCTGTACCATCAGTCAAGTCGATACCATAGACACTTCCATTACAGCAAAACACACCACCTGTTTTTATCTTTAATCCAATTTAAAATGTGTGGAATTAACCAATATTAGTAGATTTCAAATGTCTTGAACGTGTTCTTGTAGAAGACATGAGAAATTCACTACCACCAGTAGATTTTAAATGTCCTAAACATAAAAATAAAAGCATAATTCATGAAGCCAAAAATCAAGGGATACATGGGGGCACTTCTTACCTATATAAATCAACATTATAATGAAGAATAGTATCAAGATGACCTTAAAGTACCTCTAGTTGTTGTACAACAAATCTGGGAGCATAAGCAAGTTGTTCAACTAGTTCATGAAGTAGTTGGTCAAGTTCTTGGCCGAACTACTACTTCAGTTTATCATAAGTCATATCTTATTTGGATCGACCAGCAATATCCCTTGCCAATGAACTATCGACTTGACTTTACCTTATTTACAGGTGATATGGGTCAATTGACTGTAAAACATATAAGTCGATTTACCATACAATGTAGAGAATTGGTAATAACGAATATTATAAATTACAGTTATTCGACCATTCATTCACTGGGGTAGCCTTTACTTGATATCCCAATTTGCTATTGAATTTCACAAAAAATCGGTAAGAAATGGAAGAAAATTTTCATGCTCAGTTCTTTTATAATGATAAAAAAAAATTTCTATGGTTGATCTTGCTCATTTTTAGCAATTGCTAAGGGAATCGGTCAAGAATTACATTGCTCGATTTAAAAGAGTAAAAAGGCCATGTAAGGTAGTAACGACTGAGGCAAAATTTATCCAATTAACTCAAGATGGACTGAAATTCAAGCTTTAAAAAATATTTAACGAAATGAAATTCATAGATCTTTACAATTTGATCAGAAATGTGTCTCGATATGAGGCCATGCCTCAAGAATCAATGGGGTAAAAGAATTTATCGGCAGTGACATATTACTATGACCATAATTATGATATTATACTGACTGAAATAGTGGCTAAACAATCATTCACATGTTTGATTTTAGTTAAAGTAGAAACAACGATATCTTTTAGTAAAAAAGGTCAAAGATTTCATGCCTTTGATATTTCTCATGCTAATGAAATCTTTAATATTATGTTAGCTAAAAATTTTATCAAAATTCTGGTTAATTACAAGATTTCGACATTCGAAGAATTAAAGAAAATTAATTATTGTAAATGACATGAAACTTGGTAGCATTCCACTAACAAATGTGTTGTTTTTAGGAATGAAATTTAGGATAATATCGATAAAGGGTTGCTGAAATTCTCTGTAAAAGAAAAACAAAACTGATCGATACAAATCCATTCCTATCTAACATGGAAATCAATATGCCACCATAAATCATCAAAGGTTAGTTCGACTGCGACAAAATATTAATTTTGGAGTTTAGATGAATAAAAAAATGGGCAAAATGGCATGAGGAGCGTGAGGCTTGAAACAACAGTCGACCAGATCGAACTATATCAACACCTTTATGAGAAACGAACAGAGCCGATTCGGTGAGGCGAGAGATCTTATTAACTAAAAAAATCTAGTGAGACGATTGACCAATCAAAATTATAAGGAAAGAAATGCCTTCTATTCTCAAAAGGACAAACACGTCAATGATTACTCCTGGACTTTTCAAAGACCAAGGATGGTTAAACCTCTGACTAAGAAGGTGTTTGGAAAATGTTGAATCATCCAAAATTCCCAATGATGCAAAAGGAGATGACTTGTACTTAAAAGTAATGATGGCAAAGACAACACGTAATAAAGAGAAGGCAATTAATTGTTGCTTTGGATCAATCCTAGAAGTATCATCGAACTTGACCAAGGTTGGTAATGCCAAAATCAAAAGGAGAACAACATATGTTAACTGATATGAAAGAATTAACCTAATTTTATGCGGATCATGACTCGATCGAAGATTCTAATTATGATAGGAAAAGGATGAACATGGAAGGATCAATCGAATACATCAGTGATGAGGAATTCTCAGATGATTTTCTGATGGAAGAGTTACTTGTTAAAGCAAGAGAGTTAGAAACTTCTTCTAAATAGAACATGGGGAGTATGGACAAGCCTGCATATGAGGTAGATACTTAACTAAATTTAAAAACACTTATGGGGTAGTGTCCAAATTTGGTTATACAGTTTAGCTCCTTGCAACCAAGTACATTGGATTATAATATGGTGCTGAATCTACCATTAAGTTTTCAAGCTAAACCATCTTAAGTAATCACAACAGAAGGAGATGTATAGGAATTTGGCCCCCTGATAATTATACAGCATGGATCTTTTAATTATGAGGAGGAAGCCAAAAATGTATCAACCATGATAGTCGAACTAGGATCCCATTCTTAAAAATAAAAAATAATAAAATAATAATAATAAATTAATTATTCTTGAAAGGCTAACCCTTACAATGACCCATCATTTGAAGCCGTTGTATATCTTCATTCACTTAGAAGGATGTCCAACCACTCGGGTTATAGTCGATAATGGAGCTGCTGTTAACATTCTAGTAACCAAAATTATGGCTAAACTCGGAAAGACTCTAGATGGCCTTATCCCAACTCAGGTCACAATAAGTAATTTTGTTAAAGAAATAACGTAAACACATGATGTTTTACTGGTGGAATTACTGGTAAGAACTAAGTGCATCATAGTCATTTTCTTTATGGTCGATACTTCATCAAACTGCAATGTTTTGCTTGGATGATATTGAATTCATTATTTCTCATGAATCCTATCATCATTGTAGCAATTCATGATTTTTTGAAATCAGGACAGAGTAGAAACTGGTTTTGACTAATGACAAATTGTTCTTAGTTGTCTAATGCAATGGGGGCTTATTTCTATGGAGATCAATTTACTGGGCGAGACAAGAATCATAAATCAATTGGTATTAATCCTAGGCTCCACCTTGAGAATATCATACATGATATTGCTACCATGATTCGATTGAACAAAGAATTGTTGAAGGTTATAATTCCCTTTTGTACAACTACAGGGTGCATGATTGAAGACATTCCATTTAAGGCGGAGTTCATGATTAAAGTATAACAAGTCGAGAAGAGTTTTTGAGAAGAGTTTGTGAAACTATGATGATTGGTGTTTTGTTGATATATCAAATGTAGTTGTACTGGTCGATCATGAAACTAAAGATAGTATTGAAATGAAGGATTTGAAGCTAGCTCTAGAGAAATTGAAAGATTCTCGAGCTCATATTCAAAATTCTCTTGTAGAAATAAATATGAGAATGGAAAACAACCCAAACCTATTATTATTAGTAATTGATAGATTCATAAACACAGGCTGAACTCCTTAAATTACTTAAAGAGTTTGTCGATTGTTTTACTTGAGATTATCATAAGTTGCATTTGATCAAACAAAGGGTACCCATGAAGGAGGGATATCGGCCACATAAGTAGCCACCTAGGCGAATGACGGCTGAGGTAATGTAAAAGATCAAGGAGGAAATTGAATGGCTTCTAAAAGCAGGTCTCATTAAACCTATCAAATATGTCGAATGGATTTCAAATGTAGTGTCGATTATCAATAAGAACAGTAAGCTTATAATGTGCATTGATTTTCAGAATTTAAATCGAGCCACACTAAAAGACGAGTACCTCGTGCTTATGGCCGATCAACTGGTTGATTGGGCAGTTGGGTATTAAGTGGTATCATTTATGGACAATCGTTCAATATATAATCAAATAAATATTGCAGTAGAGAATTCTTAAAGACAAGTTATAACATCCCAAATTTTCATGGTCAGAGTTTATACTCATGCCAAAGAAAATCGGGAGTTAATAATTAAATGAATTGGATGCTTCGAAATCGTACCCTATTTTATTTTATTTTTTATTTAAATCACATCCAGATACATTCACGATGGTAACCATTTATAAGAGTAAATCAACTATATTTATCATTTTATCAGAGTAAAAGAATTCAACAAATTATCAAATGTCCTCTCAATGATAGCTTATTACATTATCAAGTTTGTAGTAGAAACAAAAACTAAATCATAAAAGTATCTTCTTATTCATTCAGTATAATCTTTCATAAGGAGATGGGCCTCTCGATCTTCAATCTGTACATCACCTGCATCATCTGTACGGTTGGAGAGAGTCGATGCCCTACTCATAGTGATGGTTATCCTTTAAGATTAACAATAATTCAAGAGATTCATAAAAGTAATGTAAAGGTTCTGATACGTCTCATACTCCATCACTACGAGGGGTATCAGTATGCATAACCATTATATATATATATATATATATATATATATATATATATATATATATATATATATATATATATATATATATATGAATGCATGCTTAACAAAGTATATGTGGCTCATCATACGTAGTGATCATCATAATGTGGAATATAGTTTATATAAAACCTGACTCGCCCCCCATCTTTCATGATATGATTGTCTAGTTAATGAAAGTTTATAGCGATGACGTAGTGGTCAAATCAACCAATTTGACAGATCATATCTACCATTTATAAAAATCGTTCGAGAGAATAAGGATTCATAAATTGAAAATAAACACTATTAAATGTGTTTTCCCGACCAATTATTATTTTTGGATTTTATGGTACATTAGAGATGAATCAAGATTGATTAGCACAAAGCGTGAGTAATAGTATAAGCTTGGCTACCAAAAACTAAAATTGAGTTACAAAGTTTCTTGCCAAAGTTAACCTTATGCGACGATTTATTTCCAATTATGCCAGAAAAGCTAATGTGTTTTCTTCTTTATTAAAACTAAAGCACGGGGATGAATTCAAATGGGAGACAGAGCATCAGTTGACTTTCAACCACATTAAAGAGTATTTTTTCAAGCCACTAGTATTAATACAACTAGTAAAAGGTCAGCCACTCAAGTTGTATATCTCAGCTTCTAAAGAGTCAATTGAAGCTTTGTTAGTGCAAGATCATGATAACAAGAAAGAGCATGCAATTTATTATCTTATTCGAACATTTTAGATACTGAGAAGTAGTATTTTACTATGAAAAAGTTATGTTTATCACTGTACTTTGTGGTTACAAAATTATAATATTATTTATTAGCTAATACAATCAAGTAATAACAATAATTAATTTAATAAAATATATGTTAAATTGTTCGATTTTGAATGGTCAAATCAATAAATGGATTATTGCATTGTCTAAGTTTGATTTGGTTTATGTGTTGTAGAAGGCTGTGAAAGGATAGGCCATAGCAGATTTTCTGGCCAATCATCCCTCAGTTATAAAAGGGCAACTTCCTTCAGAGGGCTTAGATGTATATGCGACTTATCGACCACCTTGAAAACTGATATTTAATAGTTCAAGGACCGACAAAGGATCATGGATTGTTCTGATCGATTCAGTTGGTAGAAAATAAAAATTTGCATTCCAACTAGAGTTTAATTGTACTAATAATTAAGATGAATACGAGGCTTTGATAATTGGTCTAGAATTATTGACTGATTTAGGAATAAAAGAGGCATTGATTATGAGTAATTCCTTGTTAGTAATAAACCAACTCATTGGTTTGTTTTATTATACAAGCACTACTTTACAATCATATTATTTGTTGGCAATACAGTTGCAAGAAGATTTGATGAGACCAAGCTAAAACATATAAATGGTTCAAAGGAGATCCTTACCCTTAGTTTTTCAAAGGAAATTAACCGATAAAATTTTCTTGGTTGAGGTGAACAACGATGATTAGAGAGCTCCAATTATAGAATATATTTGATCTTCACATATGAAGGTTCACTGAGATATTAGGAGGTCAGTTGTGAACTATGTATTAATCGATATGGAGTTGTATAAAAAATGAGCTGATAATGTGATATCGCGATGTTTAAATAAGAAAGAATCTATGATGGGCATGGGGTAAGTACATAAAGAAATTTTTCTAGCACACCAAGTCAAAAAGAAAATGAGACTTATACTTCAATGTTATGGATATTTCTGGCTGAGCATGTTTGCCGATTGTAACCAATATACTAAAGGGTGTGAAGCATGTTAGAAACATGAGATAATACAAACATGTGCCCACGACTGAATTGCATCCTATTATCAAACATTGGCCATTTCAAGGATGGCTATTGATTTGATAGGAAAGATTTACCCTCTATCGTTTAAGGGACAGTTTTATTATTATGGTGACCAATTATTTCACCAGGTGGGTAGAAGCAAGGCCGATGTTAAGAATGGATCATCAAGAATTTATTGAATTTATTTAAACTCATATAATTCATTGGTTTGGAATTTCTAAATCGATCATAATGGACTATGGAGTAGCATTTTCATCCAAGAAGGTCAAGGCGATGATCGATGAGTATGAGATTAAGTTGATGCATTCATCACCTTATTATGCTTAGGCTAACGGTCAGGCCGAGACAACTAATAACCTTATTAAGAATATTTTACAGAAAATGATTGATGAAAATCCTAAACAGTGGCATTCTAATTTATCAGAGTTTCTTTGGGCATATCGTAATTCATTTTAAACAAGCATATGGATGACTCCATTTAGTTTGGTATGCGGACATGATGTAGAATTGTCATTGAAAGTAATTGTCCCATCATTGTGAGTAGTATATCAAGTGAATTTGACCCCGATAGAATTCATAGAAGCTATGTTGGTTGAACTTGAGGACTTAGATGAAACTCGGTTGAACGCTTTAGATTTTATTATGACGAACAAGTCCAAAGTTGCTCGAGGGTATAACAAAAAGGTGAAAAAGAAAGCTTTTAATGAAGGTGATGTGGTTTGAAAAAAATATTACCCATCAAAACTAAAGATATTGCATTTCGTAAACGGTCACTTATGTGGGATGGACCATACATTGTGGTAAAAGTTCTCCATGAAGAAGCTTATGTTCTTCGTGACATGGATGGTAAGATGGTAAAAAATCTGATCAATAGTTTATTCCTAAAAGCATATCATATCAACTTATGGGACATGGAAAGATTAGACCAAAAAGTGGTTAGAATAATCACAAATGACTGACAGACTGGTTGATTACATATATGTAAAAAAAAAAAAAAAAAAAAAGGAAAAGGAAGAAAAGAAAAAAAGAGAAGGAAAAGTGAATGCTCGACCAGAGAACGGATTAGGGATATGCAACATTCATCTCCTTGAATTCCTTAATGGCGCATTTTATGATGAGTTCAATTATTTTTCTTTAAGCCTTTCAAGATTCTCCATTTTTTAGAACTCGATCGAGAAAGCGTAGGACTTGGTTGATCTGGCGACTGATGACATCAGCCTTGTGCTCTGCCTCTCTCTTTCATTCATTGTTTTAACAGGACCGAGTTTGATAAAGATCGACCTGAGAGTTGATGAAGTTCATGAGGGTCTGCGAGTACCATGTACATCTTTCAGGATCGAGTCGTTCAGCCTCCAGAAGGTCATCATTGATTTCTCTACATTAAACTTGCAGAGTTCTCAACATCACCTTGTTAAAATGATGTTGCTGAGTCCATTGCGTGCGGTGGTACCATGCCCAATTGTCCTGATCAGAAAGTATGTTTGTTTTCCTGTGAATGACAATATGTTTGTTCGTATGAGTGTCAAGTTCTTCAAGATATTTCTTGGCAACAAAGTATGCATCGCCGATGCTCTAGAGTTTTATCAAAGCATATATAAGTTTGATAAATGAAGCACCATCCCTGGTAGTGAAACGAAAGTCGTGAATGAATGAGTAAATGTTACATTGAAGAGTGGAATGAGAAAATATTTTGATATCCATGGTCAGGATTTCTCTTAGAAATCTTTAAGCCCGATCGAAAGCAAACATGGTTTAACAGCCATTAGAGAAGGAAAGAGTACTTGTGGAGAAAGAAAGAGTGCTTGAAGAGAAGAAGAAAAATTGGGTGTACAACAGAATAAGCACTAATGATTCATTTAAATAGGCATTTAGGATGAACAGTCACACCCAAAGACGAGGTGTCGTGTTGGTTGAAGTGTCTCATTAATGGTATGAAATGTTTCATAGGGAGAGAAAATGAACGGGTGCATGACTTCTCATGAATAGCTTCTTATTAATACCGTTGATAAAGAAATCTGGTCGATCCTGCCTCACCTCCTACTAGTCGAGGTACCTGTGATTTAATGGAGAACAAGAAAAGATGCTAGGGGCACCAGTTAAGGTTGCGGACCCTCTGATGCCTAATTTAGGGTAGGTCTGCTGAAGGAGTAGAAGAATCGAGATTGTTATGGCATACCTTTCACCATAGATAAGACTCTTATTTATAGTCTTTTGATGACGGTGACATATATGGTAATATCTCTATATGGTAGATGCGTATTATGGAAGGGATCCCCTTCCTGGTATGTTGCCCTTATCATCCCGAAATCTTCAGCGGTTACACTAGGGAGATCTTATCTCAATATATTACAAGTATATTTTTATTCCAAATTGGTGGTCAATATCTGATGTCAACTTCTGAGGTCGAGGTCTATAGTCGAGGCCAAGGTCAGTATCCGAAGTTAAGGTTGGTACCCAAGGCCGAGGTTAGTATTCAAGGCTAGGGTTGGTATCCAAGGCTGAGGTTGGTACTTGAGGTTAAGGTCGGTATCCAAGGCTGAGGTTGGTACCCAAGTCCAAGCTCGGTATTTGAGGCCGAGATTGGTACCTGAGGCCAACCTCCAAGGTACCTAAGGTCGAGGTCATCTCTTGAGGTCGACAAACAAGGCCGATCTCCAAAGTCATTGGTTGGCACCTAAGGTCGGGTGATTTTTTGGCTCTCAAGCAATCCATAATCATCAGTTTAGTTGCTCGGCTCATCTGTCTCATATATTCCTTTTAGCCTCATTTTACCCATAATAGTAGCCCCTTACTTCTGAGCTTTATACTTTATGAGCTCAAGAAGTAACGTCTGAACTAATGTATGAGAAGTCAGATCGTTTCATGTATGTTCCTCGATTTAGTTGCCTTTATATCTGAGTGGTGTTGTATGATGACTTATGTAACGCCCTGAAATTCGAGGGTCGAGCATAACTCAGCTCCCGAGT
Organism: Magnolia kwangsiensis; assembly: GCA_037074715.1. Lineage (NCBI taxonomy): Eukaryota > Viridiplantae > Streptophyta > Magnoliopsida > Magnoliales > Magnoliaceae > Magnolia > Magnolia kwangsiensis. Next base: position 49,013,538 of record CM073588.1, read on the forward strand.
TCCAAAACATCACTTATGCAACATATTTGATGATGATTGTATGTTGTCTGCATTAATGCATAAAACATGAAATAGATCAAGCCAGATTAGTAGACATAATTTAGGGATATTGAGGAAATGCAAGCGGAAGACTTAAATCGATATATAATTCAAAATAAATCCCCAAATGATGCGTGCTCTGCCTAGGGTAATATATACATCTGTGTCTCAAAAATACATGTATCACTGTGTAAAAATCATCAAGTACATATCCCAGAAAATCCCCACTGGTCAAGACAAGGCTCACATGAACCCGCCTGAGAACTGCATATATGAGAATGCCTCCTCGTCCTCGTTGAAGTCTGGCTCTGCCTCACAAGAATCGCCACCTCCTGCAACTAAGTCAAAGTCTGGTTGGTGTTTAAACACCGTCCCAGAACGTGGGAGTGAGGGATTAATTCAGTGGTACTATATAGCAAAGGTTAACATGTTATCAATCCAATCAAGCAGTAATGATAAGGCAATACAATCACACAGGTCCTAGGTACTCTTTTTAATGCAAGGATGATGCATGCCTTCACCACAATCCCCTCTGCGACATCATCTAACGATCGCGGCATGAATCACTTCCTCAGTGCTCTATCACCAACCCCGTTAGCACATGCAATGTGATGATATGCACATGCTTACCGAGTTCTTATTAATCCTTTTCATACAGCAGGATTGGGAAGCTAAGACACCTCCCTTGTATCATTTCCCAACGTTGATCCATTCTAGGGTCGTCAGTCCTAGTGAATCTCATACAATATTATGGTTCTAGGTCACTGCAAGGGCTGTCAGGGCTGTTGTGCACAATCGTTACACCACTCCCCCATCACCTTATCAATACAGGCCTACTCATATCCTCAAGACTGCAACAGGACTCGTCGCCCCTATACAGTGTCAGGATAAACTCAAGGTCACTATAGAGGACTCATCATCAATCAGTGTAGGCCGACAGTAAGAATATAGTGTCTCATACCACCATAATCTGCTCAGAGTAGGGTGTTCACTGGTCACTGCGGGGAGGTTTGTGGCCCCAGCGTAAGCCGACAGCACGACACGGTGTCCCATACCATCATGTCCGGCTCATGAGTCTTAGGGGATCTTGGTACTATGGTTAACGGGAGTTTCACTGGTAAGCTCAGTGCCTTAGATTCAAGCAGTAGCGACCAAACATGGTGAACAAGCATCGGTCAATCGGGTTAGTTGATAAGCTCAACTAGGCCAAGCGCACATTGAGTTGAACGACATGGAATGCATAAGCACTCCGAGTGGCCTAACCACTGTCGAACATCCCAAACACGACTCAGATTCGCTAAACTCATCCTGTGTGGCCAAAATAACCTCAACCACTATTTACAGAACGATTTCTGATTACCTGGACTGTAGTACAGCCCCATTCACACACAATCTAATAACTAGCATATGGTTCATATCCTGCATTCATATGAACAATCATGAAATATAACTTGAATGTAAACACAGTATATGCAGGAAATCATACACTCATTTAACATAATTCAACTAAATACATAATGCATGGAGGAAATCATACACTCTAGTATTGTGATGGAGAACCGTATCTCAACCACCTTAGTAATCACACTTTACTAACTACTAATTCACTTAGGCATTTATTCAAACACTTGGGTTACACTATTCAACATATATTACGTACGTCGTCTCTATTGTATATTAGGGCAAGTCCTTTCACTAAGGAGTTGTCGTGTACATATCAGGCATATAACAACGATAATTAATCATGGCAAGCAAATCAACAAATTTCATACGCATACATATATTCTAACATATACATGAAATACGGTATTTACAATACAAAGTATACGTATGCGAAAAATAAAATGGATAGCACATTTGGCATGTGCAATGGCAATCATAACATGAATAAATCATTATCTAACATTGAAAGTATTGAAAACCATAACCTAAGCGTATATAGTCCTCACCTTAAACCAGAAAATGCATATTCGATATGATTCAGACGGTGTATCTTCGTCAACGGCGGATACGCTACCTATGGCATGAAATAGGTTAGCTAAAACTTCACTATAGCTAGTCTAAGCTTCAAAACAGGTTAAGGTTAGCTTAACTTACCCAAGAACAGAATCAGAATCATCGGAAGAATGATTCAGATATGCAGGTACGATGTGCAAGTGGACTAGAAAGAATCCTACGGAGATTCGACAGATTCTCCCACACTTTCTCTTTTCTCTCTCTTGGGAAGTTAGGGTTTTGAAAATTCGTATGGGATATGGAACTAAGGGTTTAAGGCCTTTTTATAAGTCCAAACATGACGAAGACAGACTTGAAGTCAAGGTATACTTAGGCTATAACCAAATCTGGTCTGTTCCGATCCAACGGAGCACTTATGGAGGTCCTCTTATCAAATGCGGTTGGACTTAAGCTCACTAGCATCGGATCTTTAGTAAGTTAAGTTTTCAGTCCGATCAAATTTCCAGATTGTCCGTGGCGGACCGGCTTCAATTCAACGGTTACCGAACTTCGATCAAGGCCACAAGTACTTGGACATGTAAGGGCCAACTTTCCTGATCCGAGGGTGAAATTTAGTCGAAATCTAACGGTCTGAATGTTTAGAAATGTCGCACAAGTGACACATGCTAGATTACTTTAAAATATAATTAATTTTCTAAATATCTTCCTTTTCTCACTCTCTTCACTCCGGACTCAATAGAATGGTCTCAGGACATCGTTTGGGCTTGATTTTTGAAATGATGGTCAAGTCCAACTAAGCGGTCATAATGGTCTAAGATTATAGATATCAGACTTTCGACGTGTGGTCTAGATCCAATACGAAGTTACCAAGCATTCCCGGGAACAACTGAGTTTAGAGTTAGATCCTAGATTTCAGGATATTATAGCGTTAACGATTCCACAAGTTTTAAGTCTTACAGAACGTATTTAAAGTGAACAGTATAAATAATACAGCCAGTCTAACTTAGCGCTAGTTAACTTATGTTTAATTTCTAAGAGAATTAATCCTAAGTAATTTTCGATCGAGGTGGTACTCGGCTCTTGGTATGGAATTTTTCGAGTCGTTACAACTTAGTAGATATAATATTCGAGCATGTAGTGATAGGTCATGTACGGTAGAATCAATAGGTCGATCGTCGAATAGTAGATGTTTTAATAGGTCGAGCACTAATGAATTGCTTCCCTTATATTAAGGGAAGTCCTTTTAGTTGATCGTATAGCTTAGTTAGTTGGGAGTTGAAAGAAATTCTCCTCTCTTGACCTGGGGAGGTTCTTTCATAGTAAAATTCACAGTGGAGGACTTTCTTCCCTTACACTAAGGGAAGTCCTCATAGTCAGTTGTGTAGTTTGGATTGTTGAGAAATCATTTAAAAGAAATTCTCTTCCCCTAACCTGGGGAAGTTCTTTTATTGTAGAATGTATGAGCATAATAGATAGTAAAATAACAGTAGTGTCTAAAGCACCTTTTCCTTTTGAGAAGGGAGGTCGCCCTTGTCAAGTAGGTTGGGTTGATGAGTAGGTCGAGGTTAGCTGATGAGCCTTATTTTCGAGTGATTCAGCTTGGTTATCAAGTTTTCTTGCTCTACCTAGCTTTCTTAAGTACCTACTCCGGCTTGGTGTTCAAGGGAGTGTACCAATAGAAGCGGCTTTCTGGATGTTAGTTGGTATACTGGCCTCGGTCTTGACCGTCCTCTTTCTTTCTTTTGGCATTAGCAACAGAGGGCTCCCCTTCTTCCCTTCACTTCCTATCTTTAACCGAGTTTTTTCCTCCTCGAGTAGCTCTTTGTGAAGTAAAGAACTCCTCAATAATGGAATATTTTTTTAGCTTAGTTAAGTAGGTCGGCGAGGGTATTCGAGGAGTTCCTACCAATAGAGAAGATGAAACTTTCCTTGTTTAAGGCCAACCACCATGGTGGTCAGAGCTATCTAGTCGAAATAACCATTGACCTGGACAACTTCAATGTGAAAACGGATGACGTAGCCTTTTAGCAGCTCGTCCTCCCTCTAAGTGATTGTAAAGAGGTGGGTTGATGGTTTTCTCCTACCTTTCCCACCAATGAACTAAGTGATGAAAGCTTTGTTGAGCCATATGGAGTTGATGGATCTCGACTTTAACTTCCTATTTAACTTTCATGCCGCCCCTGATAAGGTTAAGGAAAATGCGGGACACATCACCAAACTGGTTGCACCATGTAGCTCCATCCATGCCTTAAAGGACTGTAGATGCTCAACAGGATCTCCTATTATGGAGTAGAGAGCGATCTGGGGCATCCAAAATTTGGACGGTAGCTAAGCCCCCATGATGTAGTCAATTAACAATGGTTCAAGTTCCTCAAACATGACCTCCACGAAGGTCGGACTCTATGCTCGACATGCCTGTTGAATGTCGCCAAGCTGACCTTGGATATCTTTAAGCTTTGCCCCCCATGAGACCTCGCTCTTTGCAATGACCTCAAGAGTCTTCCCACACTTTCTCTTCTCTAGAGTGTGGCGCAGGTCGAACTTAGCGATCTCAGATGTTCCCATTGTTTAGGTGGGGACTCGCATGCATCGCGCTGGTCAGTCCTTTACTGCATACGAATTATGAGGTACCTGCAGAGGTTGAGATTGCTTGGTAGGTGTGCCTGCCTCTGGTTTGTGGTCAGGGGGGGGGGGGGGGGGGGGGGGGGGTTATGCCTTTCTAGTATCTGGATTAACCGGTTCATATTGCCGATTAAGGCTTCAACCTAGTTCTCTAGAGAGACCAGCCGACCATCTCGATTTCAGGATTGATGAACAAGTGCTGGAAGAGCAGAGTCAACATCGTGTTATGAAGGCGAACCTTGGAGATCTGCAGACTTCTCGACTGTCGTGTAAGCGACTGGTGTGGGAGTTGTCGCAGTGATGACCGCCAACGTATTCTTTCTTCCTTACGCCATTGCGGAACCTTTGTGAGGTGAAAACGGCTTTGAGGTCATTCCCACAGATGGCACCAACCGTTGATGCAGAAATCTGGTTGATCTTGCCTCACCTCCTGCTAGCTGGGGTACCTATGATTTAATGGAGAATAAGAAAAGACACTGGGTGTAACGCCCTGAAAATCGGGGGGTCGAGCATAACTCAACTCCCGAGTTCCAGAACATCACTTATGCAACATTATTTAATGATGGATAAATGTTGTCAATGTTAGTGCATAAGACATCGAATAGATCAAGCCAGATCAGCAGACATAATTCAGGGATATTGAAGAAATGCAAGCGAAAGACTTAAATACATATATAAATAAAAAATAATCTCCAAAATATGCATGCTCTGCCCAGGGCAATATGTACAACTGTCTCTCAAAATACATACATCAACTATGCCAAATCGTCATATACATATCCCAAAAATCTCCGCTCGTCAGGCCAAGGCTCACATGAACCCACCTGAGAATTGCATAAATGAGAACGCCTCTTTGTCCTCATCAAAGTCTGGCTCTACCTCGACAGCATCACCATCACCTGCAACTAAATCAGAGTCTGATTGGTGTTTAAACACCGTCCCAGAACGTGAGAGTGAGTGATCAACTCAGTGGTACTATACAGCAAAGGTTAACATGTTATCAATTCAATCAAATAGTAATAATGAAGCAGTACAAGCAAACATATCCTGGATAATCTTGTTAATGCGAGAATGAATGAGATAATGATGCATGCCCTCACCACAAACTCTCTCATGTGACATCATCTAATGATCGCTGCATGAATCACTATCACTATACTCTCACACCAACACCAATGACACATGAAGTGTTATGTCATGAGTATGATTACCAAGTTCTTATTAGTCCTTTTTATACAGCAGTATTGGAAAGCTAAGACACCTCCCTTATATCAATTTCTAACATTGATCCATTCTAGGGTCGTCAGCCCTAGAAAATCTCATACGATGTTACATTCTAGGTCGCTGCAAGGGCTGTTAGGGCTGTTGCATGGAATCGTTATACCACTCCCCCATCACCAAATCAATACAGGCCTAGTTATATCCTCAATACTACAACAGGACTCGTCGCCCTTATGCAGTGTCAGGATATACTCAAGGTCACTACAGAGGACTCGTCACCAATCAATGTAGGCCGACAGTAAGAATATAGTGTCTCATACCACCATAATCTGCTCACGAGAGTAGAGTGCTCATTGGTCACTACAGGAAGGCTCGTCGCCCCAACGTAGGCTGGCAGCTCGGCCACGGTGTCCCATACCACCATGTCTGGCTCATGAGTCTTAGGGGATTATGGTACCAAGGTCAACGGGAGTTTCACTAGTAAGCTCGGTGTCTTAGATTCAAACAGTAGCGACCAAATATAGTGAATGAACATCAGTGAATTGGGTTAGTTGATAAGCTCAACTAGGCCAAGCGCACGTTGAGTTAAACGAGATGGAATGCATAAGCACTTCGTGTGGCCTAACCACTGCCGAACATCCCAAGCACGACTCAGATTCGTTAAATTCATCCTGTGTGGTGAAAATGACCTCAACCACTATATGAAGTACGATTACCGATTACCTGGACTATAGTACATCCCCAATCACGTACAAACTCAATAACAGGTGTATGATTCATATCCTACCTTCATATGACCATTCATGTCATATAACTGGAACTTAAATACAGTACATGGAGGAATCATACACACATTTAATACGAATAATCTAAGTTTCACAATACATGGAGGAAATCACACACATTTATATCTCAACAACCCTAAACATCACTCTTTACTAACTGCTAACTCATTCAAGCATTTATCCAAATACTTAGACTACCCTATTTAACATACATCACATATGTTGATTCTATTATGCATTAGGGAAAATCCTTTCGCCAAGGAGTTGTCATATACATATCGAGCATATTACAATGACAATAAATCATGGTAATCAAAACAGCATATTCCATACGTATACAAGTATTCTAACACATACATGAAATACGTTATTTCTAACATAACTTATACATATACGTACATCGAAACAAATAACACATTTGACATATGTAATAGCATTCATAACATGAATAAATCATTATCTATCATTGAAAGCCTTGAAAATCATAACCTAAACGTATATAGTCCGCACCTTAAACCAGAGAATGCGTATTCGATATGATTCAGACGATATGTCTTCGTCAACGGCGGATACGCTACCTATGGCATGAAACAGGTTAGCTATAACGTTATTTAAACTATTCTAGGCTTCAAAACAGGTTAGGGTTGGCTTGACTTACCCAAGAATGGAATCATAATCACCGAAAGAACGATTCAGATATGCAGGTTCGATGTATAAGTGAACTGGAAAGAATCCTACGGAGATTTGACAGGTCCTCCCACACTTTCTCTCTCTTTTCTTTCTCTTGGAAATAAGGATTTAGAAAATTTGTAGAATTTGAAAATGAGGGTTTAAAGCCTTTTTATAAGCCTAAAGTCGACGAAAACAGTCTTAAGGTTAAGGTATACTTAAGTTATAACCAAATTGGGCTCTTTCTCTTTCAACGGAGTACTTCTGGAGGTCCTCTTATCAAATGCGGTCGGACTTAAGTTCAGTAGTATCGGATCTTTAGTTAGTTAAGTTTTCAATCCGATCGGGTTTTTAGATCGCCCGTGGTGGACCAGCTTCAATTCAATGGTTATTGAAATTCGATCAAGGCCATAAGTACTTTAACAAGTAAGAGCCAACTATCCTGATCCGAAGGTAAATTTGGGTCAAAATCTAACAGTCAGAATGCTTAAAAATACCGTACTAGTGAAACGTTCCAGATTACTTAAATTTATAATTAATTTTCTAAAAATCTTTATTTTCTCACTCTCTTTACTCTGGACTTAATAAAATAGTCTTAGGACACCGTTTGGGCTTAATTTTCGAAGTCATTGTCAAGTCCAACTAAGCGGTCATACTGGTCTAAGTTCATCGATATCGGACCTTTGACGTGCGGTCTAGATCCAATACAAAATTACAAAGCATTCCCAGGAGCAACTGGGTTTAGAGTTGGATCCTAGATTTTAGGGTAAGATAGCGTCACTGAGTCTCTAGGTTTTGGGTCTTACAGATCATATTGGAAGTTATTGGTACTAATTTCATAACTAATTTAGTTTAGTACCAGCTAAAACACATTAAATTTCTATGGGATTTCATTCTAATTGATTTCTGCTAGAGGTGGTACTCGGGCCTAAGTACGAATTTTTCTAGGTCGTTACACTAGGGGCACCAGTTAAGGCTGGAGACCCTCACATGCCTAAATCAAGGTAGGTCTGTAGAAGTAGTAGAAGAATTAAGATCGTTGTGTCATAACTTTCACCATAGATGAGGCTCTTATTTATAGCCTTTTGGTGTCGATGACGTATATGGTAATGCCTCTGTATGGTAGATGCGTATTGTGGAAGGGATCTCCTTCCTAGTACATTGCCCTTATCTTCTCGAAATCTTCGGCGAGCATACTGGGGTGATCTTACATCAATATATTGTAAGTATATTTTTATTCTGAGTTGGTGGTTGATATTTGAGGCCGACTTCTGAGGTCGAGCTCTATGGTCAAGGCTAAGGTTGATTGTAACACCCCAGATTTACATTGATATTCGAGGTCGAGGTTGTTACTGGAGGCCAAAGTTGGTATCTGAAGCCGGGGTTAGTACCTGAAGCCGAGGTTGGTACCCAAGGCTGACCTCCGAGGTACTTAAGGTCGATGTCATCTCTTAAGGTCAACGAATAAGGTCGACCTCCAAAGTCATTTGTCGGCACCAAAGGTTAGGTGATTTTTCAACCCTTAAGCAATTCATAGTCATCGAGTCTAGTTGTTTGGCTTATCTGTCTCATACATTTGTTTTAGTCTCATTTTACCCATTAAAAAAATACAATTATGCACACAAAAAAGCTAAGTATTAGAGAACACAATAAGACAAGGAGCAAGTTTTCTAGTTGATTGTATTAAAGATAAAGAAGTTACATGACCGATAATGGACATACAAAGCAATAAAAAATTAGACGATAAAGATGCAATTGCTTCTTGAAGCTTCAATCGCTTGACTTTCTATCGATGGAGAGTAGCTTAGGTTTTGACTTATGAGCATGCAATCTCGCCAATCAATGGAGTATGCTTTTGCATGAAGGTACCAGTTGATTGATTTTAACCTTCTGACCCTGTCTACACTTGGTCAGAGGTTTTTGTACTTCATTCAACAATTTAATTTTATCTTTCATAACTGAGCTTTGAGCTTGTAAGTTAGTCAAGGAAACTTCTGACTCCTTTAAGTATCTGTATGCTACAACAAGTTGCTCCCTAGTAGTTATGATCATTGTTATCTTAAGGCAGCCAAATGTTCAACTTGAAGTCTATCGACCATAATGATTATATCCTAGTGTTCGTGAATTAAGCCTAGGAATTCATACAATGTAGGTAGCTTGACCGACAAAGTTTCATCCGACTAAGTACGAGTTTGGTATAAGTCAATGAAGAAGTTCAGTCTCTCAATCGATTTTAATGCGATAATGTTAGCAACACTAGATTGAATGAGGATTTGTAATTTTTCCTATAGCTCCTAAATTTTCTTTGAAGGTACGAACGACTCGACCATCGGGATGTTACGCAGAAAGGCTTGGTCGAAGGAAGATACTATATCTTCTATAGGAAACAATTCCTTTTAAGAAGATAAGGCATGAGAATCATCGGCCGATGGGACCAGAGGAGTGAAGACGTCAACCATTGCAATCTTCATACCTAAAATAAGAGCAATTTCAGCTAGTTGAGGTATCTCTTTCTTAAGTGTTTTTGTTTCATCCAAAGAAACAATCTCATGCTCATTGGTTGATCAGTTGGTTTTGAGGAAGAAGCAGACTGAATGGGAATAAGGTTGATGATGCAACAGACTTTATAACTTCTTGATCCTAATTAGATGCAAGTGATGTACTTATTGATTGTAAAAGGTGATTGAAGGACTCCACAGGCAGCTATATTATTACCTTCTCTTGGCCTAAATTTGATCTGACAATTGCCGAATGTCTCTCATAGTCCTTTTTTACTGAGAAACTTTAAGTGCTTCGGCCTAGGACTGAGCAGCGTCGATAATGATGTCTGGAGTAGACACCTTGGCTTGAAGAGTTGATGCAGTAGTTGACTTTTCAGTGGCCGAAAGTATCCTTATTATCGTGGAAAAGAAGAGTAAAGTCAGTAAAGGGAACTAATAATCATTACAAAAAAGGAAATGACATAATATTGAAATACCGAACAACAACGATAATGAATCAGTCATCTGTGGGTGAAATTTTAGAAAGATCGACGACTAAAGCCAAAGCTCGGTTGAAGTGAGAAAAAAGAGGATGATTAGGATGATATGGCTTGAGATATCAGTCAAAAGGAAAAGTAGGGTCGTTTAATCTTTCATTTTTACATTGTCATTTAGTAAATGTCTTATTAGAATGAGCATCTTTATGTCTTTTATACACCCATTCCATTTCCCAAGAGTATTTAGTAGGAGAGACACCCCGTCAGAATTTAGTTTTGTAATACTTATCAAAATCTGCAATCGCTTTGGCCAAAGAGGGAATACCTAAAGCAGCTCGACTAGATGTTACAGGCAGGGTAGTGCGAGGCATTACAAGAGGTCCAAGCTATAAGATCTTTGAAATGGTTAAAGGAATTATGAGCATTAAGATTGAAGAAGTTGTTACAACCATTGGGGATATATATATAACGCTGTGATCTTTTAACGCTTTAGCTTAGGTAAAACTGGCTCGACTATGTTTATTGAAGAAAAAGAAGAGTTGACCGTCTTTATTGGTGATGGAGATAGGTCAGTCGATGTGGTTGAGGTTGCTTTTCTTGATCGTGTCTTCCTCTGAATAAGTGGCATGATCGACTGAGGAATGGTCGACTTTTTGATGCTTTCTTTATTTTTCTTTTTCTCGGCCACAGGTTTCTACACCTTTGATGAAGAAGGAAGTCGACTGATTATTAATTCATGAGACCCATTGATTAGAGTCCCATAATATATTCTTCCATCAAGAGTAGAATGACTCTAGTTGTTGTGGGCAATTGGTGAAGAGAGGGACCATAAAGGATGAGCTAAGGGACTCAAGTCCTTTTATGAAGTCTAAAAGATAGTGACCAAATTCGTGATTGGTCGATAAGTCAGATGTTGGTTACAAGTCCAGTGAATGAAAGGAAAATGGATACCTTGAGTCAAACCAAACTGACATGCAAGAAGAATGGGCAGTATTGTTCAATGCTAGCCTTGACATTAAAACCTATGTCTATTTTTCTACCATATGGTAAGTCTCTGCATATCAAAAAGTTTTTCCAAGCCACGTTCTTGAGGTTTGACATTTCGGTGTTGGTTGATTCATATTAATCAGTAAACCATATTGGACTGAACTCCTTATCCTTGAAGGGACAAAAGGTATGACTGGACTTGTTAAGGTTAAAAGAAAGAAAGAAATTCATACATTCGACTAAAGAATAATTAGTCTTAGAGCGGAGAATATTGCAATGCCCATAAGAGGTAAATTCAATATCCATTGGGACGGGTTTAACAAGTATTACTCCAAAATACTCATAAAACAACATCTGGCCAAGCCAAATAGGCTCACTAGAGTAGCAAAATCCTTTAGTTTTTGCTTCATACATGTTACAGTAAAGGTGGCTAAGTATGAAAGGGGAAAGAGCAAGCTGATGTCCTTAAGCTAGCTCCTCGGCCAATTGAATATATTCCTTCCTGATTTGTAAAGCGCTCACACGTAATATAAATATATAAATCCATATCAGAAGGAATGTCATATGTTCTTGTTCATCTATTTAATCCCGAGACTTGTGTTAAAGAGTCATGAAGGTAGAATATGCCTTACTGGTCCTATCTAGGAGAGCGAAAGGATGTGGATTTTTCAGAGTGAAGCTTGGGTAGGCAGACTCACCAAAGGAAAGAAGGTGAGTGAATGCATATACATCCATGATCGATTGACCAATAAGGATGCATTAAAAATTAGAATGTATTGGTTGATTAAGTTCAAAAGGTTGATGCTGCTATAAGAAGGAAGTGATTGGTTGGAAATTCGTGTAGATAAAATTTAATACACCCATAATTTCCTACTTGCTTCCACATACCACCATGTTGTGCTTCAACGCGAGTAAACCATTCAGCCCCAATCATTCATCAATTTTGGTCATGTTTATGGGGACTTGAATGCATTGGAGGGATTTGTGTTATGGACGGATGTCTTAAATCTGTCTGGTGGTCTGTCGATGATATCGACAGGGTTTTAGATGGAATCGAGGTTGTTATCGAGAGTGGCTCGATGACATCGATAATTCACATAATTTTCACCATTGGTCGCTGGACAGTTTTTTTGGTCCTGTCGATATGATCGAGAGACCTTCAAATCATATCGACGCTATTATCGAGAGTCCTTCGATATCATCGAAGAGTTCCGCAGATGCGATTGCGAAAACGCAGATTTTGCAAATTTTGAGTCCTTTCGCAACTGGGATGCGGAAGGGAAGTTACCTAAACTATAAATAGGTATTCCTAGAGCTTTTCTACGGATGAGAGATGGTATGCTAAGGCTTTCTAAAGGGGTTCCAAGGGTATGCTAGGTTTCCAAAGGGTGTAGCAAGGGTGAGATTCGAGGTTGTTCGAATCGGGTAAGTCCTTTCTCTTTGTAATTTCTATTTTCATAGTAGAGATCTGTCGCTTTGTGCCGTGATTTTTTCCCGCAAGGGTTTTCCACGTTAAATCTGGGTGTTCTCTATGTTCTCTTATGTGCTTGGTGCCATTGAATTGCTATCCTAGATCTAGATCTGTGTGATTCCGCAGGTCAAAATCCCCAACAAGTGGTATCAGAGTTATAGTTGGGGCACAGATCTGAATTTGAGGGATTAGAAATAATGGCAAGCGTCAAGTATGAGATTGAGAAGTACTCAGAAAAAAATAATTTTGAGTTATGGAAGGTTAAGATAATTAGTCTGTTAACCAAGCAAGGCGAAGATGATGCTTTTAAGGAGCAGAAGTCTTTTATGACTGATGCTGATTGGAATACTCTTGATAAGAAAGCTTTATCATCGATCTATTTATGTCTCATGGATGATGTTATCTACAACGTCATGAGGGAGAAAACTGCGACTGTGGGCGAAGTTAGAGGAAGTCTATGCGAAGAAATTCTCAAAAAATCGCCTATACTTGAAGCGGCAGTGGTATAACTTCAAGATGGCTGAGGGTGGAGACCTGGAGGCTCACATCAACAACTTTAATAAATTAGTTTGCAAATTATTGGATATGGAGGAAGTGATGAAAGATGAAGAACAAGCATGTATGTTACTGAATTCTCTCCCGGTATCCTACGAGGCATTCAAGGACACTATGTGCAGCATGAATAAAATCCTAAATGTCGACACAGTTATCTTAGCCCTTCAAGAGAAGGGTATGAGACAACTAAACAGCGACATGGGGACATCTTCTAATGCACTGTTTACAGTGGGTAGGATTTCTGAACAAGGTACAGGTTCTTCTGGTTCTAGATCCAAATCCAGGGGTAAGGGCAAAGGAAAGGTAAAGTGCTGGAATTATGGGAAGGAAGGACATGTGAAGAGGGATTGTGAAAATCCTAAATCGAAAAGGAAAGATTATGAGGCTTCATGTAGGGAGGCCAATGTTGCCACGTCAGATGGATCGAGTGGATGTGATGGTAATGTTTTATTTGTGTCTTCGCTCAGACGATCATACGATGATCGTAAGGACGAGTGGATGCTAGACACAGGGGCATCTTTTCACATGACTCCTCATCGGACTTAGTTCACCAGCTACAGGGAGTGCAATGGTAGACAGGTATTTATAGGCAATGACATTGCCTGTAATGTTGTGGCTGTTGGTTCTGTGCGCATTAGGATGTTTGATGGGGTGGAGCGTACCTTGACAGATGTGAGGCACGTTCCTGATTTGAAGCGAAATCTGATTTCTCTTGGTGTGATTGAGGTAAAAGGATGCAAGTACACAGGTATTGATGGTGCTCTAATGTATCCAAGGAGGCACGCGTAATCATGAGAGCTCAACGACTCGGTAACTTGTATAGGTTGATCGGGAGCACTTCAAAAGGTAGAGCTGCAGTGAATGTAGCAGATTCCACCTCTGCACGTGTGTGGCTTGTTGGGCATGGCCACATGAGCGGGCAGGGTAGGAAGGCTGACACCCGCGGATAGTGATACAAAGTAGGTGGAACAGCCACCTGTGAGAAGAATCACACGGCATGATCGTAAAATATCGGTGAGGTACATGGACGACTCCAATATCGTAAGAGATTCATCTTCTATTCAGATGGCTCTAGGTGAGCCTGGTGTTGAAAAGTGAAAGGTGACTATGGGCGATGTGATGGATTCGTTGTACTAGACCGACATATAGGAGCGGGTGGAGCTTTCAGTGGGTCGAAAAGCGGTTGGATGCAGATGGATCTTCAGGAGGATACAACATAGATACAGAGCAAGGTTGGTGGCGATGGGTTATGCTCAGGGAGAAGGGATCGGCTTCTCAGAGATATTCGTGCCGACGGTATAGAAGGTGTCTATTAGATCCATGATTGGTGCTGGTTGGCCAATGTGATCTTGAGCTGGAAAGATGGATGTAGAGTCTGCACTTCTATAAGGAAAAGTGAAGAGCAGATCTACATGAAGCAACCAGGGCGGTTCGAAGTGAAAGGGGCTAAGAAAAGCTTTGTAGGAGGTCGTTGTTCAGCCTGTCGCCTAAGCAGTGGTTTGATTCCTTCATGGTGGGTCAGGTATTGTATGTTGATGACGTGTGGATCTCCAATTGTACATGTTTGAAATTAATGTACTGAAGACTCGGTCAATTTGAACATTGAGAATGAAGGATCGAGGGATTGCAAAGATGGTTCTCGGTGTTGAGACTGAAGGAGGAGTAGGCTTTGATAATCACAGGAGGAATACCTTATGTGTAGGCATTGATCCAGAATGTGATGGGCCAGGTAAAGCTGAAGAGCGTTCCCTACGTTTCTCTCATCAAGTTTTCCTCAGGACGTGTCCCAAAACAAATGAGGAAAAGTAGGATATCTCATGAGCCTTATTTGAATGCGGTTGACAGTGTGTGTCATGGTCTAAATTAGACCAGTTATTTCACAGGCTATCAATGTTGTGAGCAAGTATCCCGACATGCAATATTGGGTAGCGGTGAGATGGTAAAAAGACTACGTCTTTTCTTTTGGGAAGAAAAGAGCAAAGGTGGTTGGGCATGTGGATTTTGATCCGGCAGACATGCTCACCTAGATTGTTCCTACAGAGAAGTTCAAGTTCTGTGCAACTTCTCTGGGCTTGGCGATGGTGTAAAAGGAAGACGGAGTGTGCAAGAGAAGCTATAATATAATGTAGAGATAAGAGAAAATGACAAGAAGCTACACGGATGAAGATTGAAGACATGATGGAGATTGTTATGGACGGATGTCTTAAATCTGTCTGTTGGTCTGTCGATGATATCGATAGGATTTCAGATGGAATCGAGGTTGTTATTGAGAGTGGCTCGATGACATCGATAATTCACAGAATTTTCACCATTGGTCGCTGGACAGTTTTCTTGGTCCTGTTGATATGATCGAGAGACCTTCAGATCATATTGACGCTGTTATCGAGAGTCCTTCGATATCATCGAAGAGTTCCGCAGATGCGATTGCGGAAACGCAGATTTTATGGATTTTAAGTCCTTTCGCAACTGGGATGCAGAAAGGGAAGTTGCCTAAACTATAAATAGGTGTTCCTAGGGCTTTTCTAGGGATGTGAGATGGTATGCTAAGGCTTTCTAAAGGGGTTCCAAGGGTATGCTAGGGTTTCTAAAGGGTGTAGCAAAGGTGAGATTCGAGGTTGTTCGAATTGGGTAAATCCTTTCTCTTTGTAATTTCTATTTTCGCTTTGTGCCGTGGTTTTTTCCCGCAAGGATTTTCCATGTTAAATCTGGGTGTTCTCTGTGTTCTCTTGTGTGCTTGGTGCCATTGAATTGCTATCCTAGATCTAGATCTGTGTGATTTCGCAGGTCAAAATCCCTAACAATTTGGAAGACCATTCAATTGGATAAGCATAACTGCATCAGGGTACTTAGAAAAACTAGCTTCGATTTAATGAAGATGTTCATAGGTGACTGCCGGATGGAAAATAGAACCAAGTGTTAATACTAGTGTCTGGTTCAGTTGGAATATTGAAGAAGAGATCATTAATTACTACGGACGACAAGGCATCAGGGTCTTTAATGAAAGATTCCAAGCGGACGGAAAACTAAAAAAGAAAAGAAGAAGAAGATATAACCATGGTGATGATTTAAGAAGAGGAGATTGAGAAGTATTAATGTAAAAGATAGAAAGAGTGTGAGGGGGGAAGCGCCAACTTAAAAATTACTTATGTACCGGCTATGATATGTGTGCATTAATGAATAGGAAATCATGACTCATCGTACAATATGCTTTTATGTGACATGTCACGTGGATAGCTTAAAAGCGTGAGGCAATGAATATTTCTTGATACGACATCTGTCGAATAGAATCAATGGGGAAACAATATGTAGATTAACAGGCGATTCCGTTTATGATATCGGGCAACAGAACAACGTTCTTCTCACCTTTTCACCAAAGCCAAAGCAACATGGGAAGCAATGTTATACCCTATTGATGACAATTATACGAAAAACAATAGGATGGTGACATGTGGCATTGTATGAGGAATCTGAAGTGGATAAAAAAATCTTTAAAGTTTTAAAGCTCTTTTTACGGGTGTACAACTAGTGTAAGTTTAGTTTTACATGTCAGTAGATGGTCGACAGAGTGTTGCGGTCGATATACAAGAAGTGCGGTTGAGATGTTTAAGATATAAAAGGCAATCAAGGGCAACCAAAATAAAACCTTAGTCGACAAAAGTGAAGCAAACAACTGAGAAGCATTTGAAAGAGAAATAATCACAAAAAAGGAAACGTAATAAGAGAATGATCTAGAGAGAATTTTTTCAGTTACTGTAACTGTTGCAGTAATGGTGAAAGGATCTGGAAGAATAAACTACCATAAAACTCTATAAATAGTACATGAAATCAACAGAAAAAGGAGTCTCCCACCAACTAAACCAAATAAATAAATCTATCAATTTACTTTATCTCAACTTTTCATTAGATTAGCAGTAATCAAGTGGTGGTAATTCTTAGCCATAATCTTTAGTGTAATCGAAGTCTACGCTCATACGTTAAATTTATTCTTTATCTAATATTAAGTAGTTATTTCAAGAGATACGTTCTTGTAATTACTCCTAGTAATCGATTATGAGTTTTTTCTTATGTTTGATTTGCACTAGTATTCTAAAAGTCATTTCTCGTAAAAGGCACAAAGTAACCCATTTTCAGAAGAAGAATCCTATCCTCTAGTTATCACTTACAAGTGATTGAGTAAGTGACCGATCTTCTCAGGAGTTTCAACACCTGGTCGAGGGTTCGAGTACCCATAGGTAGTGAAATTCCACTACGGTGTGAGTGTGTGGTGGTGTGTAACAAAGAAAAAAGAAAAAAGAAGTGACTAATCTTCTCATAATCTGGTCACATATGTTGATATTGGATGTACTTGTTTATTTTGGGGCTTGACGTCAAAGTCGATCTGTTTGGATTGAGCCCCTATATCGATTCTGACACGCTCACATGATTGAAAACAAACCGAACAACTATTACTATCTTATGATACTAGCTATTTTAATACAAGATAAATGGATTGTCTACCAATATGGTCAATGGCCCACTCCAAAATAATTAGATTATCAATTGCATCATTATAATCACTTTAATACGATGATCTGCGCCGTCCAAACATTGTCCATGTAAATCAACGATTAAAAATCATTGATTAGTTACTCAGATGTGATCTTGTGTTTGTGGGCCATTTGAGACTTAGAATTTCATCATTTTTTGGACAATGAATTTCTTACAACCATTTTATAAAATATTATATACGTATACTAATTATATATATTAAAACCGATTTAGTAATTAAATTCATTAGGGGATTCTAAATGCAGGGTGTCCACGGGGGTTCTGAATCGAACGGGTTCCAAATGCACACTCAGAACAAGCCTTTACTCTTCCGGTAAAAAACAAAAATAAGGATGTACAAGGCCTAATTTCCGAATAAGAAATTATCCGTTGGGATACAAAGATTGCAATGCGTCACGTATACGTGCCTAGTCAGAAAACGTGTGCTGATATCCCCATTTCAACTCACTCGTGCGAATGCCATCGTTGTTTCTATATATTTCCGTAAACATCTCATGTTTGCTTGAATACATCACGACGTATAGTCATCTGATATGTCGAGACTATATAGCCATTGGATCTGGGTTCATGTTTTAGTGATCTAAACGTAGATTTGTGAAAATACAGAGTACTTGAAGGCTTCTTTCAAAATATTCGAGATTAAAAGATCCTAAACTCTTGATTAATGTCCAAAAAAATAACCGTCAAAGGGACGGTCCATATTTAATAGGTAAGAACTAATTAATGAGAGGTTTAGGTATCATCCATCAATGCCAAAGCCTATCATATAAAGGGTTTGGATCAAGTAAAAAGGCCCCAGATCCAACGGTTATAGTCACGACGTATCATCGACAATACGTCGGGATGTATGGTATGAGATCTTTCTGCATTTAAATCTCATCAACCCCATGCATGATCATTCATTCCCCTTCTCTGTTTCTATCAGCATCTCGTCTGTTTCCCGAATTTCAATTAGCCTCTCAAACCACAATCCAAGATCACCCAAACACTCCACGCCCCAAATTCGTCAATTTTCCCATTCCAAAACCCTAACCCAAAATCCAATTCAGATCTAATCGCCCTTCAAAACAAAACCCTAAAAACCTCCCCAAATCCATCGAAAAGTCCTTGTCGAAAATCAAAACCATCCCACTCTAATTCAAGCCTCCCTGAAGAAAATCCATCTTCCCAAAACCGAGATACATCTCAGATTCTTGAAGAGGGAGACAAAGCCCTAGAAACCCCAATTCCAATCGAAACCAAAACCAAAACCTAATCCGAATCCGAATCCAAATCCGACCCATTTCATTTCAATCCTTCCTGAATAAAAGCCCTAAGGTAATTCAGAATAGAGAGCCTCCCCTTTTGTCGTGCGATGGGCGTGGGTCGTGTCTGTAAAGGAGCCTCCAAACCCTCCTCTTCTTCTCCATCTTCATCTCCTTCTGTCACGACTTCTACGTCTCTCACGCAGACTGTTAACGGGTCGCACCAGTTCAAGATCGCTGGGTATTCCCTGTCAAAGGGCCTTGGGATCGGGAAATACATCGCGTCTGACACTTTCACGGTCGGTGGTTATAACTGGGCCATCTATTTCTACCCAGATGGGAAGAGCATCGAAGATAATGCGGCATATGTGTCGCTGTTTATTGCGCTCGCGAGCGACGGGACGGACGTGAGGGCGCTGTTCGAATTGACGCTTTTGGATCAGAGTGGGAAGGAGAGGCACAAGGTGCACAGCCATTTTGGGAGGACGCTGGAGAGTGGGCCGTATACGCTCAAATATCGTGGAAGCATGTGGTACGCTCGCATTTCTTTTCTTTACTCTTGGGTTTCATGTCATGTTAAAGCATTTGCTATTATGTTTCTCACAAGGATTCTCGTTGATTTTGTTCTTAAATTTGTGGACATTTGTCTTGGAGGAGTTATATGATCCTCAGCTAAGGATTTGTAGTATTCTCTGGCCTTGAGTTTGATAGGCGCGGCCCATTTTTAGGCATTTCAGTCCGTTTAAAGATCAGCCAAATGATTGAGAGGCCCTGATAATCCAGTCTTTTAACAGTGTTCCATTGAACGTGAACAATTTGCTGTATTGTTTTATTTGCCTTCTGCTTGCATTCACCCATCGAAGGGTTAGGATTGTCACAACAGGGAGTTTTTGGGGATCCATTGGATCAGTGGGACAGCCATGGTGGTCCCATCAGATTGAATCTCTGGGTTCCTAATTCATGCCTCCCACATGTACGAACTCAAATCCTGGTGACACTACATGTCCTTGGGCTGATGATTGTATAATTCTTGTTTGACAGAAGGATATGCTATATTACAGTTATTTCTTTGGGAACAATCTTTTATTATCATTGTCATAGCCTTTTCGCCGCCGCTGGAGGCTGGCTTTATGAAATTACTATCTTTTATTCCTAGCTCAGGCCATAGCCATTGTCTAGCTTGAACAAGATTCAAAACAGGCATTCTCATGATGTCTCAGCAAAAGGTTTTAAGACTGGCTTTCCACCTGACATCAACCCTCCTTTGTGTGGGCTTGGGACCGGCTGGCATGTCATTCCTGGCGAAGCAGATACAAATTAATGTAGTGTTACAGTATGACTAGATATTTATGTAGCACAAGTTGTAGTTTGTTTGTGGTGAGATTGGATATATGAAAAATTCATACCTTTAATTTTGGATTATAGTCTTACAAGAAGGTAACGTGTGCAAAGGATGTCTAGTGACATGTCATTACAAATGTGATGTGCCCCAGTGGGTTTCAGTCTCACATAATTTTGAAATACAATATCATCACTTCTAGAAGGGATTTCTTGTGGGAGGTTTGTGGGGACACTCACAAAGTCCACCTCTAATGAAATGGGTGGAAGTCCAAAAGCTTAAATATGAGGGAGGCATTGGTATAGGAAGGATTAGAAAAAGGAATAGAGTTTGCCAAAATGTGGTGGAGATTTGGTAAAGAACAAGAGGCATCATGGAGGCAGCCATGGCCCCAAAATATGGAATAGACGAGAAAGCGTGGGAGCTGGGAGTTGTTTCTAGTGGGAAGGACTCTTTGTGTGGAAAGCTATTTTGAAGTTAGGAGATACATATAAAGGAGTGGGAAAAATAATTTATTAAGGTGTTAGATTCAAATTTGGTAACGGACTTTTCGGAAGACCTTTGGCTTGAGGATGATAATTTGGCTAATATGTATATAAGGCTATATCTGATAACCATCCTAAAATCTTCCATAAAAAATGTTAATGAAGTGGTGAATGACAATGTTTTTTGGTCGAGACAATTTTGGAGGGATTTATAGGATTTTGAGATAGACATGCTAGTTAATTTCCTTTTGAGTAAGATGAAAAAAATGTGTGCTCCATTAGCTACTGGCTCCTTTGCCAAACTTTTCTTTGAGGCTATGCATCCACTAATATCTAGTTAGCTCCCTTGTCTGTTAGTTGGGGTACATGCTCCTCCACCCGTTGAGGCTTTCTGTTGAGCAGCTTCCATAAATGAGACATTGATGCTGGATGACCTTAAAAAAAAGAAGAAAAAGATGTAGAATTGATGGATCATCTATTTATTTTGTCATGCAGCTTGGAGGATTTGGAGTGAACTTTTTCCTTTCGAAGTTGATCGGGCCTTGCATCTTTCTGACTGTCCTTTCAATCCTCGAAGCAAAAATCCTTTGAAGGTGTTGCCATTTGCATTAATGTGGGAAATATGGAAAGAGTAGAAGAATCTTTGAATATCTACTTTCTAGCCATGAGCAGGCAATTAGAAAGATAACAAGATCTTTGGAAGTTGGGGCAGCGGCTCTTGAAATATCTATTGTGCTTGTATATCTAGTCTCCTTGGCATTTATGGGGATGTGGCCTACCATCAAAGTGGATCATTGGTCCCCTCTGTCTCTTTGTTAGAGTAAATTAAACATTGATGGAAGCTCAATTTGGAATCTTGGCCTGTTAGGGACTGCAGGGGTGTTCCCAAGGATGGACATGGGTTAATGAAATTCTCTTGTTTGGATCCCTTGGGTGTGAGCTCCTCGAATCGGGCTGAGCTCCTGGCAATCAAAGCTGGAGTGGAGAAATTTTCCAATCGAATAGAAGGTCCTCTTATAGTTGAGTGCAATTTGCTTGGGCCACAGTGGCATCTTCTCATCCATGAAAATGCCTTTTTATCTATATTGAACTGAGACTACCATCTTGCTTCGAGGCAAACTGTTTTTAAGCATATTAAATTGTAAATTGAATTGTATTGTGGTGGATCATTGGCCGAGGATGGGGTCTGAATGGATCATCTGTGTGTAGGGGAGTTGCATCAATTACCTTGATGGATCTGGTCTACTTTATTCCCTTTTCACATTTGGGGCATCTTAATGAAACTTTCTACGAATAAAAAAGGAAGATATCATCACTCAGATTATGACCCTATTTCTAATACCAATTAATGGTCCTATGACACGTTATTGGCTACTTTAAGCCTATAATGTTGCCTTTCCAACAGATCCAAGATTATACAACTCCAACAATCAAATAAGAAATGGTTCAAGAATGTTCAGGTGCAATGTTTTGATGGAAATTTGAGTTCTGGTTTTTCTTTGGATATGTAGAGGTACTTTATATTTCTTATTCTTATTCTTTTTTAATTTGGGTATCTTTAGGCATTGATTGGTAGACACCTAAAAATTAAAATGAGAACTCATTTTAATTAATCATAATCATGTATTAGGGGTCATGATTATTGGTTATCAATATTTTTTCAAGGGGAATAATCTTGATGATTAAATACATAATTATAATTACCAATGTTATCAGAATCGTACAGTTTCATATGATATGAATGATATGATTCATATCGTTGTAATGACCTAGATTATTAGTTTAAATCACGTTTTATAAAACTTTTGCCGTGTTTCGTTTTGACCTCTTCAAATTTACATTTAAACCATCCCGTTTGGTGATCAGACCTGTAGCATCTTGGATTTAATTTCTAAACGCCCATAAATCGAGCTGACTGGCCAGACTTTGGTTTATATCATGAGTCTTAGATTAAATTTTCAGTTCTATAAGGTACCCAGATTAAGAGATTCGAAGGTTCCAATTTCCCATATCATTAATGGTGTAAATAGATGTAGATAGGGGGGTGATTAAATTAGGGGCATAGGGGGCCTAATCTAAATGTTTTGAGTCGTTACATGTGTTTGTAGCATATTTTGTGACGTGTGATGGTGATTTTTTTACACTATTTGATTTGTTGGTTATTTTAAATTCCATGTATGTATGGTTTGTATTTTAAAGGTATATGTAGGGTTAGTAAGAGTCAGTGTGTTTTGGACCATTCTTGAGGTATACTTTTGAATTCTCTTCGATAGGCTTATCGTTTTCAATTTGTTAGGCATCTTAGAAGGCTCAAATTCATTAAGACGTGGGTGTAAGTTGAAGATCTAGGGAGATGCCATAATAGACCTTGAAATTTATCATGGGCGTCATTAATAGATCAAACGCTAATATTGGGCTTGTTGGAAAGGGCTCATGAAGGAGAGAAAGGTTAATGGTTTTCGTCATAAGTGGATTGTGCACGTGGGGCCCACAGGCTATCAAAGTTATGGACCTGGTAGCTTGATGCCCCCCCCCCCTCTCTTAATAAGGGGATGTTATAAGTGGAGCCCACTTGTGGGCATGCGTTACTACAAGAGGGGTGTGCCATGTGCGTTACCACAAGGAGGGGGCTCGTAGGTGGAGTGTGGCACTTTTGGTGATTCTTTGGTCAATCTGGCTTGAAAGGACGACCCTTCAAGAATGAGAGTCAAGTGGTTGCGTTGGTCTTAAGGCACAGGTCTTTAGTGAGTATTTCTGATTTGATATCTTTGAAACCTGTTTAGGGTCGTCTCTTCAGGGTGTTGAGGGTGTCTGTGTGGAGTTTTCCTTGTAGCCAACGGTGCTGTTGGCCTAGGTGGGTTTGTATAGTTCCTTTTTTTTTTTTCTTCCATATTTTGGCTTGGGTGGGTTTTTATAGATCTTTTTTCCTGTTGTCTTTGTTTTGGCTTCAGCCGTAATAAAGATTTTTCATCTCAAAAAAGAAAAAAACAGAAATGACCAAGATACATATCAGGATGTGGTGATTGAACATATATGCAAACTACAATTGAACATCGGAACTGAGAAGTATAGAGATGCATTGTAAATATACATAATGAGAAATGGAGGAAGATTTTAACTCATGTTTTTCCTGATTGCAATGGCTACATACTTCTGATTCTTTCAAAAATGGCTTCATACTTCTGATGCATGTCCAACATGGCAATATAAAAAGCTGATGTGCTGTTGAAAAAAATTTCCCGTTTTATGGATTAACCTCTTCATGTCTCATGTGGTTTTTCCAGCAAATCATGTCAACTCATCTCGATCCTGCATTTGGTCAGTTATCGTGTATGATGTGGACTACCTTTTAACATCATCATCATCATCATCATTTAAGCCTCATCCCAACCGATTGGGGTCGGTGGATTTCTTTTTAACATGGGTGAAAATATTCAAGTAACTTCAAAATGGCCCATAGTGAAAGTTAGTCAAAGAACTGGTTATGAATGATAGGCACAACATAATAAATCTTACTGTTGAATTGTGCAGGGGTTACAAACGTTTTTTCAAAAGAACTGTTCTAGAGACATCAGACTACCTCAAAGATGACTGCCTATCGGTCCACTGTAGTGTTGGTGTTGTTATGTCGCATACAGAGGGACCCAAGATTTACACAATTGCAGTGCCACCTTCTAACATAGGAGAGCATTTTGGGCAACTCCTTGAAAGTGGAAAGGGAACTGATGTAAATTTTGATGTTGATGGGGAGATTTTTCCTGCCCACAAGTTGGTACTTGCTGCTCGCTCGCCCGTGTTCAGAGCACAACTTTTTGGCCCTATGAAGGACCGTAACATGCAGTCCATAAAGGTTGAAGACATTGAGGCTCCAGTTTTTAAGGTTGTTCAGTGCCTTCCTCTCCCTATAATTGGATTTTCTAATTATGTCAAAATGCTTTTACTTTCAATGTCTTCCCCTCTTTTCTTCTTCTTCTTCTTCTTCCTTTTTTTTCTTTTTAATTTTTTTTTAAAAGATTTTCTGATCATATTAATTTGCTTGGATATTTTTGTGCAGTATGTTAACATGCAAAATTTTTATGAGATAATAGGTGTAGAAAATACATTAAAATTGGCAATCGGGATTATGTATATGATATTTGGGCATTTATCCAAAATACGCAATATCATGCATGGATTCATACATATTGCAATTCTCTATTAAGTTGAGTCCATGAATTTCAATTGCTGCTCAGATTGGTTATTAGTGATCATGATGAAAAGGAAAAGAATCATAAGTAGATGGCTTGATATAGTGTCACTGTACGTGCTTAGTTGGTTGAATGTCGAAAGGATGCTAATCATCATTGTTGTGATCATCATCATAGCCTTGTCCGAGATGTTTGGACTGGCTTTGTGGATCTTGTTTCACATATTTGTCAAGATTCGAAACAGGAATTCTCATGGTTTAGCAAAAGTTTGTTGACTGGATTTTTGCCTAACAGCAATCTCTCTTATCCGGGCTGGGGACTGGCTCATGCCTTGCTACAATGAGTTCCAATGATTCTAGGCATAAGAATATAGATAAACGTAATGCGCTTTCTAAGTTTACTAAACCAGATCAGTGAGTGCATGAAGGTTTGTGGAGAATGTTTATTTCGAGGAAATATGTCTTGGCAATGGGGGTGGGAGCGAGCGGGTGATAGGGTGGGTGGAAAAGTTTCATCGGAACTAGATTCTTAGTGAATGCGGGAGACAATGTTTGATTGTGGCAGGATCCTTTTGCGTGGGAGAAAATCTGTACCGACTTGATTTCTAAGGCCATGGGGGTAATCTCTTTAGAGAATAACTTAGTTAAGAGTGTTATTAGAGTTTGGGTGCGCTTATTTGTAATATGTACTAGAAGAAATCTCAAAGATGAAGAAGCAGAAGATTTTATGAAGTTAAAGCTGATTCTCGGTGATGTCTTCATCATGTGATGGGGAGGATGTTAGAATTGGAAAATTTGCTCTTAAGGGCTCTCTCTTCTTTATCCTTCCTTCCAACTTTGAGTAATGGAGATGGCTACCCACCTTATGCTCGTGTGGTTATTGTTTGCCCCACCTAGGATGGAAGCTTTTAGGTGGACAGCCGTGACAACAAAACCTCTATCTGGACCATCTCAGGTGTCAAGAACATAAACATCCTGATGGGTTTACTTCTTTTATACTTTTGAAGGTCCCTTGGTTTTCCAAAGTAATTTTGAAGATGTTTTGCTTCTTGGGTTGGAGTCCCTTTTTAACCTAGGGTAAGAGTCCTTTTGACTTGTGAGTCAACAAATGAAAGGAACAATTACAATTTTTATGGCAAAAGAGCTCCATTTCAAGTGCGGAGAAAAATAAAATAAAATCAGAAGTAGCCTCTAATTAAGTGAGCCCTAATGCATCCCAATATTTGGGATCCCTATCTCAAATCTTTTTTGGATGGTCATTTGTGGTTAATAGCGAAGTGGGATCCAAATGCATCTTGCCTTGTTGGAAAATTTTGTCATTGGGGTGGTGGAAACTAAATCTTGGCGGCTTGTCAGTGATCCCAACCCTAGTGGTATTGGTGGTATGATGAGAAATGAGACCTAAAATATCCCCTTCTCTCTTGCTTTGCCTATGAAGGGGACATGACTAAAGCAAGATGGGTTAGCTCGTAGAGAAGTATTGCACATATTCTATATCAAGATACCTCTTTTACAATGATTGAGGGAGATTCAAAGAATTGAGATACACCTCTCTTATGACAATTGTTACAATCCTGATACATGTGATCCCACGGGAAAAGATGTACTGAGCAGAAGGTGATGTTATCAAGTTCAAGAGCAAAGGTGCTATCAGATGGGTAGATGTGGAAGCCGAATCCAGATCATCTAATGGTTAGAGGTTGACGGTTAGGGTATATGAAAAGGTAGTGGAAAAGGCAAGGAAGTTGGGTAAAGTGCCCACCCGGAGTAGAACCTTCAGGAAGTTTTCCGGACTATGGATAGAAGCGATGTCAAAGAGGGAGACACTAGTGCAAGAGGTAAGAAAGGTTCCATAAAACTCAATATAGTAGCTCACAGATTAGCCTCTTCAGTGAATTGTGATGAGAAGACATCTCAAAAAAGAGGATCCACAAAGCATGAGAAGGCAGCAATGGAGAAGTCCAAAATGGACAACTTATGAAGATTCTATCATGGGATGTTACCTCTTTTACAATGATTGAGGGAGATTCAAAGAATTGAGATACCTCTCTTACGACAATTGTTACAATCCTGATACGTGTGATCCCACTGGAAAAGATGTACTGAGCAGAAGGTGATGTTATAGAGTTCAAGAGCAAAGGTGCTATCAGATGGGTAGATGTGGAAGCCAAATCTAGATCATCTAATGGTTAGAGGTTGACGGTTAAGGTATATGAAAAGGTAGTGGAAAAGGCAAGGAAGTTGGGTAAAGTGCCCACCCGGAGTAGAACCTTCAGGAAGTTTTCCGGACTATGGATAGAAGGGATGTCAAAGAGGGAGAAATTAGTGCAAGAGGTAAGAAAGGTTCCATAAAACTCAATATAGTAGCTCACAGATTAGCCTCTTCAGTGAATTGTGATGAGAAGACATCTCAAAAAAGAGGATCCACAAAGCATGAGAAGGCAGCAACGGAGAAGTCCAAAATGGACGACTTATGAAGATTCTATCATGGGATGTTAGGGTTCCAGCCACCCAGACAAGAGAAAGGCAGTTTATAGGGTGGGAAAGGGAATGTACGGTATAACTCTCAATTCAAGAATCCAAAATCCAGGTTGTGGATGGCTCAGTAATTCCATGGGGATGCTAAAGCGGCAGTTGGTTCGGCTGGAGATCTCATTACTATTGGGACAAGAAGTTTGTGCAGTGGATTGCTAGGAAGGAGATTTTTCTTTGTCCGTCCGTCTGCTCGTTGTCAGGAGCTTGACACCATCAGAGTGCAGTGGCAGAAACCTTGTTGTATTGGAGGTGATTTCAGTGTAGTAAGATTTGCCCATGAGAAAAATGGTAACTCTAGATCTTAAGGGATTATTGATCTTCCATTTGAAGGAGGGACTTTTACCTGGTCCATTCACCAAGACCACCCTGTTATGTGCAGACTGGATCACTTCTTTGTGGACTGTGAATCTGTGTTTGGAAAAGACTCTAACCTTAATCCATGCTGACCATCCTTCTCAAACCAACAGATCACAATCTGATCCTTCTGTATATAGCGACATGATATAATGGGGTCCAAGACCATTTCAATTAAAAAAATAAAAGGCTTAGCATTCTAGGTTTCTTTAATATGGTGGAGAAATGGTGGTCAAGTAATGATGTAGTTGGTTGGGTGGTTTCAGATTTAGCAAAAAATTGCAGATCATCAGAGTAAATTTGAAAATATGGTGAAGGAATTAAAATCCATTGTTGTTTCTAAATCAGAATTCATTCTCCATCACATTGAGGAGATGGACTTGAAAGAAACTGCAGGAGGAATAGAGCGCAGAGAGGGAAGAAATGATTGAGTTGAAAAGGGAACACGAAGTTACTCGTCAAGAGGAAATCATGTGAAGACAACATTTGAGAGCCCTTTGGTTAAAAGAGGGTGATTGGAACTCGGAGTATTTCTAGTCTATAGCTAATGCAAGAGAAGGAAGAATGCCATCAAAAGCTTAAGGGTCAAAGGAAGAATGGTTGATGACCAGGAAGAAATTGAGATCATGGTGGTAAATTTCTTAAAAAAACTGTATCCCAACAAAGAAACGGTAAGGCCCAATCTGGATGGGTTTTTATTTGCAAGTCTCCTGGAAGACGTAGCTCATAGCTTTGGGAAGAAGTGTATGGTGATAAATCTCCGGATAGGGATGGATTTTCGATTGGTTTTTTCCAGTTCTGCTGCAAATTTCTGAAGTACGACCTTTTGACCATGTTTGAGGATTTTTTCAAGAGAAGTACACTCGACAAGAGTGTAAATGCAACTCTCATATGCCTCATCCCGTAGAAGCAAGGGGCTTCAAAGCCGCGGGATTTCAGGCTGATCAGTCTTTTAGGCGGCATCTATAAAATCATGGCTGAGGTCCTTGCCAACAGACTTAAAAAAGTCCTCCCTATTGTTGTTTCCCCATATTAAGGCGTAGTTGTGGAAGAACATCAGATTCTTGAGGGAATTTTTATAGCCAAGGAAAGCATCTACTCGAGGATGATATCCAAAGAGCTGGGGGATTGTTTGTAAAGTTGACATGGAAAAGGCTTACGATAGGGTAGATTGTGGTTTTTTAAGCTACATGATGACCAGATTGGGCTCCGCAGCTAATGTAAGAGATGGATCACCAAATGTATTTCAATAGCTCAATTCTTTTGATCAATGGTGTTCCGTGTGGCTTCTTTAGTAGCTTTAGAGGAATAAGGCAAGGGAATCCTCAGTCCCCTTTCTCGTTTCTGCTGGTTGCTGAAGGTCTGCAGCTTATTTCCTAAAGGGGAGAGTTGTGCACTGATTGAAGGTTTTAGAGTGGGCAGTCTCTCCTTCACTCACCTCCAATTTTCTGATGACACAATGGTGTTTTGCAGGGCCTCATCCAAGGGTTGTTAGTCGCTATGGTGAAGGTGATTCTAAGATGCTATGAGGTTGCTAAAATGAAGGTGATTCTAAGATTCTTCAAGGCAGTGTTGGGGCTTGATGGCTGGAATTGAAGTTAGATGTCATCATTTCCCTATTTCATATCCGGGCCTTCTGTTGGGGGCTAACCCCTCGCCTTCCATTTGGGTGCTGGTTTTTTCAGGGATCAAGAAGAGGCTTGCTGCCTGGAAATGCAGATGCTTCCCTGATAAAATCCACCTTGGTGGACCTCCCTTTTTTATTTTATTTTTATCTCTTTAAAATTCCAGCAGGGCTGGCTGCAAAAATTGAGAAAATTCAGAGTTTTTGTGGGGGATATTCCTCGAACTAGAGGAGATTCCACTTGGTGAAGTGGGAGGAAGTCCAAAAAGCTGAGGAGGAGGGAGGCCTTGGTTTGTGTTAGACTCCTCAGTAAATGGTGCTGGTGGTGTTTTGGAGAGAAAAGAGATGCATTATGGTGTAAAGTAATGGTTGAAAAACATGGCTTGTCGAATAAGGGTTGGAACTCCATGTATCTTCGCAGTTCCCCTGTTTCAAAAATATGGAAGGATATAGCAGGCATGGGAGATCACTCCGAGCCTTGGGGAAGATCCTTTTGGAGTGATTCAGATTCTTGGTTAGCAGTTAGCACTGGGGACTCCATTCTGTTTTGGGAAGACTAGTGGTTTGGGAACTGCCCCCTAGTGTCCAGATTTCCTACTCTCTACAGATTGGTTCCACAGAGGCGTATTTCTGTCAAAGATTGCTTGGCAATGGTCGGAAATAGAATATAATGGAACATTACTATGAGAATAAATTTGAAGGACAAGGAATTGGAGAAATTTCAAGCTTTTCATGGTTGATTGAATTTGCCCATCCCCTGTGGAGGCTGATTTGAGTGTGGAAAAGAGATGCTTCGGGTGTCTTTTCTGTTAGGTCTTTCTTGTGGAGTTTGTTGAATGATGATAATAAAGTTCAGTTTGTGGGCCCCTCTTTGGAGTGCACCAGTTCCTCCAACCGTTTCTGCCCTTTTTTGGCTTGTGATTAGGCAGGAAGTGTTGATGGTGGACAAGCTCCAGAGGCGAGGTATGGCTATTCATATACGTTATGTGTAAAGCAGCTGAAGAAAGTGGCCCCCATCTTTTCCTCCACTGCCTGGTTGTGGTGGCTGAATTTCTTCCATTTCCATTAAGTAACTTTTAAACTGACCTTAGCTGTAATGATTCTGTTGTTGGAAATAAAGAAACAACCCAAAAAGAAAAGTTTTTTTTTTTTTTTTGAACTTTTAGGGAATATAGCCTTCCTAAACACTGAGATCTTGCAACTAGCTACAACATCAACATTTATCAATGTGGCAAATGGCATTATGATCTGAACTGTTTGTCAGGTGGGTGCTGTCAGTACGACCCATTGTCTGAAAAATCAGGCCAATCAACTACCCAGATGGGCTATATATGTATGTTGAATCTAGGACTATGAACCCATTTCTGGCAAGTTGACTTTTTGATCTGATAGTTTGTCAATACAGCTGACATGAACCTTATGGAAATGAAAGGAAAATGAGTTCATCTTGGTTGTCACCTAAACTGACCTTGAGGATCTGCTGTCCTGCAACATGATTAGGAAGACTCTATTATATTATTATTTTTTAAACTATTCAAAAATAAAAATAAAAATTTAACGACTGAAAGTTCTCATGTATAAAAATGAGAAGGGTACGCATTATCCATCAAGGCAGATAAGAATCCCCTATACAAAGAGAAGATCCACAATACAAATAGCCTCTTTAGGCACTTGACTAAATTGTTAGAGAAGATCTGCAACACAAATGGCCTCTTTGGGCATTTGACTAAAAGAAACAATTATGTTCCAAGGCATTTAGGATAAAAGCTAGTTTCTTGGTGAAGCGCATTTCCCTGAGGCCTATGCAATCACTGAAGATAAGTGCCCTTCCACAATTAGCCTGCCAAAAATGCTCACCTTGACTTTAATGGCTAGAAACTTGGCCCGGTTTGATTTGCTGATCTCTGCCAGGCCAGTCAAAGTTTGCTTGATATCTCCCCAACCATCCTTAATGTTTGTGAGTTGTGACTAATCATTCAAGGGCTTTAATAGTTGAACTTTTTGTCATCTGTGGCTGGTAAACCGAAGAAACATCTCACGAAGTTGAGTACAATCAAACAATAAATCTGTTTATTTCATCTAAAAGATCTCAATCACCCTTTTGTCTGCTATTTTTTGTCTATACTTAAAAGTTACAGTATTCCTTTTCAGACTACCAGTGTAGGTTCTATAATTTTAGATGACTCTCTCCATCGTTTTTTATTTCCAATTTGGAAGAATGACTTTTCATGTTTATTGACTTGGTAATCTTGCTTGTGTGCATTTTTGCAGGCCTTGCTCCATTTCATATACTGGGATGATCTACCAGACCTGCAAGAGCTTACTGGTTTGAATTCGAAATGGGCTTCCACATTGATGGCACAGCATTTACTTGCAGCAGCGGACCGTTATGGTTTGGAGAGACTTAGGTTGCTCTGTGAGGTCAAGCTCTGTGATGAAGTTGCAATAAACACTGTAGCCACAACCTTGGCTTTGGCAGAGCAGCACCACTGTTTTCAGCTAAAATCTGTCTGTCTCAAATTTGTTGCGATGCCTGAGAACCTGAGAGGTATTTCTTTCATTTCTAATTATCCAATTATTGAGTTTAGCAACTGCAATTTTGAATTTATTAGCAATGTAGAGGACCCTAGATTAAAAAAAAAAAAACCCCCCACTCTGTAACTACGTCAATAACAGGACATGGTGGCTAGTGTTACAGACCATTACAATGGGAGATAAGGGTGTTTTTATTTGTTTAAAATACCAAAAATGATAAACAAATGAATACACCCTTATCCATTTCTCTATGGCACTTACACGCAGTCTTTCTTCTTATTCTTCTTATTCTTCTTTTAATAAATACACTTGTCACTCGCTGCATCTAATTTGGCTATAGAAGAGTAAATTTTTGGTATTACTCTGATGCCAAAATTAGAAAGCAATGCTCTTTTATATAGAAGACAAACAATATTGTCACTCTGTACTTTACATCCTTTCTCTTCAACTTCGATGACACAGTAATACAGCTTATCCACCATAGCTGAAACGAGGCTATGATGACTTTTTTTTTTTTTTTTTTTCATTTTGGAATGTTATGCTAGTATGACAATGACGACAATGACAACTAATGGAACAACAACAACGACGATGACAACGAATGGTACAACACACCTAACAGGGGTGGATGCAAAGAATGGGCTTCTTTCTTTTTAAATGCCAAAATCCATTATTTACCAGCAGTTAAAAATGCTAATACAGCAGCTGTTCCGTTAATGCAGTGTCCATCACAACGTGGGAATCATAAGTTTTCTGTATAGAGGAATTATATGAAGCGTGGCTTGTATATGTTGGTTGCTAATTTTAACGAGTGGTTCCATGGTTCAGTAATCCATACATTTGGTCTGTTGAGGCCCACCGTGGAAGGAGAATGCTCCAGAAATCTCCCAAATTGGAAGGTCTCAGCGATCAATATTTGTATCTTTTTTCAGTTTGTTTTGGATCATCGTTGCATCTCTTCTTATCTCTGTCTGCAGGCCACAAACTGAAATGGTGAAATTGTCCCATTCACAGTGAGACATGATGTTATCTGGATTACCTGATCATTGGCCTCACTCGTTAGAATTGAAAACAAAGATGTGGACCATGTTTCATATAATTCCTTGCTTAAATAATGGTAATTGCCTGCAGCTACAACTGCCTTGTACAACTCTACCGTCTGTATCAAAAGCCTTGGTTAAGGAAGAAAAGACTCCGAGCAGTGGGTTGGATTTTCATCAGGCCTTGGTTCAGGCTCACCACTGTAGATTCGGTGGTCTAGACCCATGTCTGATGCAACAGTCCATGGATCAGGTCCCAACAATTTCCCAGATAGGAAGATCCTTGCTGACAATGTTGGGCCCTTTTTTCAGTTTGAATGAACAGAGGCAATTGCCAGTGTTCTCTAATCTAATCACCTATTTTCTAGCTACAAATTCAAAGGCTATATGATTTTTCCTATCAAGCACACTGTTTGTGGCATGGCCCATTCACTGTGGGTTGCACCAGATCAACATATTGGATCTTATGAACTGAAAACTGAGCATATTTGTCCTTTTTACTGACGGGACATGGGCCATTCAATACTTAACGTGCATAAACTTTTTCTGGGTTTGGTGCTGCAGCTGTGATGCAGACGGACGGATTTGAATATCTGAAGGTGAGCTGTCCTGCAGTCTTGACTGAGCTCTTGGAATACGTGGCAAAGGTCGGGGAGCATTCCATCATTGTTTCTCGGCAGCATGCAAGTGAAGCGCTCGACGGGAGTGATGCCAATGGGAGGCGCGTGAAGCAGCGGATATAACTCCAACAACATTCTGGAATTCTGTAGCAAAGCTTCACTCACGCACTAGCCTTCTAGATAGATAGATGATGGCTAAAACCATTTTCTACTCCCTCCCATGTTTTTTTGAGATGTAAAATTGGTAATGTTGCCATGGCATTTTTCTTGTACTTGTGTGAAGAAGGCAGGCTTTCTTGAGGTAGTGGATTGGATTTTCATCAGACCTTTGGTGTCATCTTCTTTTGTTTATGTATGCGTTTTCTTCCAGTTCCTGTATTTAGGGGTGTGTTTGGATGCGTTATTGAATTGGACTGCAATGTTTCTACTGCATTTGAGTAAAAAAAAAAAATGACAAATTGTAATTTCCTTAACATTCATATCCCCAGGGGAGTATCGTCCAAAACGTAGCTTATGCTGTTATTATCTATATCAACCCCTCCTGATGCGGTAACTTGTATTGTGTGTGGCCCCTGGCATGAAGATGAACTGGCCTGAAAAATAGGTCAGTTGTTGGGCAGCCAAACAGTTTAAAGTTTTTCTTGCATTCTTCTTGCCTCAACTAAAGTTGCTTGTAAACTTCGCCAGTGCCGAGCAGAGTGTTAGATTAAAATAAGTTTTAAAAATGATTCAAAAAATCTAGAAAAATTGGATTTTTTAAAAATCTTTGTTAACTAACTTGTTTTAATTGTGTTTAGTTGTGGTTGATGCAAAAATCCGGTCCTCCCTGCTAGGCTTTGTGATACATGCACAAGCAACACAACAGTGGAGACCCTGACTAGGACAGGGGTTTGTCCGATGCCAAAGTCAGGCAAATTGGATCATAATATGGAGTATTTAGATGTGTGAATGTGTACTTTTCATGGAGTATTTAGACGTGTGATTGTGTACCTTTCATGGTAGATGGGGGCCTTATTTATAGGCTTGGAGAAAGTTACGTGGTGAGGGACGTTTCCTGAATCACAGGCTGGATTACAGGCGTGCGTGCGTTCAGTGGACGTTTCTTAACTGTTTCGCGAGATCATCAGTGATGATAAGATCAAGTGGTCGAGGTCGGGAGATGTGGTAAGAGACCGAGGTTGAACATTCGAGCTGCCCTCTATAGCTACTCTAATAGAGAGCGTCCCAAGCTGGGTTCTCTAATTTTTTATGGTCTGGTCTTCTTCCAACCTTCGTAGTTCATGTCGTGGAGTTAGGTCCTCGGTGTCGGATACTTAGGTTTCGATCAAATTATTGACCTGCTTGTACTGGTTGTGCCCGATCAGTGAGACCGAGTTCCTTGGAGCTTAGATGACTTTAGGGATGACCATCCTCTTCATCTTATCACATGGTGCAGGGCTTCCCTAAGTATAGTAGCTCGACGTCTTGCCCCATACTGAGTCATACCTCGTGGGCTCTTACCAAGAGGATCTGAGCAACAACTCGAAAATGGATAGGACTGTGGAAGAAGTTGGTGTCTGATGTAAGCGGAGATACTTCATCTTCTGATGGTCGAGCTCGAGGAAGAAGCAGGTTTCCTAACAGTGGATTATTGCTTTTTGGCCGTCGAGGAGCTCCCTAGTCATGCATGACACTAACTGACCACGCGACGATCACATATGTCCGAGCTGACTTCTTCTCCTTGGCCAGTTCATTTTTACCCATAATAGTTTTATTTCACGTTGGAAAGTTATTAAGAAAACTAAGCCTTTATATATATATATATATATATATATATATATATATATATATATATTAAAACTTCTCACTAATACTTTGTATTGGAAAAAAAAGGTATGCCAT
Source organism: Magnolia kwangsiensis (assembly GCA_037074715.1). Lineage (NCBI taxonomy): Eukaryota > Viridiplantae > Streptophyta > Magnoliopsida > Magnoliales > Magnoliaceae > Magnolia > Magnolia kwangsiensis. The sequence continues at coordinate 49,049,211 of CM073588.1, forward strand.
AGGAGAAATCTAGCACGTGTGGCGCCGCAGCCATGGATGAGGCGAGGCGCGGCATGGTGTGGTGTCTTTGATTGAATACTTTTTGGTTTTCTCGGCTTATGTTTTGTACTCATGCGCATGGAGACAGAGCCATTGTATACCTACTTAAAATTAATGAGCTGACATGCGTCAAAATGCATTTATCATGTTGCTCACATGTGCCTTGAGCTCTAATGTTTACTTACCTTTCATTTATAAACACACCTCATCTCCATTGCAAAATCATTCGAAACTTCTCCGCTTTGAATTTTCCTTATGTTCTTTCTAGGCAAATCAATTGAAGTATTCTTGAATTCGTGTGGTTGTGGTTAAGAGCACAACATATCTAAGTCGTTCATCTTGGAGGAGAGTTGTTGTATCTCAGAGGCAGACTTGTTGGGACCCAGTGCAGTAGTGATTATTATGGTTTTTTATTTCTTGAATTTTCTGATATATATATCGGAAACGCTCACCTGCGAACCAGTTCGTACATACTATGTATGAACTTTTTTGAGAACCCATCATACGTGATGTGGATTCAAAATCTGAACTGTTCATGTGAAGCAGCACCTCGTGAAACCCCCCAGGCACAAGTTTTACTTTGATCTAGAACTTTGATGAGCCATGAAAAATGAAAACGGTTTCCTCCCTTGATTTGCATTTCTCTTTGCTATGGCCTACCAGAATTTTAGATTGGGGTGAAAATTTGTCACATGGGGTTTCATGGGATTCCACATCACATGGACCGTTCAGATTAGACACCCATGGCACGTGTACAAAGGTGCGGACGTGCGTAGGTGCGCAGGGGAGCATGACTCTATCTCTCTCTCTCTCTCTCTCTCTCTCTCTCTATATATATATATATATATATATATATATATATATATATATATATATATATATATATATATCTGTATTTTAGAACCAACAATTTAAAGTCAGATTTCTCTTAAAAAAATCTCGGCAATATGACTACTGTTTTTTACTCTTAGAATCGATATTTTTTATGTGAAGAACTTCAAGGATGAGGTCAAGTTGATTTAAACTATCAAAGATTTTGCCCAATCACTTGAAGCGAATGAACTAACGACATCTTTTGAATAATCAAAATGGAAGAATGATGACTATCTGTGTCAGAATTATATTCTAAATGCAATGACCAAATGAAACTATGATATCTATTGGCATTTCTCCACTGTTGAAGAACTGTGTAATCATCTCAAAAAGAAATTCAAAACAGAGAATTCTGGAACAAAGTATGTAATTAACTGTTATATTGATTTTAAAATGTATGATGATAAGTTTGTAGTAGATCAAGTGTATGATTTACAGAAGATAGTTCCTAAAATCTCGTCTGAAGGTATGGTGATTGATGAGGCTTTCCAAGCTACTTTAATAATCGAAAAACTTCCATAATTTTGGATAGAGTATAAAAATTCTCTTAAGCTTAAAAAAACATGAGTTTGGATAACCTTATCCTTCACATACTTAAAGAAAGAGGAAGTTAAAAACCGTGATAAACATTTTCTAAATTTAGAATCTGTAACTAATGCCCACCTTGATGAGAATAATCAGAAGGATCAAGAAAATTGATGGTTTGGACCACAAAAGAAAAAGCATCCATATGACTAAAGAGATAAGAACAGTAAGAAGAATGAAGGGGGCCATGTGTGTGGAAAAAAGAGAGAATTTGCTAAGGAATATAGATTCCGCAAAGGTGATAAGAAGGATAAAGAACACGCACATGTTGTCGAAGAGTTTGTGGGAGTCATCATTGAAGCATTCAATGCTTGTGGCTCAAATGAGTGGTGGATTGATTCATGTACAACCAAGCATCTTTGTTACAACCATGGTGCAAGGGATGCAATTGATGCAAGGGATATTTTCATGGGAAATTCATCTAAAGCAAAAGTCGTTGGTGCAAGACATCCAGAAGAATCTTGTTTCTAGTTCTGCTGTTGACAAGAATGGGTTTAAGTTAGTTTTTGAATATGAAAAATATTTTATTTCTAAGAATGATACTTTTGTTGGGAAATGCTATGTAATTGATGGATTGTTTAAATTGAATTTATGAATGATCATGGTGATGGTTCTTTTTCTTACATGCTTAAGTCTCTTGATATATGACATGCTAGATTAGGTCATGTGAATTATCGTTATCTTGAAAGCGTGATAAGTATGGGGCTTATTTTTAGAGTGGAAAGGAAAAATCAAAATAAATGTGAAATATGTGTTTAATCTAAGCATTTCAAAATACTATTCAAAAGAGTTGAAAGGAATAACCAAGTCTTATAATTGATTCACAATGATATATGTGACTTTAAAAATATTATGACGTATAGAAGAAAGAAATACTTTATAACTTTAATGAATGATCACTCAAGATATGTAAAGGTATATCTAATTAGGAGTAAAATGAAGCAAATGATAAATTTATAGCCTTTGTGAATGATGTGAAAAATCTATTTTAAAGAAAGGTGATGGTTCTTAAATTTGATCGAGGTGGAGAATACATTTCTCACGACTTCACATCTTACTATGAATTAAAATGGATTATACATGGAGTAACTGTACCATATTCGCATTAGCAAAATGTAATAGTTGAAATGAAAAATAAACTCTGATGAACATGATAAATTTTATGCTTTGTAGTTCTAGTTTGCCCTTTAATTTATGAGGAGAAACCGTCCTTACCGCATGTTATAATATTCTTAATCATGTATCTCATAAGCATTCTGATAAAACCCCTAATGAATCATGGAAGAACAATCCTTTAAACCTGAGTTATCTCCAAGTGTGGGGGTGCCTAACCAAGTTAGGGCTACCTTTACAGAAAAAATAAAAATAAAATTAGGAGATAAAAGTCTTGATTGTACATTCATAGGCAATACACAAAATAATAAAGATTATAGATTCTTGGTTTTGAGGTCTCATAATTATATTGATGCTGATTCCATCATTGAATCCTTAGATGCCGATTTCTTTGAAAATATATTCCCAGCTAAATTTAAGACTATTTCTTTTGTGAAAGTAGCAGATTTAGCCATAAGGATTGATATAGAGAATACATAATAAAAGAGCCCTTAGAACCAAGAAGAAGTAAGAGGGCCAGAGTTGAGACTACCTTTATACTTGACTTTTACACCTTTCTTGTAGAGAATAATCCATCATTATATGCCGAAGCTATAAGCCCTCCTCATGCAACATTTTGGAAGGAAGCCATTAATAGTGAAATGGACTCTATATTGCACAATAACATTTGGGAATTGGTAGACATACCTTTGGGTTGTAAACTCATAGGTTATAAATGAGTTTTTAAGAGTAAGCTTAGACCAGATGAGTCTGTTAAGAAATTCAAGGCTAGGCTTGTGGTTAAGGGCATAAACAAAATGAATTGACTTTTTTGACACATTCACCGATCACCAAAATAATAATTATACAAGTATTGATAGATATTGCCTCCATCCACAATCTTGTGATCAATTATATGGATGTAAAAATCATTTTTTAAAAAAATGAAAAACTAGAGGAAGAGATCTACGAGGACCAACCAGAGGGGTTTGTGATAAAAAGGTCATGAGAATAAGGTCTACAAAATAATTAAATCTCTTTATGGGCTAAAGCAGACTCTTAAGCAATGGCATGAGAAATTTGATAAGGCATTGTTGTCAAACAATTTTCAAATTAACGAGTTAGATAAATGTGTGTGTAGCAAGCTGTTTGAAAATGCATGCATAATCATATGTTTGTATGTGAAATATATGTTGATATTTAGTTTTAACGTTGATGTGGTAAATAAAACTAAGTCCTACCTTAGTTCACAATTTGACATGAAGGATTTGAGAGAAGCGGATGTGATTCTTGGAATTAAAATTGTGAAAGACTCCAATTAAATCACTTTATTTCAATCACATTATGTAAAGAAAATTTTGAAAAAATATGATCTTCTAAATTGTACATTAGAAAGTAATTAATTTAATGTACATGTAAAATTATGTAAAAATGAAGGTGATAGTATATCACAACTTGAGTAATCTAGTTTAATTGGGCATTTAATGTATCTAATGAACTGTATTAGACCTGATATTACATATGCAATTGGTAAGCTGAGTAGATACACTAGTAATCTTGAAGAAGATCACTAGAATGCCATAAATAAATTACTAAGATACTTGAAAAAGACTTGCAACTATGGTATCAAGGATACCATGTATCTAGTTGTAAAGGGGTACAACGATGCAAACTGAATATCAGATTCAATGGAATCCAAGTCCACTAGTGGTTATGTGTTTATTCTTTGAGGAGCCATAATATTTTGGAAGTCTAAGAAACTAACTTGTATATCTCAGTCCACGATGTAGTATAAGTTTATTGCTCTTGCAACTGCAAATAAAGAGGCGAATGGTAGAAAAATGTACTTTCAAATATACCCTTGTGGGGTAAACCAGTGGCAACAATTGCGCTACATTGTGATAGCTAAGCTATGATAGCTAAGGTAAATATTAAGACCTACAATGAAAAGTCTTGACATCTACGTCAAATATATAATTTAGTCAATCAATTAATTTAAGATAGGATAATTGCAATTAACTTTGTAAGGTCTAAAGAGAATATAGATGATCCACTAACTAAAGAGCTAGCGAGAGAGTTAGTGATAAGTATATCAATGGGAATGGGGTTGAGTCTCATTTAGATAAATCACCAGCAATGGGAACCCAAGGTATATAACAGGAGATCCCGATAATTAGGTTCAATGAATAACAACAAGCTGTTTGGTATGATTCAATATCAACACTGTATATGAAAATTAAGAACTATATTCCTCTAGTGTGGTAGTGCTATGACTTGTAGCGAGGAAGGATAAACTGTAAAACTTGTATCCTAGTCTGTACCATTCCGTAGACTTCCATGAACCTCCCTGTCGAATTTCGACAACCGTCGACTTGCAATCGACACTTGCACACAATCCTGAGTTGTAGCCCGTAGATCTAAGTTGGCTCGACTCGAAACTTGTATCCTAGCGACTGCGCCATCACTGTGGATCTAATGCCGTGACTCGCTCACCGATTCGATACCCAAACCAAAAGATATGAGCCCGCGTTCATTTTGAAAAAAACGCGACGTGTTGTGAATTTCGAGAGAATATCTACAACCTGTCACATCAATCAATCAAGTACACATCAATCACAAGTCAAGTGCACCACCCATATCCCATGCCACCTCACCCCTCACAAGTCAACTCTCTCTCTCTCTCTCTCCACCTATCCCTCTTTCACCCAAATTTCAACCAAGCCCATACCCTAACCATCGCTTCCTTACAAAATCCATTCCACCCATCCCTTATCATCTCATCACTTCTCTCTCTCCCTTATTTCTCAAACAATTTCCCAAGTAACCAAGAGATCCAACGTCCAAGCCTCCCAAGGAGAATCTAGGTGTGGCCCACTTTCCTACCCCAAAACCCCTCATCTCCACCATCCACCCTTCATCATCCACCCTTAAAGAAGAGGCTGAGGAGCTAAGGAGTCCAAGGAGCTAAAGAAGAAGGTCAATAGGTGAGTGATCTACCGTTGAATATTGTTAAGAGCCCACTTGTGATAGGACCCATGTTGATGTATGTGTTGTAAACTAGAGGGACCCATAGTGGCGGGGTCCCTCATCGCACGTCTCTCTCCCTCTCTCTTTCTCTCTCTCTTTTTCTCTGATTTTATGGCCCAACCTGATGTATGTTTTACATCCACGCCATCCACCAAGCAGGGCCACCGCCGTCCAGCAGCAGCACTTGCTGCCTGTCCTTGAATGGACCTTGGATGAAGGGAAACACATTTATTGGCTTGATTGGTGGGCCACCACGTGGACCCACCTGATGTATGTGATGTATCTAGACCGTCTAGATGTTGTGGTTTGGACGGTGGCGAAACACAAATATCACCTTGATCTAATATGGGTGGGCCACCACGTGGGACCACCATGATGCTTGTGTGCTATCCACCACCATCCAGCTTGCTGGACGGTGGGCTGGACGCTGAATATGTTTTAAAAAAATATAATTAAATAATGATATATAATATTATATTATATATATAACAATGATCTATATATATATATATATATATATATATATATATATATATATATATATATATATATATATATATATATATAATATTCATGTGTAGGTGGTGGGCCCCACGTGAGACCCACTTATTTGGGAAACGAATTGGCTGGTCTACCGCACACCAGCTATATAGCTGTTGTGTGTAGCGTGTGGGTTTGATCCACACCGCCTATTTGTGCTGCCCACCAGATGCATGGGCCTTATCCTCATTGTCTGTCCATTTGCTGGACGATGGGACCTAGCCACACGTGTGGGGTCCCCACTGTCCAGCTGGGACATGGACCCCAGCCATGATGTAGGTGTTACATCCAAACCGTTCATTCATATGGTAAGCTCGTCTTAGGGCTTGAGACAAAAAAAAAAGAAGCAGATTCAAATCTCTGGTGGGCCACGTACATGGACCCCACCCATGATGTATGTATTATATCCAAACTGTCTATCCATTTGGAGATCTCTTCCTAGGGCCTGCCTATGATAAAAAAGGTTCAGATCTAACTGTCTTGTGGTCCATACTACAAAAGCAGCAGGGGTTTGAACGTCTACCATTGAAACTCTTTTGGGTCATAGAAGTTTTGGATCAATTTGAAAGTTGTTTTTCCTCCTATTTAAGCCTTTATGACCACATGAACAGACTGGATGGAAAATAAACATTATGGTGGCCCCTATGAAATTTTCTAACGGTGAAAATCACTATCTTCACTGCTATTTGTGATGTGGTTCAAATGATCTTTTCATCATTATCACCACTGTTATTTGTGGTATGGTCCAGACGATCCTCCAATGTGAACTATTTTTTTTGGTTAATGCATTAAAATGATCTCTAAAAATAGATGAATGGTGTAGTTGGTGCGACCCATATGATGTGGCCCATTTGATGTATTATATGATGTGGCCCATTTGATGTATACGGGCCCTTTGGTACGACCCATATGATGTGGCCCATTTGATGTATGTTGGCCCATTGGAGCGGCCCATATGATGCGGCCCATTTGATGTATATTGGCCCATTAGTGCGACCCATATGATGCGGTCCATTTAATGTATATGGGCCCATTGCTACGGCCCATATGATGTTTATTGGCCCATTAGTGCGGCCCATATGATGAGGTCCATTTGATGTATATGGGCTATTGGTACGGCCCATATGATGTCGCCCATTTGATGTATGTTGGCCCATTGGAGCGGCCCACATGATGCGGCCCACTTAATGTATATGAGGTCCATTGATATGTAATTGAGGCCCATGGGTTGAGGCCTAATGTAATGTATATAAGGACCATGAGTGACGCCCAATGAGACATATGTGAGGCCTTTGTGTGGGCCGAATGTGATGTATATGAGGCTCATTGCGATGTGAGATTCCACCATGATGTACGTAATGATGTTTATGGTGGCCGTGCCTTGGGAGCAATGATGGTTTGACGTCCACATTGTAAGAGCAATGATGGTTAAATGTCCACATTGTAACTCTCCCTAAGGCCCATTGTTAGGCCCATACTTGTTGTGTGTAGGCCGTCTAGGCCCATTTTCGTTATGAATAGAGTCTAACACCATATAACATGCTTAGTATAGATCCATGATTCACGCTCATATGCATTATATGTGTGCTTGATATGAGGAGTGACTGATCATAGTATATGCTTTCAGGCAGGTTGTTTATGGACTCCCTGATTGGCGGAGTTGCCCTACATGAGCGCGGTACGTGCAAGATTGCTGCATGACTGGTAGTGTAATTTATGCACTTCGCATTTGTATGACATGATTACTGTACGCCCTAGTAACATCAGGGTTGTAGCCTCCACAGACATATCATGGATGGTAGGATCAGACATCAAAAATACTGTTACTAGCATCGGGGTGCCATAGATGTCCCTGGGTGAAAATTCCTAAACCTAATGGTACTAAAGGTTGACTCCAACGTCAAGACCGAGTGGATACATGAGCCCATGAGCGCTGAATACCAGGAGGTCGCGTCCCCCACTATGTCATAGTTGGTTGGAAAGGGGTGTGGTCTTACCCGCCCGACGGTAGGGGGCATTGCTAGGCTGAGTATGACCAGCTCATGAATGGGTCTGCTATCGACGTACCAGATAGGTATTGGCAGACTATCGTCCAGGTGGATAGTGAAGTTTCTTATGCTCACTTAGACTGCACGCCTGAGAAAGGGGTAGTGTCATTTGGAGTGTACTAAACCTTAGTGATTATCCAGAGTGAGAACTGTACTGAAATGAGCTGCATTGATATGTGGATTTGGATGAGGATTGGCATGCTTGAGTTGCATCTCGCATCGCATAGTCTTGATATGTTCGATAACATTCATGTCTTGCATTGCATAGCCTTGGTACAACTGATTGCATTCATGTACTCATCAGCATGATTCCATATTACTCTGACATTGCATTCTAAGCACCCTGATATTGCGCACACACTTACACCACCCTCTAAGCTTTCTATAAGCTTATGCACGATTGATGCATGTAGGTGATGCTAGGATGCCACAACAGCATTGAGATTGGGGCGTGCAACAGACTTCTAGAGTTTCCGATTCTGTTATTTTATTTCCCTTTACGCGCATTGTACTCAAAGTTTTTAATCATAGTGGATTTGTGATGATATTGTTGGTTGTTGTTTGTGGGTTATGCTTATAGATATGCTTACTGTGAATCAAATTCATGTTGAAAATCCTCCTTGTAGGATCCCAGGATCGGAACTTAGTGTATGGGTGCTGGGAGCCAAGAATGGGGTACTACGAAGGCTATTGGCGTCGAATTCGACAATCGAGAGTTTTGTGATCCCAGTTTCCGAGTTTGGGGTGTGACATAAACTATATATCCTTAATGAGTTCCATAGCTGTGATATAGTAACATATGTAATTGTAGATACAATTATGATGGACTCACCTATATGAGTGTGTGTAAGTGCTGTGGTTTCATGATCCTTTGGTTGTCAAATTTTCTGGTGCCAAAATCTCTATCTGTGTCTTGTGTTTGTGTGTATATATATACATATATATATATATATATATATATATATATATATACATATATATATATATATATATATATATATATGTTCAAGACACTGCATCACAATGCTTCAAGACACTGCAATACAATGCTTTAAGTCAATTACGATGATCGACTTTTAGAAAGAAATGCAAGGTCATGTATTTCATCCTCTTCTATAAGCATCAATGTTCGGAGCTACATCAATAAGAAGAGTGTGTGTTCAAGACTCAAGTATAACTTAAGAAGAAGTTTAATTTCAAGCTGTAGAAGATCTCAAGATCAAGCTACATCAAGTAGATATCTCAAGCTTTATAAGGTTCAAAGGTCAACCGTCATCTGAAAGAATGAAGTTTCAATGTTCATACTTCATGTCCTAGGTACGAATGACCTTAGATTGACCTTAGGATATGTCATTTTGTATACATAATTCAAACTAAATCTTTTTATATGATTTTGGTCTGTTCTAAGACTAGTCCTGGACCTTGTTCGACTAGTCCTAGCATTACCACGATCAGTCCAAGAGATTCCAAGACCAGTCCTAAGTTTATTGAAAATTTTCGGATATTTCTATTCGTCCACGACCAGTCTTAGACTCTGGTCGACCAGTCGTGTGAACAGTGTCGACTCGTCCTTCGACCTATCTTAGTTCTATGACTCAAAGTCTAGCAACTAAATTGGAGGTCCTATGACTAGTCGTGAGGGCCTATGACCAGTCGTAGACACCCTACGACCAGTCGTGAGTCGGTTTTATCCGATCGCGCTAAAAATTTCAAGAATCCGTTCTCCTACGACCAGTCGTAGTGTCCACTAGACCAGTTGAAGATGCGATTTCTGCAGCTATAAATAGACGATGAATTTCAGAGTTTGGATATAGAAATTCAAGTAAAATCAAGGGATCACTCTGAGATAAGTTTGTGTTTATTTTAAGCTACATTGTACACATTTAATATTCTCTTTTTGTTAGCTTTTGCATTTGATTTTGTTTCTACATTCCAATCTTATTTGAAAAGAGGAATTGTTGTATTCCTTCTTCTTAGAATCAAAATCAAATAGAGCTAAGCCCATCTAGTTTAATTTAAAATCAATTAGAACCTAGAACCATTTTAAAGTGAGTATTGGACATTGAACTTCTATATTCGAACTTCTACTCCGATTGGTTCTTCCGGGCTGCTTCAAAAAGGAGAAATTTAGGTATTTTACATTATTGTAATTTACATTCCTTTTGGTTTATTTTGAGATTTTCCAAAAAAATCTCATTGTGGCGGTTATCTGAGGAGAGCCAGAAAACTCAAAAAGTGAGTTTTTGGATTGTGTAAGCCCAAGTTTAAAAAGACACAATTGTGAAGGTTTTAGGTGAACTTGTGAAAATCTATTTTAATAGTGAACGTTAATATCCACTGTGTGAGGATATTATGAGTGAAGTAGCTGTGTGGCTGTTTTATAACAGTTGGTATACACGTAGGCGAACCATTATAATCCTTTGTGTTTTGTGGTTGTACGATTTATATTTCCTATCTTTGATTATTCATTTGTGGGATGTATATGTGGATGTAAATGTTGTAATCATTTTATTTCAAGCATTGTGGGAAATGTTGTAATAGTTTAAAATTTACTTCTTGCTATTCCTTTATTGGTTTGAGATTCAGTTTCTTTATTTGTTCTACCAAGGTTGCCCTGCCATTTTTATGGTGTATGGTTGTCCTTAGAATAATCAATTTTTGAGATTACATTTTATTCATTCATTTATTTATTCCTCTTCATTTTGAGTTTTTGATACAAAGACCTTTCTAGAAATAAGTTTGTCCTACCATAAACCCTTGGTTTTTGGTGTAAGGTTGTCCTTAGAACAATATTTGTATCAACCTCTCAAGACTTGAATTTTGTAGGTGTCTTTCATTTCAACATTGTTGTTTGATTTATTTATTTGGTTGTATCTTTTTATTTGATTCCGCTGTACTTATTCTTAAATTTGGCATAGTCCTATTCACCCACCCCCCCTTTAGGACATATAGCTAGGCCATTTCAAGTGGTATCAGAGCCTAATAGCTCGCTTTTAATTCTTTATTCTTGGATTTATTTTCTGAGCTAACGATCTAAGCTATATAAGATGTTAAATTTTGATAGCCTATCACTCACTAGGCCTCCACCCTTTGATGGCTCCAATTATGCTTATTGGAAAGTCAGGATGAGAATCTTCTTAAAATCCATTGATGAAAGTGTGTGGCTAGCCACAGTGAATGAATGGACCCCTCCTACCACTGAAGTAACTAGAATCGATGGTTCAAAAACAATGAGAGTAACTCCTTATTTCTCATGGACCACACTTCAAAAAAGTGAAAGTAGTGCAAATGCTAAAGCACTAAATGCAATCACTTACGTACTATCACCGGATGAATTCAAAAGAATTATATTCTGTGATTCTGCAAAGCAAGCATAGGATATTTTAGAAATGACACACGAGGGTACATCAATTGTCAAAAAATCTAAAGTCCAACTCCTCACAACTAAATTTGAAGAAATTCATATGAAGGAAAATGGAATGTTTATGAATTTTTATACAAGATTAAATGACATCGTAAACTCTATGTGGGGTCTTGGCGATAAAATTCTAAAAAGTAAAGTGTGTGCAAAGATACTACATTCACTTCCTGAATGGTTCAACTCTAAGGTAACCGCGATTCAGGAACTTCATGATACAGACACTATGAGGGTAGAAGAATTAGTTGGATCTTTACAAACCTACGAGTTAAATTTTAAAGATCCTAAAGGAAAATCTATTGCCCTTAAGTCTTCTAAAGATGTTTCTCATGAAAATCATTCTGATTTAGAAAATTCTGAAGACGATATGACCCTTTTAGTTAAAAAGTTTTATAAAATTTTCAAAACCAAAAAGAGGGTTGATTTTCAAAAAGCTAATGAGAAAAAAAGATCAAAATCTAAATCTAAGCCTTAGAAATCTTTAAAAGAGAGTCAATGTTACAACTTTCAAGAATATGGGCATTTAGCAAACAATCGTCCTAAAAAGGACAAACTCAAAAAAGAAGAGTATGTTGGCTACTTGGGACGAATCCTCTGATTTTGAAGCCTCTTCTGATTCACAAGATTCTGAAGTCGAGTTGGGTAATGGAGTGAAAGCCCTTATGACTCTAGCCAAATTCACATTTTCAGATAATGATTCAACAAGTGAAGAAAATCTGAACAATGAATGTGAAAATGAAGATGATCTTTAAGATGCTTACAATGCCTTATATAAGGAAAGTTATAAAATTGTTGTTAAACTTAAACTTCAGAAAGAAAGATTTTCAAAGATTAGAGAAAATTTTGAATCTCTTGTTTTAGAAAAATCTCATATTTTAGACTATTTTCAAAAATGCAAATGTGATTTGGATTTCAAAAACTCTCAGATTGAAAGTCTGAAATCTGAGAATGAAAGTCTTAAACTTGAAGTCTCTTCTCTTTTAAGTTTAAAGGATATATGGAAGTATGCCCAAGGAGATCCAAAATTAGAAAAACTTTTATCTAGATTAAGGAAATGTGGCGATCGATCCGGTTTGGGCTACGAGAAAAATGTTCCTCTTAAACATAAGAATATGTCTCCTAAGTTTGTAAAAAGTGAGACCTTGAACTAAAAAGGGAAAAGTACAAATCAAGTTTTTTCTTAAACTACTTTTCAAAAACAAAAAAACATTCATAAATTTCAGAACTGAAACCCTTTAGCTGAGAAAATAGTTGATCTTCTTAAGGAGCTCTTAAAATCTAACTCAGTGGGTCACTCTAACTATAACAACAATAAAAAAAGACCCACTATACTCCTAAACCTAAAACTGTTATGAAATGGGTTCCTAAGGTTGCCTGCTTGGTTGTCCACACTGCTTTCAAAGCTACAAGCCATTCAAAGTGGTACCTAGATAGTAAATGCTACAGGCATATTACAGGAGACAAGGCTTTATTCACCGATCTCAAAGATATGACTGATGGGTCAGTCACATTTGGTGATGGTAGCAACTGCAAGATTATTGGCCAAGGTACGGTTCAACTCTATAACCTTCCCTTATTCAAGAATGTTTTATATGTTGAGGGATTAAAACACAACCTGTTAAGCATATCTCAAATATGCGATAACAATCATAATGTGAAAATTTTCAATCAAGGTTGTGAAATCATAAATAAAAAGGGATCTGTATTATTAACTAGTCGTAGAACTTCTGAAAACTGCTATATTGTAAGCGATGACAGCTCTTCTACTCAAACGTGCTACATGGTCCATACCGACGAAATAGAATTATGACATAAACGCCTTGGACATGTACACTATCGTAATTTATACAGATTGAGAAAAAGAGAACTAATAAGCGGTCTACCTAAATTACAAAAGTTAGACAAAATATATGGCGAATGCCAACTAGGCAAGCAAACAAGGAGCTCTCATAAGAAGGTGAACTCCAATGCCACATGAAGACCACTCGAACTTCTCCATATGGATCTTATTGGACCTACCAGGATGGAAAGTCGAGGTGGCAAAAAATACATTTTGATAATCGTAGACGATTTTTTCAGATTCACTTGGGTAGATTTTTTAAGGGATAAATCAGAAACTCTTGATGAAGTGAAAAAGATTATCAGACGTATTCAATCTGAAAAAGGTTCTCAAGTCAGTAAGATCCGTAGTGATCATGGATTTGAGTTTGAAAATAGCAGTTTTAAGAAATTCTGTAGTGATCAGGGAATATCATATGAATTCTCTACGCCCAAAACACCACAACAAAATGGAATTGTGAAAAGGAAAAATAGAGTGCTTCAAGAAATGGGGAACATAATGTTGAATACTATGAAGCTCCCTAGAAATCTTTGGGCTGAAGCAGTGAATACCACCTGCTATATTATTAACCAAGTTTATACTTGTAAATCTAATAACAAAATGGCTTATGAACTATGGTTTGATAAGAAGCTTACTGTCAAATACTTTCGAGTTTTTGGTAGCAAGTGCTATATTTTGCGTGACTGTAAAAATCTGGGAAAGTTCGACACAAAAAGTGATGAAGGGATGTTTTTAGGATATGCTTTAAATAGTCGAGCATATCGAGTTCTTAATAAGAGGGCTAGTGTGATTCAAGAATCAATTAATGTGGTCATAAACGATCACTTGAATACACCTGCCCCAAGTTCAAACCATGATGAAGTTCTTTTAATTGACAAACCAGATACTTCATCAAATCAAGTAAACTCTGAATTGAGGACTGTTAAAGATCATCCAACCACTCATATTCTTGGAAACCCTCTCACAGGTGTGCGCACTCGTAGACAATTAAAAGACATATGTAATTACGTATGCTTTACATCTTAGATAGAACTGGTAAATGTAAAAGAAGCTCTTTCTGATGAAAACTGGATAGTTGCTATGCAGGAAGAACTTAATCAATTTGTTCAAAATGATGTCTGGTATCTTGTTCCTAGACCAAAAGATAAACATATAATTGGAACAAAGTGGATATTCAAAAATAAGTCTGATGAACTTGGTAATATAATTCGAAACAAGGTAAGACTGGTTGTACAAGGGTACACTCAAATTGAAGGTATTGATTACGATGAAACCTTTGCACCCGTTGCTCGCCTTGAATTAATTAGACTTTTTATATCCAGTGCATTCTTTAAAAAATTTAAAAATTATCAAATGGATGTAAAGAGTGCCTTCTTAAATGGTGATTTACATGAAGAAGTATATGTTGAACAACCTACAGGGTTTGAACACCCTAAGTTTACTAATCATGTATACCGTCTTAAAAAAGCTCTCTATGGTCTAAAACAAGCTCCCAGGGCATGGTATGAAAAATTGACTAAGTTTTTACTCAGTCATAATTTTTAAATGGGGAGTGTCGATAAGACGCTCTTTGTTAAGAAAAATAACGATAATATCTTAATGGTTTAGATTTATGTTGATGATATTATTTATGGATCAACTTGTACTAACATGACTATTGAGTTTGCAGATTTAATGAAATCTAAGTTTGAAATGAGCATGGTTGGGGAATTGAATTATTTTCTAGGGTTGCAAGTAAAATAACAACCTGATAGAATTTTCATTTCTTAGACCAAATATGCTCTGAACTTGATTAAAAGATTCGGATTTGAGAATGGTAAGAATTTTGATACTCCTATGAGTACAACTTCAAGTCTCTCAAAGGATTCTACAGGTAAAGATGTGGATCCTAAATTGTATCATAGCATGATTGGTAGTTTGCTTTATTTAACTGCTAGTAGACCTGATATTGCTTTCAGTGTTGGTATTTGTGCAAGATATTAGTCTAATCTTAAAGAGTCACATTTAACTGCTGTTAAGCAGATTATGCGATATGTCACAAGTTCAGTAAATTTGGGTCTCTGGTATCCATATGATACTAGTGTTCAGTTGGCAGGGTATACTGATGCTGATTGGGCTGGAAATATCGATGATAGAAAATCAACCAGTGGTGGTTGTTTTTATATTGAAAATTGCTTGGTCTCTTGGTTTAGAAAGAAACAAAGTTCTATATTACTCTCTACTGCTGAGGTTGAATACATCACAATTGAAAATGCATGTACTTAGCTTGTTTGGATGAAACGTATGTTAAGTGATTATGGAATTACATAAGATTTAATGGCTTTACATTGTGATAATTCCAGTGCTATAAATATTTCAAAAAATCCAATCCAGCATTCACGTACCAAGCACATCTACATTAGGTATCATTATATTTGTGAATTTGTAGAAGAAAAAATAATATCTTTGGAATACATTCCGACAGAGACTCAACTTGCTGACATTTTTACTAAATCGCTCGACAAAAGAATGTTTAATAAATTGAAATTTGATCTTAGTATGTGCATTCTAAATTGATTATTCATGCATTTGTGTATTATAGTGTGAATTTATATGTTTAAATTATAAATTTTTGTGATAATTACATATTTTTTTATTGGTACTCGACTGGTCGTGAATGTACACGACTGGTCCTGGTACGACCGGTCGTGGATAGTTCAAGACCGGTCGTGGAGCGTGTTGGGTGCTTTAATTTTGGGAAAATTTCATCTTCCTCATTTTTAACTTTCTCTCCAACGAGCCAACGTCCGACCAGTCGAACCCACCGACCTGATCTTCAAGGTTAGTGCATTTTATTGGTCAATTTGTCAGATTCAAGTTCTATTCTCTACTTTATTTACATTGGAGTGCTTGATTTCAAACTTTGTGGAGATTTTAGGGTTTTTCTTCTACAATTGCTGATCTAAGAAAACCTATCTCTACTTCCTTTGAATTTTCTTGTTCTTTTGTATTTCTTTGTAGAAATGGATGCTAGAGGGAAAAAGAAAACAACCCGTGGTCCATCATCCTCTAGATCAGCTCCAATAACTCAGCGCCATCTTCATTCACCTAAAAATGATCCTTCATATGTACTGGATTTGCATTTGCGCAATGTTATCGTTGACAAAGCTGTTGATCTTAACCACATTGCTCCATTGGGTATCTTTCCTCTCCTCCAAGCTGTAGGATGGGATAACATCTTACATTGGGGAGGGCCTGCATACCAATCTATTGCACCATCCATATTTGCATGCATCTCTACTCTTTTTTTTTTTTACTGAGAATTTAACATTTCAAATAGAAGCTAGAGAAGGCCCTTTTGATGTAGACTGTCATTTAATATATGACCTTATGGAAATACCTGTTAATGATGAGGGTATCCCCATTCATATTCTAACTAAAAAACCCTCAGAAACAGAAAAATGACAGCTTACCAGAGCATTATGTAACATGAATGTGCAATGGAGTCAAAAAGGTAATGTGCTCCCTTCAAGGTATTTGTTACCCAGATATAGAGTCCTCCATAGAATCTTTACTTCAAATCTGTATCCGCGGTCCGGTAATAAAATAGAGTTGACTTCATTTATGGTTCATGTTTTACACTTAGTTGTTTCTAGTACTAAAATTTGTCTTCCATCTTTAATTTGTCATTCCATCATTCAGTTTCGTCTTCATCCAGGTCATAGTGATATACCGTTTGCCTATCTCATGACTGTGTTGGCTTTACATACGTTGGTCGCTATACCTGTTGGAGAGACTCCTATCCATAATCTGATTTTTAACAACTTAAATATAAATAAAATGAAGTTGGAATTGGCTCCTAGCCAAGTGGATGGTGGTGATGGAGCTGGAGTTGGGAATGAAGAAGAAGCTGATGATCTTTCTCCTGATGACATAAACATGGATGATATTTTTGATGAAAATGAGTCTGATTCTGCTAATGATCCTGATTATGAACCATTTGAGTTTGATGCGCGTCTGCCTGCACTTGAGGAGAAAGTAGAAAACATGAATGTTGCCCATGATTTACAGTTCAAATATATGCGCAAGTATCTTAGGCGCTTAAACAAGAGCATGCATCAACTTGATCCTACCATACCTGCTCCGTCTTCAGGTTCTGATTGAGTGGTTTTCTCTTTGGTCTGTAATAATTTTAAGTTTACTTTTGTTGAATTGTGAACTTTCTATGGTTTACTGACTTTAGTTTGAACTTTTGAACTCTTAATGCCTTATTGAACTTTTATCTTGACTCCTTGCTTGCTCCTGTTTATTGTTTTCTTCTTCCTTTGTCATATTGTGCCAAAAAGGGGGAGAAATTTATGTGCTACTCAAGAGGAGTAATTCAGGGGGAGTAGAGTATGTAAAATTGTAAAATTTTGCTTCTGTGTGTTTGTGCATGACAAACTGGTGCATGATTCTTTAACTAGGCTGTTATTGGTTTCCTTTTATAACCTGTGCATAATTCTTTGTATTCATATTGGTGTTATATTATTATTGAGTGTTTTGTCACAAATTTGACAAAGGGGGAGATTGTAAGTGTTGTGGCCTCATGCTCCTTTGGTTGTCAAATTTTGTGGTGCCAAAACCTCTATTTGTGTCTTGTGTTTGTATGTTGATATATATATATATATATATATATATATATATATATATATATATATATATATATATATATATATATATATATATATATATATATATATATGTATGTTTAAGACACTGCATCACAATGCTTCAAGACACTACAATACAATGCTTCAAGTCAAGTAAGGTGATCGATTTCAAGAAAGAAATGCAAGGTCATGTATTTTGTCCTCTTTTATAAGCATCAATGTTCAGAGCTACATCGATAAGAAGAGTGTGTGTTCAAGACTCAAGTATAACTCAAGATGAAGTTTAATTTCAAGCTGTAGAAGATCTCAAGATTAAGCTACATCAAGTAGAGATCTCAAGCTTCATAAGGTTCAAAGGTCAACCATCATCTGAAAGAATGAAGTTTCAATGTTCATACTTCATGTCCTAGGTATGAATGACCTTAGATTGACCTTAGGGTAGGTCATTTTGTAAACATAATTCAAACTAAATATTTTTATATGATTTTGTTCTGTTCTAAGACTAGTCCTGCACCTTATTCGACTAGTCCTAGCACTGCCACGACTATTCCAAGAGATTCTAAGATCAGTCCTAAGTTTGTTGGAATTTTTTAAATATTTTTGTTCGTCCACGACTAGTCCTGGAATCTGGTCGACCGGTTGTGTGAACAGTGTTGACTCGTCCTTCGACCAGTCTTAGTTCTACGACTCAAAGTCCAGCAACTAAACTGGAGGTCCTACGACCAGTCGTGAGAGGCCTATTGTAAGACTCGTATCGTAGTCCGTACTGTTCCGTCGACTACCGCGATCCTTCTCGTCGAATTTCGGCAATCCGCGACCAGTAATCAACGTTTGCGTACGACCGTAAGTCGTATCCTATACATTTGAGTCGGTTTAATCTGAGACTTGTATCATTCGGACCACACTGTCACCGCGGTTCCAACACCGCAACTCATGCACCGATCCGATACTAAGACGAGGTGATGTGGACCCATGTTCAGTTCGAGGAAAAATACCACACGTTGTAAATCCTAAGAAAATCTCTACAAAATGTCAAATCAATCCCATCAATCACCTCTCATGTCAAGTATAAAACACCCATGCTTTCTTTCTTCACAAGTCAAACAAACCCCAGAGTTAACCAACCTCTCACCTCACCCATCACTCACCTCACCCATCACTCACTTCCCATCACTCCATCACTCCTTACATCCCATCTCTCTCCCTCATTTCTCAACACATCCCAAGCAAGAGAAAGAGCTCACGTCCAAGCCTTCCCATGGAGAGAAAATGCATGTGTGAGGCCCACTTCCCACTCCAAAACCCATCATCCTAGCCATCCATTTCTCATCTCCACCATCAAAGTGAAGCATAAGGAAATAGGCTTTCCAACGGACCAAGGAGATCGTTAGGTGGGTGTTTTCCATAGGCCTAGATTTTACTTTTATGATGAAGGGCCAAGTGAGGCCTACCGATTAATGGTATGAATCTCACTTGGGACCTTAGGTGTGGTCGATGGCCCACCTTGATCCTCATGATCATTCGATAATGGGGCCATTCTCCATGGACTCCATCATGATGTTTATATTTCCTTGCATAAAGAGGTCATATAGACCGTTCATTTTGGGTGGAGAGGGATCTCCACCGTTGATCTTTTATTTGGAGGGCTCATATGCAATGGGACCCATTGATGTATGATTGGATGCTTAAAACGGAGGACACATAGTGTTGGGGTCCCTCCATCATGCGTGTCCCACTCTCTCTCTCTCTCTCTCTCTCTCTCTCTTTCCTATTGTATGAGATGTTGTGGCCATGTGGCCACTCGGATGGACCCCACATTGATGCATGTTTTATCCACACAATTCATGTGTATGGTGGCCCACCTGGATCGTCTGAAGGTGGGGCCCACCATAAGATGTGTTGTGTCCGGATAAGAAGAGGAAAAATAAATAAATAAATAAACCATCCAGCTCACCTGGATGGAAATAAAAATATCAGTTTTGTTTTAAATTTGGGGTGGGTCACTTGTAAAGGCGCCACATTGATGTATGTATTTAATCTAAGCTGTCCATCCTCTTTCCCAACTCATTTTAGGCATTGAGCCAAAAAATGAGGATGATCCGAGTATCTGGTGGGCCATAGTTTTAAAAACAGTATCATTACCATTGAAATCAATCCAGATTTTTCTTACAAGCTAAAAAAGGCCTAATATTGGTCTTGATAAAATTGTTATGAGCTGTGGAATCCAATGGCTGGAGTGGATTCATCAGATGCGAGCCCCACACCCAAAAAACCTTGGAAAAACAGGTTTCTTTTTAAAAAAAATAAATAAAAGAAGCAGCAAGGCTGCTGCTGGCCAGAGGCGCAGGCAGCGCCTGCGCTTGGTGGGCGGGCGGATGCCAGGGCACCCACGGCCCCACATGTGGGCCCCACCTTGATGTTTATTTTCCATCTAACCCGTCCATATGGTGGGCCCCTACCTTAAGCAGGCCCCACCAAAAAATCATCTTGATCCAGATCTCAGGTGGCCCATACCACAAGAAACAGCTGTGATTGAACTCTACCATTGAAACCTTTTTGGGCCCACGAAAATTTTGAATCAATCTGATGTTTGTTTTTCCTATTCATCCAGGTCTTTGTGACCTTATCAACAGGTTGGATGGTAAGTAAACATTATGGTGGGCCCTCACGTGGAGCCCACAGTGATGTATGTTGTACTCCCACCGTCCAGGTGTACGGTGGAGTCCACAATGATATATGCGTTTTATTACCACCGTCCGGACGGACGGTGGGGTCCTCTGTGATGTATGTATTTTTCATACCGTCCAGCCATTTTCTTTGGCTGCTGGACGGATGGTGGGACCCACCATGATGCACGTGCTGCATCCCATCCCTCCAACCATTTTAAAAGATCATTTTAGCGCATGAGTTAAAGGATGAGACAGATTTAAAGTTCAAATGGACCCCACCATGTGAAGAAGTAGACAATGACGCCCACCGTTCAAGAAATTTCTAAGGGCCGTAGTAAGTTTCCCATTAAGTTAATAATTGTTCCCACTTCATCTATCACTATGATAATTTAGGGATAGGTTGGATGAAAAAATATATTTTTGATGGGCCTTAGGAATTTTAATGGTGGAGATCATTACCACCACTTATGTTTGGTGTGGCCCATTTTGTATGCATGTGGTCCATGTGGTGTAGCCCACTTACCACATTTATGGCCCATTGTTAAGGCCCACCTTGGTTGTATAAGGCCTGTGTTGAAGCCTGCCTTGATAAATATGAGGCCCATATTATGAGGGCCCATTGTGATGTATTAGGGCCTATGGGTTGAGGCCCATTCTGATGTATTAGGGCTCATGGGTTGAGGCCCATTATGATGTATTCAAAGCCCCATGGGTTATGACCCATTGCAATGTACATAAGGCCCATTGATGCGTCCCACTTGATTTATATAAGGCCCATACGAGGCGACCCATTTGATGTATTCGAGGCCTATAGGCCGTCCTTAGGGTCCATTGCAATGTGTGATCCCTCCATGGTTTGTGTAATGATGTAACACCCTGGATTTTGGCTAATCTGGGATTAGACGTCCTTAAGCAATGGGTTAACTAAAACACCTGAAAAATCGCTTAGAACCCAATTCCATAGCCAAAGAAATCACGTAGGATTAATTCCTTTGAAAAATAAGTGTAAGTTAGCTAGCGCGACGCTGGAGTAGCTGGGAAATAGTCCCTGATCACTTTAAATACGTTCTACAAGACCCAAATCGAGTAGAACCAACGACTCTATAATACTCTATAACCTCGGACCAAACTCTGAGCAGGTTTGTTCTTTGGACCACTTTGAATCTTTGTATTGGATCTAGACTGCACGTCGAAAGTCTGATACCTCCTATCTTAGACCATTAGAACCGCCTAGCTGGACTTGACACTCATTCCGAAAATCCTCGGACCAAACTCTGAGCAGGTTTGTTCTCTGGACCACTTTGAATCTTTGTATTGGATCTAGACCGCACGTCGAAAGTCCGATACCTCCTATCTTAGACCATTAGAACCGTCTAGCTGGACTTGACACTCATTCCGAAAATCAAGTCAAACCGATAATCACAGGCTATTTCATTGAGCCCGGACCGAAGAGAGTGCGAATAGGGACATAGTTGGAATTTCAAATTCAAATCTGGCACACTACTTGACGCGTCAGTATTGAGCATTCTGACCGTCAGAATTTATCCAGATTACACCCTTGGATCAGAAGAAATTTCTATTTTATATCATGAGACTTTCAGCCCTGATCTACGTGCGGTGACCGCTGGACTGAAACTGGTCCGCCACGTGCGATCTGCGGACCCAGCCGGACTGAAAACTTAATACGTGCTAGATCTGGTACGCGTGAGCTTAAGTCCGATCGCATTCGGCCAGGGGACCACCAGAAAGCATCTTTTGGACCGAAATAGCTCCGAATAGGATATGCACTAAGTAAACTTCGTTCCCGAGCCTGTTTTCGGCGTTTTTAAGCTTATAAAAGGGGTTGAAACCCTCATTCCTCTCTCCCATCCAAAATTGCAAAAATCCCTAGATTGGGAGAGAGAAAAGTGAGAGTTTGTGAGAGAGAGTAGGAGAGAATTTCTTGCTGCTCGTGCCACCTGCTGCAAGTGCCTAAGCAACGCGCTCCAATCACTTTCCCGGCGATTCCAACGCACTTCTAGGTGAGAAAAACCTTCAACACTTGCTGATTTAAGCTTCCGTCAATTCCATTAGCGATGTAGCTTATGTAGCTTGTGTATTAGGTTCCCTATTCGCCGTAGACGAAGCGTGTACGCTCCGTTCGAATTGATACGCTTCTAGGAGAAAAAGGTGCGGATTTTAGACGCTTTGATTGACTGTTTCCAAAGCTTTCAATGTCGTTTAATAGAGATTATCGACGGCAATGCCGTTTGACATGTACAACATGCTGTCCATTTCCTGTTTCGTAAACTAGCAAAGAATATGAGATTTAGGGCATTTTAGTCATTTGTAGGAAGTATAGATTTCGTTCATATTTTGCTGATGTGATTTCTTAATTTTTTGGGACTATGCTTAGTCCAGGCAGTCAGTAACCGAGCGAATTCGTGGTTAGCTTATCTTCACCATGAACGACGCGTCGATGAACGCGAGCCGTGTTCTGGAGTTGGCGGCAGTGGTTAGGCTACACGAAGTGTTTTACGCACTTCATGTCGTCAACTTGAGATTCGATCGCGCTAGTCGAGCCCGTCAAGTAACCCGACTGGCCATTGTATGTTCACCCTGCATGAGTCATAACTGCTTGAACCTAGGGTACTGAACTTACCATTGTAAACCCTGTTAACCATGGTACCTTGATCCACGAAGACTCATGAGCCGGGCATGGTGGTATGGGACACCGTGGTCGAGCTGTCGGCCTACGCTGGAGCCACAAACCTCCCCGTAGTGACCAGTGAGCACCTGTCTCGTGAGCAGATTATGGTGGTATGGGACACTATATTCTTGCTGTCGGCCTACATTGATAAGGTGATGGGGGAGCGGTGCAACGAGTGCGTGCAACAGCCCTGACAGCCCTTGCAGCGACCTACAAAATATACATCGTATGAGATTACTAGGAGTGACGACCCTAAACAGTATCTGTGTTGGGATTGATATAAGGGAGGTACCTTAGTTTCCCAATCCTGCTGTTTAAATGGACTAATAACAACTTGGAAATCATATCACCATAACATTGCATGTGCCTGGAAGATGTGGAGCACTCTAGGGAGTGTGGCATGCCGCGGTCGTAAGATGTTGCCGTATGAGGGAGATCGTCGGTGAGGGCATACATCACGTCATGTCATATTGCATTAACAACAGTATTAGGATTGTTTGAATTACTGCTTTACTATTATCGCATGATTGATTTGATAACATGCTAATCTCTGCTTCTTATCCCACTGAGTTGATCACTCATTTTCACATTACGGGATGGTGTTTCCGGACACCCACCAGTCCCTATTGTGATTGCAGATGATGGCGCGGCCTGCGAGGCGGTGCTGGACTTGATGAGGATGAGGAGGATCTCTCCTTTATGCATGATCTGATTGACGGGATTACAGGGAGGTTGATTAGATACCTTGACACTTGTCATTTTATATTTTTAGAACACTCATGTATATTCCTTTTTGTTCACTTTTGGAGCATACATGTATGTATATAACCTGGTAATATGTTCACACTCTGGAGACATACAACAGTTTATATATGTTATACGTACTATCACAGTCTTCCGCTTACAAATTTAACTGTCTCTGGAGTATGATATGCTGTTCTGGCTTAATCTCACTCATGTTTAATACATTATCATAGACAACATTCAATCATACATATCTATGTTGCATAAATAACATTTTGGAACTCGGGAGTTGGGTTTTTGCTCGACCCCCCGATTTTTGGGATGTTACAGATGGTATCAGAGCATGATTTGGATTAAACCGGGCCTGAGTTATGGTCACGCGACGTACGCTGTCGCTTCTTTCAAGTTAGGTGGGTGCGAGAAGTGTCTAGAAACACTCATAGGATCGCAGATTCGCCAATAGGCGAAGTCTATTCGAACCGATCGCACGATCGAGTCTGTAACGCATATCGGGTCGCGTGAAGCAACCCGAATAGCTCCTAGGTCGTAGGAAGTCGGGTTGAGACGTTCTTTGAATGATTTTAAACCCGTAAAAGTAAATCCTTGGGCCGTGGGATGACCACGACTCCTGTATTCAATCGCTAGGGCTTAAAAATCCCGTTTCACTAAAAATCTTTAAAATTCTTCTTCTCATCACTCCAATCTTTAATTATTTCTTATCCTTTTCATATTAGGCATCAATCCTAATATGAAAATAATGTAAAATCATACTTTCACAAAATTTTACAGTGAATAGTAAAATTTCATGAAAAATGGATATAAGGCCATTCTAACTTCACTTTCTTTAGCAACTAATAGTCTAGATGGAGGTACTAGCTCCTTCTACCCCAAAATCATATGCTGCATGATAGGGTTTTATATTCGGGATTGTGGATTGGTTCTGGAAAGCCCCGAATACATGTTTGGGCCTATATAGGTCAAAATACAATGAACCAAGGTGGGGGACACACATTTTTAGGGTCCCTGGACCATGGGGGACCAGACCCATGTGGTCCCACCGAACCAAACAGGGAGTTGGTCGGCGATGCCATCGCCGGTTCGGCGATGCATCGCCGACCAGTGGGCCCCACTCTGGCCGGCCTTCGGTCCGGTGATGTTTGGGGTGTTGTATGGCCCCCTGGTATGTGGGTCATCCCTCATAACCCCCCAAAAAACTCCACTTCCTTCACAAACAGCCCCTCCCCTAGCCCCATTTATGTTTTCTTGCTGCCCTAACCCAAATTTGTGGTTCCAAACCACTCCCAAATCCATTCCCTGCTGAAAACGACCACACTCCTTCACTCCATGGCTGTTTACAGCCTTCCCTCTTGAAGATCTCATTGGTTGGAGCTCTTAAAACCCCCAAATCGAGCTGAATTCGTGAGGTGCTCCATTCCCCTTTTTCATTCTCTTTTCTTTCTGAAAATACATCCTAGGGGGGCTTGAAGCATCCCTCTACAACGCCTAGATCTCCCTTTTCTATTTTGGTTAGCCATTTCCTTACATTTCTCCCATTTTTCATGGCTATTGTTAAGCTGTTTTAGCCTTTTTCTCTCTTTCCACCATCCTCCCTCTCAATCCTATTTCTCCATTTTCTTTGCTTAAGGGATACTGAAAATATATGGCCGAGAGAGCTCTAGTAAGCAACAGACAGTATTAGACTCGACAGTGATAAAGAAGGTAAGTCGGGACTGTGGTAGAGTCCTTTGGTAGCAATAGGCATCTGTGACTTTGTCTTGTAGATGTTTGCTTACCATTTTGAAATCTCTGTGTTTTGTTGTTGTTAGGTTTAGTGACATCAGAGGTAGAAAGTGTAGAACCTTTTTCCGTGTATTGTGACTAGCATGCTACTCCCAATCCCAACATGGGACTAGGAATGCGGTTCCATTTAATACAACTAAGCGCTACCGGCCACATAGGCCCTAGGCGTTTTGGATCTAGTGTTAGCACTCCTAGATTTGAAGGGTCTGACGACATAAGAAAGCCAATTCTATTTAGACAATTTGGACCCTATGCAATAGAACAACTCCCTGTAGTAGAAATGGTATGGAACCATTTAACGTATAAACTTAGGCTTTGGACTATAGCTACTGAGTTACAGACTAGCCTACTAGTTACCTTAAGTAGTGTAAAGCCTGTATATGCTAAAGAATTGTAGGTTAGATTTGGTTGAAGTAGAACCTTATTTCTTCGATAGATCCCCTTATGACTTATAGACTGCTGTTGTTGCCCATGGGAAGGAACCATACACTCTCAGGAAACATTTATAAATCCCTCAGATTGAACTTAGAATGTACTAGCACGCCCCTTAGAATTGCCTTCCCCAAGGGCTTATTGCATTCGGGAATGCGGAATAAAGGAACTACATGTAAGCGATGTATTCGCGGTTTGAATCGACTTCTTAATCCTAGTGATTACCAATAAATCCAATGCTCTGATCAAGCAGAGGGTCGGCATCGGCTAGGATTAAGAACTGATACGAAGAATTTTCTGTCAGAGTCTCGGCAGAAGGTCAATGTATCCGGCTTAGACCCACTACACAACCTTTCTTCCGTGATGGCCCAACCACCTACAACCAAACGGGATCACATTGCCTTTGGGAAATGGCGAGGACTTAAAGCCAGTAGAGAATTCGACATCTTGCCACCAACTCATACCTGCCCCTGACCTTAACCACAATAGAGATTAGGCCCATCTCTATCGCCATAGATACCAATGCCATAGAACGCATCATTAGCAACGAAAGCCACTGTAATGAGAGGTTGTTTCCATTTTAGATTAAGGATAGCCCCTAAGTTGCGCCTCGTTCCGATATACGGAGCGATGCATAGATTCTTGAACTTAAGTAAAACCAAGTTTTAAGGGGGGTAGAACGTATGGAGTCCAATCCGATTAGGTTAGTCAACGCCCCTGTTCAATCAGAGTGGTGTAGCGGAAGCGTGGTCGGCCTCTTCCCCACTGGCCCAAGATCGAAACCTTTGAGTTATGATATACGTACGATTAGGTTATTAAGTAGGATTGAACCTCCCTTAGAAAAGTATTCCTTGCTCTTCGCCAATGTCGGGGACAACATTGTGTTTTAAGGGGGGTAGATTGTAACACCCCAGATTTTGGCTAATCTGAGATTAGACGTCCTTAGGCAATGGGTTAACTAAAACACCTGAAAAATCGCTTAGAACCCAATTCCATAGCCAAAGAAATCACGTAGGATTAATTCCTTTGAAAAATAAGTGTAAGTTAGCTAGCGCGACGCTGGAGTAGCTGGGAAATAGTCCCTGATCACTTTAAATACGTTCTACAAGACCCAAATCGAGTAGAACCAACGACTCTATAATACTCTATAATCTCGGACCAAACTCTGAGCAGGTTTGTTCTCTGGACCACTTTGAATCTTTGTATTGGATCTAGACCGCACGTCGAAAGTCCGATACCTCTTATCTTAGACCATTAGAACCGCCTAGCTGGACTTGACACTCATTCCGAAAATCAAGTCAAACCGATAATCACAGGCTATTTCATTGAGCCCGGACTGAAGAGAGTACGAATAGGGACATAGTTGGAATTTCAAATTCAAATCTGGCACACGGCTTGACGCGTCAGTATTGAGCGTTCTGACCGTCAGAATTCATCCAGATTACACCCTTGGATCAGGAAAAATTTCTATTTTATATCATGAGACTTTCAGCTCTGATCTACGTGCGGTGACCGCTGGACTGAAACTGGTCCGCCACGTGCGATCTGCGGACCCAGCCGGACTGAAAACTTAATACGTGCTAGATCTGGTACGCGTGAGCTTAAGTCCGATCGCATTCGGCCAGGGGACCACCAGAAAGCATCTTTTGGACCGAAGCAGCTCCGAATTGGATATGCACTAAGTAAACTTCGTTCCCGAGCCTGTTTTCGACGTTTTTAAGCTTATAAAAGGGGTTGAAACCCTCATTCCTCTCTCCCATCCGAAATTACAAAAATCCCTAGATTGGGAGAGAGAAAAGGTGAGAGTTTGTGAGAGAGAGTAGGAGATAATTTCTTGCTGCTCGTGCCACCTGCTGCAAGTGCCTAAGCAACGCGCTCCAATCACTTTCCCGGCGATTCCAACGCACTTCTAGGTGAGAAAAACCTTCAACACTTATTGATTTAAGCTTCCGTCAATTCCATTAGCGATGTAGCTTATGTAGCTTGTGTATTAGGTTCCCTATTCGCCGTAGACGAAGCGTGTACGCTCCGTTCGAATTGATACGCTTCTAGGAGAAAAATGTGCGGATTTTAGATGCTTTGATTGACTGTTTCCAAAGCTTTCAATGTCGTTTAATAGTAGATTATCGACGGCAATGCCGTTTGACATGTACAACATGCTGTCCGTTTCCTGTTTCGTAAACTAGCGAAGAATATGAGATTTAGGGCATTTTAGTCATTTGTAGGAAGTATAGATTTCATTCATATTTTGCTGATGTGATTCCTTAATTTTTTGGGACTATGCTTAGTCCAGGCAGTCGGTAACCGAGCGAATTCGTGGTTAGCTTATCTTCGCCACGAACGATGCGTCGATGAACGCGAGCCGTGTTCTGGAGTTGGCGGCAGTGGTTAGGCCACACGAAGTGTTTTACGCACTTCATGTCATCAACTTGAGATGCGATCGCGCTAGTCGAGCCCGTCAAGTAACCCGACTGGCCATTGTATGTTCACCCTGCATGAGTCATAACTGCTTGAACCTAGGGTACTGAACTTACCATTGTAAACCCTGTTAACCATGGTACCTTGATCCACGAAGACTCATGAGCCGGGCATGGTGGTATGGGACACCGTGGTCGAGCTGTCGGCCTACGCTGGGGCCACAAACCTCCCCATAGTGACCAGTGAGCACCTGTCTCGTGAGCAGATTATGGTGGTATGGGACACTATATTCTTGCTGTTGGTCTACACTGATAAGGTGATGGGGGAGCGGTGCAATGAGTGCGAGCAACAGCTCTGACAGCCCTTTGTAGTGACCGCGATCGTATTCTGAGTCTACGGGAGGCGACGATCCTTCCGTAGTAGTAGAGTATAGTAGGCCTGTATTGATAAGGTGATGGGGGAGCGGTGCAACGAGTGCGTGCAACAGCCCTGGCAGCCCTTGCAGCGACCTACAAAATATACATCGTATGAGATTACTAGGAGTGACGACCCTAGACAGGATCTGTGTTGGGATTGATATAAGGGAGGTACCTTAGTTTCCCAATCCTGCTGTTTGAATGGACTAATAACAACTTGGAAATCATATCACCATAACATTGCATGTGCCTGGAAGATGTGGAGCACTCTAGGGAGTGTGGCATGCCGCGGTCGTAAGATGTTACCGTATGAGGGAGATCGTCGGTGAGGGCATATATCACGTCATGTCATATTGCATTAACAACAGTATTAGGATTGTTTGAATTACTGCTTTACTATTATCGCATGATTGATTTGATAACATGCTAATCTCTGCTCTCTTATCCCACTGAGTTGATCACTCATTTCCACGTTACGGGATGGTGTTTCCGGACACCCACCAGTCCCTATTGTGATTGCAGATGATGGCGCGGCCTGCGAGGCGGTGCTGGACTTGATGAGGATGAGGAGGATCTCTCCTTTATGCATGATCTGATTGAAGGGATTACAGGGAGGTTGATTAGATACCTTGACACTTGTCATTTTATATTTTTAGAACACTCATGTATATTCCTTTTTGTTCACTTTTGGAGCATACATGTATGTATATAACCTGGTAATATGTTCACACTCTGGAGACATACAACAGTTTATATATGTTATACGTACTATCACAGTCTTCCGCTTGCAAATTTAACTGTCTCTGGAGTATGATATGCTGTTCTGGCTTAATCTCACTCATGTTTAATACATTATCATAGACAACATTCAATCATACAGATCTATGTTGCATAAATAACATTTCGAAACTCGGGAGTTGGGTTTTTGCTCGACCCCCCGATTTTCGGGATGTTACAAATGAGGTTTTATGACGGGCCATGCCTTGGGAGCAATGTTGGTTTGACGTCCACATTGTAAGAATAATGTTGGTTAAATGTCCGCATTATAACTCTCCTTAGGGCCCATTGATAGGCCCATACTCGTTAATATTCATCACTTTATAATATGCTTAGTATAATCCCATGACTCATGCCCATACGGATCATATGTATGCTTGATATGAGTAGTGACTGATCATAGCATACGCCATTAGGCAGACCATTTATGGGACTCGTTATGAGACAGAGTGCCTTAAATGATCGCGCAGTACGCGCTGGATTGCTACATGATTTGACGGTGTGATTCATGCATCTCGCATATGTGTGACTTGATCACTGCATGCCCTAGCGACATCAGGGCCGTGGCTGCACAGGTACATCGTGGATGGCCATATCGGATACCGAAAATACTTGGTTCTAGCATTGTGGGCACTTAGGATGTCCTTGGGTGAAAGTCCCAGAACCTTTTTGGTACCAGGAGATGCTCCAACGTCTAGACCGAGTGGATACACGAGTGCTCGAGTGCCGAATACCAGTAGGCCGCATCTCCCACTGTGTTGTGGTCGGTTGAAAGGGGGTGTGGCCTTATCCGCCTGAGTGAGGGGGCTATAAGCTAGGCTGAGTTTGACCAGCTCACAAATGAGTCCGCTATCGACGAGCCAGGTAGGTATTGGCAGACTAGTCAGGCGGATAGTGAGGTCTATTTCGCTTGCTTAACTGTGCAACTAGGGAGGTGACATTCACTGCGAAGTGTATTTGACCCTGGTGATATTCAGAGAGGAACTATACTGATATGCATACTTGATGAGTACCGACTTGCTTGGATTACTTTTCGCATATGACATTCGGCTATGTAGGCCTCGCATTGCATCGGTGTGGCTGATGACATTTATGTCTCACATCGCATGGCCTTGGTATGACCGATAGCATTCAGCCATGCATCACATAACCTTGGTACGGTTGATTGTATTCATGGACTTACCACATATTTTTGTATTACTCTAATATTGTACACTTGGCGTTTGCCTTGCGCACACACTTACACCACCCTCTAAGCTTTTGTAAGCTTATGCACGATCATTGCATGCAGGTAGTGTTGGAAAGCAGCAACGTTGAGGCAGAAGTGCGCATCTGGCTATTTTGGAGTTTTTGATCACCTTGTATTTTCCTTTTCTATTGTACTTAAAGTTTTTGATATAGTGGATATGTGGTGATGTTGTTTTGTGACTTGGTTATGCTTGTAGTTATTCTCCATTACAAAAAAAAATTCATTCTGAAAATCCTCCTTGTAGGATCCCAGGATCCGAATCTGGCATATGATTGCCAGGAGCCGAGAATGATGCACTACGGAGGCTGTTGGCACCGGATTCGGTGATCGGGATTCCTGTGAATCCGATTTTCGGGTTTAGGGCGTGACAGAAGTTGGTATCAGAGCATAACTTGGAAATACCTGAGGATCACATCACATATCTACTACAAATAGGTTCTGAGTCCGAATGACTTTTTGATTTTTCGACATAGACCCTTAATGTTTATGCCTTCGAGAATTCTCAAGGCTAATAGGCCATTGTTCCTTCTTGTAGGACATTATGGCTAGAAGAGCGACCTGAGCGAGTCCTGCTCCACCACCTGTGACTCCCGCACCACCACCTGCTACTCTCTCTTTACCACCTGCTACTCCTACTCCACCACCAGATATTCCTGCCTTCCAGCCTGAGGATGCCACTCCTTTACCTGAGACCAGTGTGGATCTGACCGTACCTGTGAGTGCTACTCAGCTATAGCAGATGTTACGGGCGATGACTGCTATTCTTCAGGGGCGTTCCATTGTTACACCAGCCGAGGAGGAGCAGGAGCGTGCGAGCGCTCTTCTTAAGGACTTCCGATAGCACGATCCTCCACATTTTCGGGGTGAGCCAGACCCTACTGCTGCAGAGATATGGTGCTCTGAGGTGGAGAAGATATTCGACACCATGAGATGTACAACCCAGCAGCGAGTTCCATTAGCTGTATTCCTTCTCCAGGGTGAGGCTCAGCATTGGTAGGCATCTGTGGCCCGATCGGTAGCAGCTGATTTTGAGTGGACCTGGGAGGACTTTGTATACTGGTTTGACTGGAAGTTCTTTCCCAAGCATGTGCGACAGCAGCGCGCAATAGAGTTTGAGATGCTGGTCCAGGGAGAAATGACAGTGTCCGAATATGAGGCTTGGTTTGTCGCACTATCGAGATTTATGATATATCTTGTTGACGATGAGGAAGGCACCTTCTAGTAGTTCCCACTAGCAGCATCGTTCACAGCAGCGGCGCACGACCCGCCCGGCATTTCGAGCACCAACAGTACCCCCAGAGCCACCTTAGGGACCATTTACAGGTACTTGCTTTGGATGCGGCAAGACAGGACATCGTAGGCACGAGTGTCCCTATCCGCAGCAGCAGCAGCCGAGGGCACCGCATCCACCTCCGCGACAACCACTACAGCAGCAGTGACCGCAACACCATCCTCCTGTACCTCCTCCACAGTAGCAGAGGTAGAAGATTAGGCCACACAGCCACAACAACATCAATAGAGACCTCAGAGGGGACCTGCACCTCCCCAGCAGGCCCAGGGTAGATTGTATGCCGCCCAGCAGGACCCTCAGTCATCAGGAGGGGTTGTCGAGGGTACTCTCCTTGTTTCTGCATGCATTGCACATGTATTATTTGACTCTGGTGCATCGCATTCCTTTGTAGCTGATGATTTTTACCGATCGACCGGTTTACCGATGGAGTCTGCCTGTGAGGGTTTGTCAGTATCTACACCCTTAGGGAAGACTGCAGTATTGACTAAGTTTGTTCATCTTACCCCATTCTGATTAGGGATATCTTCTTACCTGCCGACCTATTTGTATTGCCGATGTCCGATTTTGATGTTATCCTGGGCAAGGATTGGCTTGCCGAGTACTACGCCATATTAGATGCTCTGCGAGGATAGTCACGTTCTACATACCCGGCTTGCCAGAGTTTCAGTTTGTTGCCGAGCCCAGAGAAGAGCAGCTTTTCTGCCTGTTATCATGTGCCGTTGAGGAGTCAGCTACTTTGAGTATTGACCAGCTACCTGTTGTTTGTGATTTTTTCGATATGTTCCAGGAGATTCTAGGGTTACCACCTAGTCGGCACACCGAGTTTCAGATTGATCTTGTGCCTGGTACCACGCCTATTTCGAAGGCCCCGCATCATATGGCACCGTTGGAGTTATGGAAACTGCAGAAACAGTTGGACGAGTTAAGTGAGCTAGGCTTTATTCATCCGAGCAGTTCACCGTGGGGAGCATCGGTACTTTTCATGAAGAAGAAGGATGGCTCGTTGAGGCTTTGCGTAGATTACCGTGAGCTTAACAAGGTCACGATCAAGAACAAGTACCCGCTTCTGAGGATCGATGATTTGTTTGATCAGCTATAGAAGGCGCAGTTCTTTTCGAAGATATACTTCCGGTTCGATTATCATCAGGTTCGGGTTCGAGATGAGGATATCCTGAAGACAGCCTTTAAGACACGCTACGGTCATTTTGAGTTCCAGGTCATGTCCTTCGGACTGACCAATGCGCCCGCAATATTCATGCAGTTGATGAATGAGGTCTTCCATCTGTATCTCAATCAGTTTGTTGTGGTGTTAATCGACGACATTCTAATATATTAGAGGACCCGTGAGGAGCATGAGTGGCATTTGGAGATTACCTTATAGACCCTCCATGCACACCAGCTTTACGCAAAGCTGGAGAAGTGTGAGTTCTGACAGGAGGAGGTGAAGTTCCTTGGTCATGTAGTGACTAGGCAGGGTGTCGCAGTGGACCCCTCGAAGATTGATGCCATGCGTCAGTGGGGCCAGCCCACGAACGCATCCGAGATCCGCAGTTTTCTTGGTTTGGCGGGCTACTACCGACGTTTTATTGAGGGATTCTCTCGTATCGCAGCCCTGTTGACCAGGTTGACCCGAAAGGGTGCCGAGTTCATTTGGAGCAACGCTTATGAGAAGGCATTTATGGATTTGAAGGACCGCCTCACGTCCGCTCCTGTCCTCATTCTTCCCTCTGGGAGTGATGAATTTGTTGTATTTACCAATGCCTCACGAGTTGGCTTAGGTGTTGTCCTAATGCAGCACAGGAAGCTGGTGTCTTATGCGTCCCATCAACTTAAGGTCCATGAGCTGAACTACCCCACGCACGATCTGGAGCTGGCAGCGGTTGTCTTTGCACTGAAAGTGTGGAGGTACTATCTTTATGGGGTAAGATTCGAGCTCTTCTCCAACCACAAGAGCTTGAAGTATCTGTTCTCTCAGTCTGAGCTGAACATGAGGTAGAGGAGTTAGATGAAACTCCTGAAGGACTATGATTTTAATTTTTAGTACCACCCGGGTAAGGTGAACGTGGTAGCGGTTGCCCTCAGTCGTCAGCCATGAGGCCTGGTGGCGCATATGATGATTCAAGAGTGGAGGATGCTTGAGGATATAGCAGAGTACGACTTCGAATTTGGTCTGTAGTCATCTATCATTCAACTATCGAGCTTGTCGATTCAACCCTCTCTTGTCACAAGGGTGATCGAGGCTCAGCAGACAGACGAGTCGTTACAAGATTACCGAGCAGAGGCAGCATATGAGAGTCAGACGGATTGACAGATTAGTTCTGATGGTGGACTTCTCTTTAGAGACCGATTATGTGTCTCGGATATTCCTGAGTTACGCTGAGATCTTATGACCGAGGCATATCGATCACGGTTCTCTATCCACCCTAGCTCGACGAAGATGTATCGCAATATGAGACGTCAGTATTTTTGGTCAGGGATGAAGCGCCAGATAACTAGTTTTGTGGCTGAGTGTGACACCTGCCAGCATGTCAAGGCCGATCATCAGAGACCCCCTGGTCTATTGCAGCCACTGAGCGTCCCGATGTGAAAGTGGGAGCACATATCTACTAATTTTATCATGGGTTTTTCGAAGACTCAACGGAGTTATGATGTCATCTGGGTTGTTGTGGACTGTCTAACGAAGTCGGCACATTTTCTTGTGATTCGTGAGACTTGGCATATGGATCGGCTCGCCAAGATGTTTATTGATGAGTTCGTGAGATTGCACGGTGTTCTTCTCACGATTGTTTCAGACAGAGATCCGAGGTTCACATCTCAGTTTTGGAGGAGCTTCCAAAGGGCGATGGGTACTGATTTGTCGCTCAACACCGCGTATCATCCACATACCGATGGGCAGACTGAAAGGGTCAACCAGATCCTTGAGGATACGCTTCGGGCCTGTACGATTGATTTCTCGGGTAGTTGGGATGAGCACTTGCGATTAGCTGAGTTCGCGTACAACAACAGCTATCAGGCAACCATTGACATAATTCCTTTTGAGGTATTATATGGCAAACCGTATAGATCTCTGACTTGTTGGACCGAGGTTGGAGATCGGCGTCTCCTAGGTCCCGAGCTTGTGCTACAGACGTCAGAGGCTATCGACATCATCAGGCAGAGGATGCGCACAGCTCAGAGCCGGTAGAAGAGTTTTGCTGATCGTCGGTGTAGTCCCTTGGAGTTTGCAGTTGGAGATCATGTGTATCTCAAGGTCTCACCCATGAAGGGTGTAGTTCATTTTGGGACGAAGGGCAAGCTTGCCCCGAGATTCATAGGACCTTTCGATATCACTGGGCGTATTGGCGTCGTGGCCTATCGGCTTGCCTTGCCATCGCAGTTGTCTGACGTCCACAATATTTTTTACGTCTCTATGTTAAGGAAGTGTGGGTCAGACATCGTGCCTGTTATTAATTGGCAGCCGTTGGAGGTTCGTGAGGACGCTTCATATGTTGAGCAGCTCGTTTGTATCTTCGATCGTAAGGAGCAGGTCTTGCGAACCAAGGTCATCCCCTTGGTAAAGGTGCAGTGGAGCCATCATAGTTGGATGAGGCGTCTTGGGAGCGCGAGGCAGAGATTCGAGAGCGCTATCATCATCTTTTCGATGATTGATTGTATGGTGTATTATGCTTGATTATATATGATGTTATGTTTCCTACTTCCTTTTTTTGAGTTATGGTTAGTTACGATGGTAGTGTAAATTTTGAGGATGAAATTTTTATTAGGTGGGGAGAGCTGTAAGACCCGTATCCTAGTCCGTACTATTCCGTCGACTGCAGCGATCCTTCCCGTCGAATTTCGGTAATCCACGACCAGTAATCGACGTTTGCGCATGACCGTAAGTCGTATCCTATACATTTGAGTCGTCTTAATCCGAGACTTGTATCATTGCGACTGCACTGTCGCCGCGGTTCCAACGCCGCAACTCACGTACCGATTCGATACCCAGACGAGGTGATGTGGACCCATATTCAGTTCGAGAAAAAACATCACACGTCATAAATTCCAAGAGAATCTTTACAACATGTCAAATCAATCCCATCAATCAATTCCATTAATCACCTCTCATGTCAAGTACAAAACACCCATACTTTCTTTCTCTACAAGTCAAGCAAACCCCAAAGTCAACCAACCTCTCACCTCACCCATCACTCACTTCCCATCACTCCATCACTCCTTACATCCCATCTTTCTCTCTCATTTCTCAACACATCCCAAGCAACAGAAAGAGCTCACGTCCAAGCCTTCTCATGGAGAGAAAATGCATGTGTGAGGCCCACTTCCCACTCCAAAACCCATCATCCTAGCCATCCATTTCTCATCTCCACCATCAAAGTGAAGCATAAGGAGATAGGCTTTCCATCGGACCAAGGAGATCACTAGGTGGGTGTTTTCCATAGGCCTAGATTTCACTTTTATGATGAAGGGCCAAGTGAGGCCTACCGATTGATAGGGCTGTTCACGAGTCGAGTTAGCTCAAAAAACTCACTCAACTCGGCTCGAGTCAGCTCGGATTAACTCGGCTTGAATGACTGATTCAAGTCGAGCCAAGCTAATTATTTGAAGCTCGAGTTGAGTTCAAGCCAAGTTCGACCAGGGGGCATTTCAACTTGACTCGACTCGACTTGAAGCTCGAACTCTGCTCGACTCGGCTCAATTAATAAATATATTAAATATTAAATATTATATATAATATATATTATATTAATATAAGTTTTAAGTTTTAACTTTAAAAAAAAAAACAAAACAAACAAACAAACCCTAGAGTCTCTACCCGACCGCACGCACCCCTTTTCCCTTTTCTTTTCCCTTTCTTCTCTTTCTCCACCCACTGCCAGCCGCACGCTCGCCCGGACCGCCACCACCAGGTTTCTTCATCCAATTCGAAGCTTTGTTTGATTTTTTCATTGGGTTTTGCTTTGATTCTCTTAAAATTTTTGAATTTTTCATCAAGGGAGGAATATCAAGAATATAATCCATTATTCTCTCACCTAACAAGCTCGAGATCAACTCGAGGTAAACTCGACTCAAATCGAACCACTAACTCGACTCGAACTCGACTCGACAGCTTTGGCAAACAAGCCAAGCTTTAATGTTTAGCTCGAGGCCAAGCTTGAGCTCGAGCTCAAACTCGAGTACATCACGGACAAGCCGAGCCGAGCTTGGCCCACCTCGACTCGACTCGGCTCAATGCCCACCTCTACCGATTGATGGTATGGATCTCACTTGGGACCTTAGGTGTGGGCGATGGCCCACCTTGATCCTCATGATCATTCCATGATGGGGCCATTCTCCATGGAACCCATCATGATGTTTATATTTCCTTGCATAAAGAGGTCATATAGACCGTTCATTTTGGGTGGAGAGGGATCTCCACCGTTGATCTTTTATTTGGAAGGCCCATATGCAATGGGACCCACTAATGTATGATTGGATGCTTGAAACGAAGGGCCCATAGTGTTGGGGTCCCTCCTTCACGCGTGTCCCACTCTCTCTCTCTCTCTCTCTTTTTCCTATTATATGAGATGTTGTGGCCATGTGGCCGCTCGGATGGACCCCACATTGATGCATGTTTTATCCACACAATTCATGTGAATGGTGGCCCACCTGGATCGTCTGAAGGTGGGGCCCACCATAAGATGTGTTGTGTCCGGATAAGAAGAGGAAAAATAAATAAATAAATAAACCGTTCAGCGTCCCTGGACGCTGAATGTCACCTGGATGGAAATAAAAATATCAGTCTTATTTTAAATTTGGGGTGGGTCACTTGTAAAGGCCCCACATTGATGTATGTATTCAATCCAAGCTGTCCATCCTCTTTCCCAACTCATTTGAGGCGTTGAACCGAAAAATGAGGATGATCCGAGTATCTGGTGGGCCATAGTTTTGAAAACAGTATCATTACCGTTGAAATCTACCCAGATTTTTCTTACACGCTAAAAAAGGTCCAATATTGGTCTTGATAAAATTGTTATGGGCTATGGAATCCAATGGCTGGAGTGGATTCATCAGATGCGGGCCCCACACCCGAAAAATCTTGAAAAAATAAGTTTTTTTTTTTAAAATAAAATAAAAAAAGCAGCAGGGCTGCTGCTGGCCAGAGGCGCAGGCAGTGCCTGCGCTCGGTGGGCGGGCGGATGCCAGGGCACCCACAGCCCCACACGTGAGCCCCACCTTGATGTTTATTTGCCATCTAACCCGTCCATATAGTGGGCCCCTACCTTAAGCAGGCCCCACCCAAAAATTAACTTGATCCAGATCTCAGGTGGCCCATACCACAAGAAACAGCGGTGATTGAACTCTACCATTACAACCTTTTTGGGCCTACGGAAGTTTTGAATCAATCTGATGTTTGTTTTTCCTATTCATCTAGGTCTTTGTGACCTTATCAACAGGTTGGATGGTAAGTAAACATTATGGTGGGCCCTCACGTGTAGCCCACAGTGATGTATGTGTTGTACTCCCACCGTCCAGGTGGACGGTAGAGTCCACAATGATATATGCGTTTTATTACCACCGTCCGGACAGACGGTGGGGCCCTCTGTGATGTATGTATTTTCCATACCGTCCAGCCATTTTCTTTGGCTGCTGGACGGCTGGTGGGACCCACCATGATGCACGTGCTGCATCTCATCCCTCCAACCATTTTAAAAGATCATTTTAGCGCATGAGTTAAAGGATGAGACAGATTTAAAGTTCAAATGGACCCCACCATGTGAAGAAGTGGACAATGACGCCCACCGTTCAAGAAATTTCTAAGGGCCGTAGTAAGTTTCCCATTAAGTTAATAATTGTTCCCACTTCATCTATCACTATGATAATTTAGGGATAGGTTGGATGGAAAAATATATTTTTGATGGGCCTTAGGAATTTTAATGGTGGAGATCATTACCACCACTTTTGTTTGGTGTGGCCCATTTTGTATGCATGTGGTCCATGTGGTATAGCCCACTTACCACATTTATGGCCCATTGTTAAGGCCCACCTTGGTTGTATAAGGCCTGTGTTGAAGCCTGCCTTGATAAATATGAGGCCCATATTATGAGGGCCCATTGTGATGTATTAGGGCCTATGGGTTGAGGCCCATTCTGATGTATTAGGGCCCATGGGTTGAGTTATCTTCCTGAGTGAGGGGGCTATAAGCTAGGCTGAGTTTGACCAGCTCGCAAATGAGTCCACTATCGACGAGCCGGGTAAGTATTGGCAGACTACTGGTCAGGCGGATAGTGAGGTCTATTCCACTTACTTGACTGTGCAGCTAGGGAGGTGGTAGTCACTGCGAAGTGTATTAGACCTCGATGATATCCTGAGAGGAACTGTACTGATATGCATACTTGATGAGTACCGACTTACTTGGATTGCATTTCGCATATGACATTTGGCTATGTAGGCCTCACATTACATCAGTGTGGCCGATGACATTCATGTCTTACATCGCATGGCCTTGGTATGGCCGATAGCATTCATGCCTTGCATCACATAGCCTTGATATGGTTAATTGTATTAATGAACTTACTGCATATTTTCGCATTACTCTGATATTGTACACTTGACATTTGCCTTGCGCACACACTTACACCACCCTCTAAGCTTTTGTAAGCTTATGCACAACCGTTGCGTGCAGGTAGCGTTGGACAGCAGGAGCGCTGAGGCAAGAGTGCGCATATGGCTATTTTGGAGTTTTTGATCACCTTGTATTTTTCTTTCCTATTGTACTTAAAGTTTTTGATATAGTGGATTTGTGGTGATGTTGTTTTGTGATTTGGTTATGCTTATGGTTATGCTCCATTTCAAAAAAAAATATTCTAAAAATCCTCCTTGTAGGATCCTAGGATCGGAATCTGCCATATGATTGCGAGGAGCCGAGAATGGGGCATTACGGAGGCTGTCGGCCCCGGATTCGACAATCGAGATTCCTGTGAATCCAATTTTTGAGTTTGGGACGTGACACCTATGACCAGTCGTAGATACCCTACGACCAGTCGTGAGTCGGTTTTATCTGATCGCGCTAAAAATTTCAAAAATCCGTTCTCCTACAACTAGTCGTAGTGTCCACTAGATCAGTCGAAGATGCGATTTCTGCAGCTATAAATAGATGATGAATTTCAGAGTTCGGATATAAAAATTCAAGTAAAATCAAGGGATCACTCTGAGATAAGTTTATGTTTATTTTAAGCTACATTGTGCACATTTAATATTCTTTTTTTGATAGCTTTTTCATTTGATTTTGTTTCTACATTCCAATCTTATTTGAAAAGAGGAATTGTTGTATTCCTTCTTCTTGGAATCAAAATCAAATAGACTAAGCCCATCTGGTTTAATTTAAAATCAATTAGAACTTAGAACCATTTTAAAGTGAGTATTGAACATTGAACTTCTATATTCGAACTTCTACTCTGATTGGTTCTTCTGGGCTGCTTCAAAAAGGAGAAATCCAAGTATTTTACATTATTGTAATTTACATTTCTTTTGGTTTATTTTGAGATTTGCCAGAAAAATCTCATTGTGGTGGTTATCTAAGGAAAGCCAGAAAACTCAGAAAGTGGGTTTTTGGATTGTGTAAGCCTAAGTTTAAAAAACACAATTGTGAAGGTTTTAGGTGAACCTGTGAAAACCTATTTTGATAGTGAACGTTAATATCCACTATGTGAGGATATTAGGAGTGGAGTAGCTGTGTGGTTGTTTTATAACAGTTGGTGTACACATAGGCGAACCACTATAATCCTTTATGTTTTGTGGTTATATGATTTATATATTTTTGATTATTCATTTGTGGGATGTATATGTGGATGTGAATGTTGTAATCATTTTATTTCAACTATTGTGGGGAATGTTGTAATAGTTTAGAATTTACTTCTTGCTATTCCTTTATTGGTTTGAGATTCAGTTTCTTTATTTGTTCTAGCAAAGTTGCCCTGCCATTTTTATGGTGTATAGTTGTCCTTAGAAAAATTAATTTTTGAGATTACATTTTATTCATTCATTTATTTATTCCTCTTCAGTTTGAGTTCTTGATACAAAGACCTTTCTAGAAATAAGGTTGTCCTACCATAAACCCTTGGTTTTTGGTGTTAGGTTGTCCTTAGAACAACATTTGTATCAACCTCTCAAGACTTGAATTTTGAGGGTGCCTTTCATTTCAGCATTGTGGTTTGATTTATATATTTGGTTGTATCTTTTTATTTGATTCTGCTGTAGTTATTCTTAAATTTGGCAAAGTCATATTCAGCCCCCCTCTAGGACATATAGCTAGGCCATTTCGGTGTGGAAGTAAGGTTGTTTCTTATGAGAATTGGGATATTCTCTAGAGCATTCATGAAATTGGGATAAAGCATGTGGTTGTAATATATTGGCTTAGAAAATTCAAGTTGCTTTGAAATATTGTGCGTGTGATGTGCTTAGGTTGTTTTTGTGAGGGAATAGTTCAAACATTTATGTTACTTCCTCCTAACAAGACAAACATATATACACTATACAATGTTCAAACCTTTTAGATATCTTTGTTGACACACTTCGTTTTGCTAATTTTCCCAATTGGTTTTATATTCATTTTCTTAATTTTTCAATTTGTGGGGGGATTTTTAAATTAAAATAAGTTTTAAAAATGATTTGAAAAATCTAGAAAAATTAGATTTTACATTTATTAACCAACTTGTCTTAATTGTGTTTAGTTTTGTCCAACGTTGGAAAGTTGTTAAGAAACCCAAGCATTTATATTAAAACCCTATCACTAATCTTTTGTATTAAAAAAAAAAAAAAGTATACCATTGGAGCTACCTTGCACCCTGGTGCGCGGGGCCACCGACATGGACGTGGCATGGCAAGGCGTGGCACAGTGCGGTGTGGTGTGGTGTGTCTTTGATCGAATACTCTTGGTTTTCTCACCATATGTTTTGTACTTGTGCACATGAAGACAGCCATTGTAGAACTATCTAAAATTAATGAGTCAGCAGGTATCGACATGCATTTATTACGTTGCTTGCATGCGCTTCCAGCCCCAACTGCTACCTACCTTTCCTTTATAAAGACATCTTCTCTCCATTACAAAATCATTCAAAATTTCTCTCTTCTTTGGATTTTTCTTCCATGTTCTTTTTGGGCAAATCTGTTCGAGTATTCTTATGAGTTCGTGTGGTTGTGATCACTAGTTTACCAGATCTAAGCCGTTCATCTTGGAGAAGAGCTGTTGTATCTTGGGGACAAACTTGTTGAGACCCAATGCAACATTGTCTTCATATGGGGGAAAATTTGTCTTTAAGGCAATGACAGTAACATGCCTCAGCTTTCCAAATTCTTATGTTATTTTTCTGGTTTATTATTTCTTGAATTTTTTGATATATATTCATATTTTAGAACCAACACACTGTGGGGTCACTGTGATGCCAGTGTGATATTGTCCATCAATTTGACCTACTCACATGATCCAAAAAATAAGGCATATTCAAAACTTAAGTTGACCAACCACGTGAAACAATGAACCCCACGGAAAATGCCCAGCGTGGATGCCTTCCTAGGGTCTACTTTGATGTTTATATGATATACAAATCGTGCATAAGATTATTCCCACTAAGATGAATAGAAAACCTAAACATGATCTACATCCAAAACTTCTATGGCCCATGAAGATTTTAATGATCGGATGTATAATCTCTAATTTTTCATGTGGCATTGCCCACTTTGAGTTTTGGATTTGCCTCAACGTTGGACTTGAGTCCTAACATGAGCTGGGAAAATTGATGGACCTACTAGATGTAACACATACATTTTTGTGGACCCCATAAATCTTTTACCTCCAAGGACTCCGGTAGGCAGGTGTTACAGGAATTGCATGTGAAGATTCTCTCAAATCCTAGTCTTCCTGGGCTGGATCCCTATGGTAGTCTAGAACAATTTTGAAGTGAATCATCATCCTCATGTGTGACGTAGATGTAAAAAGATATTGACACCATCAAAATTATGAGTTTCATTGTGGATGGAGCATGTCTCTAAATCACAGTCATCAAGCAATTTTAATTATCCAATTAACAACTATTAAATGTATGGTTAAAACTAATCATTGACACCTGATTCTTGGTATTCAACCAAATCAAGCTCCCATGTGCCAAATAACTCAACTATGATGAATCATCATCTAGCTTGTGTTGAAGACTAATAACATCTCATAACTAAGGAGCAGTAGCCCAAAGGCATTCTTGTGCCATGGATAAAGACCCTGCGCCACGAATTGCTAATTCACCCGCAAGTTGGAAAAATTGGATCCCATGGGCTTATAAATATCCCTTCACACTCATTTCAATGGGACTTGATTTGACTTGACTAAACATTGACGAGACTTTGAAAAGGGTTTGGACTCAGGAACTTTGACATTTCCATGACAAGGAGCTTTAGGCGTGCAGATACTCACTAAGATGAGCCTCACTCGCCTGAACATTTTTCCATACTAAGAAGAGACCCCTTACGTTTTGTGTTAGGACTTTCACAAGAAGCTGTGATGCCATATACTGGGCCTCATAAACCAGGCCCTATGCTAAAGTGCAGACCCATCTTGTAAGAATCTAAAGATCAAGCTCTACACTATGGCGTGTACTTATTGCAACATTGGTGCTAAGGTGTGGAGCTCTTCTTCAACTCGTCCAATAACCAAGGGCATAACCCACATGAGATTATAGTTTCACTCTTGACTAGATCCCTAGAGTTTGACGTAAACCTATTGTAGCATCCGTGCCCGATTATTGACAATATGGTCACTCTGAAGACGAAGGCATCACGCCTTAGAACCTGACTTCTGGTTACTGAGACCTGAATCTTGAATTCGAGGGTGTGAACTAATAGCGATCGAGTGATTTGACCCAAACTCTTACAGAGCCCAAACTCTTACAGAGCCCTGATTTTCACCACTCGAGTATAGTTCTTTCACACCAAAAATTAGAGGGTCACATAAGGAAGGGCCACATGAGGGGTATTCCCATGTTTCCACGCAAGGAGATTAACATTCATCTTATAAACAAGGAAATCAAATCAAAGTAGTAGTTGTACACACAAATAAACTAGAGAATGGCCGACTAAAAAAAAGTATGCAAGTCCAAGAGGTGCCCATGCGGCCACACAAA
Organism: Magnolia kwangsiensis; assembly: GCA_037074715.1. Taxonomy (NCBI): domain Eukaryota; kingdom Viridiplantae; phylum Streptophyta; class Magnoliopsida; order Magnoliales; family Magnoliaceae; genus Magnolia; species Magnolia kwangsiensis. The sequence continues at coordinate 49,093,935 of CM073588.1, forward strand.
CCACAATACCCACATGTCAGAATATCCAAAATGTACAAAAACTATAATAAAAAAATGGAATCTAGGGTCTACTGGCTGGCTCGAATAGCACAACCATACTAACAGGGCTCCTCCACTCATAGTGCTCCACAAGGCTGTACTAAAACGCTCACAAGTGCATTGCTAGTCCGCATTACTCTTATGTTATCTATATATGTCAAATAAAAGGCATCAGAGGCTAAAATAGGGAAGAAATACCCCAAGATTATACACACGACATGATACCCAAGCATATGATTCAACAAGAATATTAAGTTTTAGCATACAAGTTATACATGCTAATCCAGTACACAATTGGGTTCTAATATAAATTAAATAATTCACCAGTTAAATCTTATCTAAACACCTGGAAGTATGTCATACTCTTAAAGCTGGGGATATACATCCAGCTGGCATGAGAATAGCCCATAGTACACTGGTAACCCGGTAAAGTACAAAAAAGCAGGCCCATACTAATTAGCCACCCAATGAAATTCACCAAAAAGGATACCCATAGTAATTAGCCAGCTGAAAAAATGCACAAAAGTACACCCATACTGGCCAATTACCTAAGTAAAATCCTCATGCCTCGAATTCATATCGAGCACAACCATTACTGATTAAATTTTACAAGTAATCCTATATAAAACCAATTCAGTCTAGAATAGATTCAATATACAAGCAGTTCAATTTATAAATATTATAAGCAATTCCTTTTGACTAGTGGCCCTTCCCCAATTATATAGCAACATACCAATGTATAAATCTTTTCCATCAAAAGTCCAATTATGGACATACAAAAATGGTTCAACTCGAAAAAAGCCGTTTAGACAAAAAAGTCCAATTAAAGGACAAAAATAAAGGGTCCATCCCGAAAACCACTTGAGCCATGATCATGTCAAAAGATGAAATTCATCAATAGGTTAGGCAACTAACCAAAGTTGTGTTTCATCGAATTCATAGAAAATGACAATTCAAGCCATAAATAATTTATAAAATGGAAATAAAAAGCCATGCAAGTAATTCATAAAACTGGCAGTAAAAACCACTGAAATAAATCATAAAAAATTCCAATCCACAAATAATTCATGTTTTTACAGTTTTCACGGTTATAATCCAATCCCACTATTTCCCTAGTTCTAAGCATTTTATCAGTCTAACGTATGAAACCCATAAGATAACATGTTAGAGTTCACATCCAAGAGATTTTACTCAGAATTCCCATGTAAACATAAATTCAAAAACTACTCTACAAGTTCAAGCAGTAGTGCCTATGAAAAACAACAGTACAAACTATAAATTACATGTCCAAACAACAGTACAATGCATTTACGAAAATCAATACCGAACTAAAATATTGGGAAAAGCTTGAAGGGTAGACCTTTACATTTCGAATAGGGATTCTTACAGCTATGAGTGCTTTGACCTGGGTGTGTTGCGATCATGACAACTCATATGGCTGAAAATTGGAAAAATCGTGTTCTAACATCAAAACCCAAGAATTAGTTCTAATTCACTTTAATTATTCTCAAAATAGGGGTCGATTAGGAAAAGTTCTTAGTTGAGGAGTCAACTTGACCCACCGATCCGACCTCGAATTCAGGCACAAATAGACGATCTAACACTACTAGACCACCATACGACCAATGCATGTAGCTAGGCAGCTGCTACCGACAGTCTGAACTTTAGAAACCTTATATGCACAGACTGGATATGATGTGAACGACATGCACGCATGCAACATGTATGTGTTAGTGGATTGAAGCCTCCAACCCTCATACGACATGAAAAACGGAGCTTAAGAAGTCCGGAGGGGGGGGGGGGGGGGGGGGGGGGGAGTTGAATAGGACTATGCCAAATAAAAAATTAAAGTGCTGAAATATTAAATAAATCATAAATCTCAATTGAACTAGTATTAAAAAATTGATTCCAACTAATTCTTAGGATAACCTACACCCAAAGCAAGTTTAGGCAAAACAATCTTATTTCACGAACGTTTGTAAGAATTAAGATCTCAAACCAAGCAAAAGAAAATAAAGCTATCTATTACAAACATTTACCGCTTTTGCATAAATAAAATTACAAACACTCTCTAAAAATACAAAAAGTAAACATTCACCACAACACCAAGATTTATACTAGTTCAGTGTGTATAACAACTATTCTCAAACAGCCCCACTCACTCCACTCCCAATAATCACTATCCACATGATATTGACTTTCACTATAAATAAGGTTTTCTTAGGATTACCTTAAAACCTGATATAGTTATGATTTTAAAGGACTATATCACAAACAAAAAATCCCCCCTCTAAGAATTTTATGGCTATCTCAGAAAAACCAACAAATGAGATTTTCTGACTATCTCAATAAAACAAACTATAAAAGCAAAGTATACTTATTTTCTCCTTTGAAGATGTATCAGTCGATGAAGCCGTATAACTGCTTCTCTTGTAATAGATTGTTCAATGTTCAGTCATATAGACAAGGGTTCAAGATTCTATATTGATTTTAAGTAGATTCAAACCAAATGCTACTTGTTTGAATTCCTTAAGATCTCAAAGAAGAGTATTTACTCTCTTTATAAAATAAGATTCAAAAAATAAGAGATCAAAGAATTAAAACAAAAACGCTATTAAAAATATTATAAATATTGTGGAATAGCTTAACAATAATGGGGGCTTTTCTCTCTCTCTCTTGTGGAAGGATTTAATATACTTAAATTCTTAATTTTGGATTGAGAGAAGGCCTCTATGTATAGGCAAAGAAATTGTTGCTTCGACTCGTCTAACATAGTTTTCGACTCATCTAAGAAACGGATTCCGTTCCAATAAATTTTTAAATTTGAGCACGATAAAATAAAACAGATCTTCGACTGGTCGGAGGCCCTACTTGATTGGTCGAGGGCCTTGTTTGACTGGTCGAGCAAGGTCTTTGACTGGTCAAGGGTGCTTAAAATTCGAACTGATTCAGTTGCTGAATTTCGAGTTGAGCAACCCTCAACTGGTCGAGCAGTTTGCTCAACTGGTCGAAGAAGTAACGGAAAAATCTATTTTTCTTCAATTTAAACTAGGACTGGTCTTAAAATTCTTAGTCTAGTGGAGCCATAGCTTAGACTAGTCGAACCTTAGCTTAAACTAGTCAAACTTTAACTTAACATAAGCATAAAAACCCATTTATTTTATGTTTTGAAAGTACCTAAGCCTAAGGTCTTTCTAGAGTTTGTATACCTGAAATCACTGAACTTTGAAGTAGCTTGAACTTCATGAAACTTGTTCTTCTACTTGATTCTTTGATAGAGCTTGAAATTGAAGATGGAGCCTGATCTTCTACTAGAACTTGAACTCAATCATCTTAAACTTAGTAGAATTTGAACTTTCCATCTTGATCTTGAACTTCAATAAAGTCTTGAACTTTTCATCTTGATCCACATTAGAAGGTCTACTTTAGAAGCTATTTTGTCTAAATGAAATTTGACAAACAAAGGTATGCTTTATATAATATAGCACTTACAATCTTTTCCTTTCTCAAATTTGTGAGAAAACACTTATTATTATAACAACTAGAATGACATCTTCTATTCTTGATCCTATGTTGTAGAAGATTTATTGCAGCTTTGATGAATGTGCAAAAAATTTACTACTCCCCCTCAATGTGAGTTTTCCCTGTATTATGACATATACATTTTCCATTCCAATGCCAATGCATAATCTAAGCATATATAATAAAGTAATATTCATTACATCAACATTCATATCATCTCATATTATGTATCAACATTCAACATTATGCATCAACATGCAACATTCATATCGTCATTCTTCATTCATTCTAATAAAAATAATTAATCCTCTCTCCCTTTTTGTTACATTATGACAAATAAAAGAATAATTATTCAAATAACCATATCAAAATCTGTAGAATAAAAAGATAAAATTATCAAGATATAAGCATAAAAGTATGTTAAGTTAAGGAGGTCATCAAGATAATAAAAAGTTATCAAGAAGTATTAAAGGCGAGTAGAGTATGAGAGTGATCATCAAGCGCGCGCACAAAGTTAAAGTTTTACAAGCTGTCACACCCCAAACTCGGAAAGCAGGCTCACAAAATTTTCAATCGCAGAATCCGCCGCCGACAGCCTCCGTAGTACCCCATTCTCGGATCCCGGCACTCACATGCCAGATTCCGATCCTGGGATCCTACAAAGAGGATTTTTAGTATAATTTTTTTTTTGTAATGGAGCATAACCACAAGCATAACCAAGTCACAAAATAACATCACCACATAGCCACTATATCAAAAACTTTAAGTAAAATGTGGGAAGGGAAATACAAGATGATCAAGAGGTTTCAAAATAGATTAATGCACACTCCTGCCTCAGTGCTTCTGCTGTCCAACGCTACCTACACGCAACTATCGTGCATAAGCTTACAAAATCTTAGAGGGTGGTGTAAGTGTGTGTGCAAGGTAAGTGCCAAGTATATAATATCAGAGCAATGCAAAAATATGTGGTAAGTCTATGAATATAACCAGTCGTACCAAGGCTATGTGATGCAAGGCATGAAAGGTATCGGTCATACCAAGATCATGTGATGCAAGACATGAATGTTATCGGCCATACTGATGTAATGCGAGGCCTACTTAGCCGAATTTCATATGCTAGATGCAATCCAAGCAAGTCGGTACTCATCAAGTACACATATCAGTACAGTTCCTCTTTGGATATCACCAGGGTCTAGTACACTCCACATTGACTGCTGCCTCCCTAGCCGGGTAGCCCAACGAGCGGAATAGACCTCACTATCCACTTGACCAGTAGTCTGCCAATACCTACCCGGCTCGTCGATAGCAGACTCATTTATTAGCTGGTCAAACTCAGCCTAGCTTATAGCCCCCTCACTCGGGTGGATAAGGCTACACCCCCTCCCAATCGACCATGACATAGTGAGAGACGCGGCCTACTGGTATTCGACACTCGGGCGCTCGTGTATCCACTCGGTGTAGATGTTGGAGCAACTCCTGATACCAAAAAGGTTTTGGGACTTTCACCCAAGGACATCCTAAGTGCCCATAGTGCTAGAACAAAGTATTTTCGGTATCCGATACGGCCATCCACGATGTACCTATGGAGCTACGGCCCTGATGTCGCTAGGGCGTATAATGATCAAGTCACACATATGTGAGATGCATGAGTCACACCGTCAATCATGCAGCAATCTTGGGCATACCGTGCGCTCATGTGGGGGCACTCCGTCTCATAAGGAGTCCCGTAAATGTCTCAACCCAATGGCTTATGCTATGATCAAACATTCCTCATATCAACCATACATATGATGCGTATGAGCATGAATCATGGAGCTATACTAAACATGTTATAAAATGATGAATTATTCTTATAATGAAGATGAGCCTAGATGGCCTGCACACAATAAGTACAGGCCTATCAATGGGCCTTAAGGAAAGTTATAATGCGGATATTTAACTAACATTATTCTTACAATGTGGATGTCAAACCAACATTGCTTCCAAGACATGGCTCGCCATAAATTTCATTACACAAACCACGGTGGAATCACATTATAATGGGCCATATGTACATCTCATTGGGCCTTGACCCATGGGCCTCAAGTACATCAAATGGGAATCGTAACATGGGCCTCATACATATCAAAGTGGGCCTCAACAACAGGCCACAAATACATCGAATGGGCCTCATAAAATGGGCCTTAGATTTCCTATCAACGTGGTCCACATCAATGGGCCATATGTATATCAAATGGGCCACACCCAAATAACAATGGCAAGAATGATTTCCACCATTAAATTCTCAAGGCCCACCAGAACATTTATTTTCCATCCAATCTGATTATAAGGTCACACAAACTTGGTTGGGAGGAAAAACATACATCAAGTTGATCCAAATCTGTTGTGGTCCAACAAGACTTCAATGGTAAGCGTTCATCTCTCCACTATTTTCTGAAGTGTGGTCCACCTAATAAATCTGCCTCATTTCTAGTCTTAAGCCTTAGATCGTCTTGCCAATTGGATGGACAATTTGGATACAACACATACATCAAGGAGGGTGTCATAAACGCCCACCATCATGTATAAATTATATAGTATGATATATATATATATATATATATATATATATATATATATATATATATATATATATATATATATATATATATATATATATATATCACAGGTGCAGCTACACGTGGGGTGGGTCCCATATAGATGGACGGCATGGTTAAAACATATACCACATGGTGGGATCCCCCTGCCTTCCAGCAGCCAGCTAAATGGCTGGACGACATAGATAAAACACATACATTTTTGGTGGGGTCCACTAGCCGTCCAGCAGCTAGATGGCATCGGTAAAACAGATTCATCTAGGTGGGTTCCACCATGCACAGCAGTGGACGGTGTGGGTAGAACACATACATCATTGTGGGTCCCACGTGGGCCCACCATAATGATTTATTTTCCATCCAACCCGTTAATAAGGTCACACAGACCCGGATAAAGAGGACAAACAAATTTCACATTAATCCAAAACTTCTGTGATACCCAGAAGGGTTTCAATGGTGGTCGTTCAATCAACATTGTCTCCTGTGACATGGGCCACCTGAGTCTCCTATACAGCTAATTTTTGGGGTGGCCCACTGCCCTAATGGGGGCCCACAAAATGGACGGTGTGGATATGAACACACATCAGGGCTGGGACCGTGGTCCTTGGCCCGTCCGCCCACAGTGCAGGATGCCCTACGCGTCTTTTGCCAGTAGCAGCAGCAATGCTGTTGTTGTATGTTTTATTTATTTTATTTTAAAAAAAAACTAAAATCCTGGGGTTTTTCATACGTGGGGCCCGCATCAGCTGAATCCAGCCCGTCCATTGCATTATATGGCTCAAGACCGTCTAAACGAGCCCAATATCTAATGTGTTTCAGCCTATAAAAATATCAGGGTGAATTTCAACAGTAGAAAGAACTGTTTGCTATGCTATGGCCCATATCAGAAATTCGGATCAGCTTCATTTTTCGACTCATTGCCTAAAATGATCTAAGGAATGGAATGGACGGCTTGGATTAAAAACATACATCAAGGTGGGGCCTATACAAGTGGCCCTTCCCAAGAGCTTGAAACAAGCTCATATTTGTGTTTTCATTTCATGTCCAGGGACGTCCCTGGACTTGGACGGTCTATGCATCACACATGTAGCAAGGTGGGCTTTGCTCAGGTGGGCCACCAAATGATGGATGGTGTGTATACAATACATATAAAGTGGGGTCCATCCAAGTGGGCCACACAACTACCTCATCACACAAAAAAAGGAAGAGAGAGAGAGAGAGAGACGGGACATGTGTGATGGAGGGACCCTGACACTATGGGCCCTCCTTTGCATTCAATCATACATCAAGTGGGTCCCATAACACGTGGGCCCATCAAACCGAAAATCAACAGTGGAGATCCTTTCTCCACTAAATGTAAGGTCTAGATGACCCTATCCATACAAGGAAAATAAACATCATGATGGGGTCCATGGAGAATGGCCCTATTATGGAATGATCATGAGGATCAAGGTGGTCCATCGATCACATTAAGGGTCCAAAGTGAGATCCATACCATTAATCGGTAGGTCTCACTTGGCCCATCATCAAAACATGAAAAATCTATCCTAATAAGCACCCACCTTCGATCTTCTTGGTCCGTTGGAAATCCAATCTCCTTGTGTCTCACTTTGATGGTGGAAGATGAGGTTTGAATGGCTAGGATGATGAATTTGGGATAGGAAAGTGGGCCTCACACATGCACTTTTCTCTCCATGGAAAGAGCTTGGACGTGGATTTTTAGTTGTTGCTTGGAATTGTGCTGGGAAATGAGAGAGAGAGAGAGAGAGAGAGAGAGAGAGAGAGAGAGAGAGAGGGTTGTAAGAGAAGTGAGGGATGGGTGTGATGGCTGAAAGGGTGAGTGATGTGTGATGTGTACTTGACGTGTATGGTTGTGTAAGAGAGAGGGTGAGAAAGAGTTGACTTGGTGGTTGCTTGGGGATGGGGTGAAAGGTGATGTGTACTTGACATAAAGTGATTGATTGATGGGACATGTTATAGAGATTTTCTTGAGATTACAAAAGCACAGTATTTTCTCAAAATAAATGCCGACTCACATCTTCTGACCTAGGTATCGGATCGGTATGCGAGTTGCGGTGTTGGAACCGCGGTGACGGTGCAGTCGCAATGGTATAAGTCTCGGATTAAGCTAATTCAAATAACAGGATACAACTTGGGGTCACGCACAAACATCGATTATAGGTCACGGATTGCTAAAATTTGATGGGAAGGATCGCGGGAGTCGATAGAGCAGTACGAACTCGGATACGGGTCTTACACAAGCCAAATGTATTTTAAAAATATTGAAAGTAGCCTAGTTGGATTTAGCGGAAGAGGGAGGAGGTATGGAAAGATCAATTTGGTGCAATCCCTTGGCAATGCAATGAAATTACTTTTGCATATATTTCATTGAGGATTTGTGACTTTCTGCTAGATTGTCTTGAGATACCTTCAACTTAATCACCTTTTCCTCAAAGGATTTGAGCCGATCATTAACCTAGGATGGTTGATGGTCTAAATCAACTTCATCATCCGACTCATCAAGCTCGGTGAATATGTCATCCATCGATGTGTCCTTTGGAAAAGGTGCGTCTTCTTCTTCTCCTCCTTCATCTCGCTGGTCGGGAAGGAACGTCAGGTTCATTTTGTGTAGATTTGTATTATCAAAGGGTAATTCTGACTCTGGTGTTGTTGAGGCATAAAAAATATTTCATTGCATTGGTCAGAGAATTCTATGGTACAGATCCTTTCCAGAGTTGTGCACTCCTTATTTTGGTAGAAATGAGTGAATTAGGGTATTTTGGTAAAAAAGCAGTGACTGGGGGTATTTTGGTAAAAAGTAGTGACTGGGGGTATTTTGGTAAAAAACAGTGAATGCGGGTATTTGGGTAAAAAGAAGTGAAGAGCGTATTTTGGTAAAAAGGGGTGCATAGGTGTAATTTTAATAAAGAAGTGGTTGTACACCACTATTTAAAGAAAAATGGTTGAACACCACTATGTAAGGAAGGAGGGTGGAAGTTGTATGAAGAAAGAAGTGGTGGTGATCACCACTATGTAAGAGAGGGATGTTATAAATACCCCTTCCCATGCCACATTTGAACGGTTGTTGTTGGTTGGAACACAAGAGAAGTGAAGAGATGTGAAGAGAAGAAAGGGAGAGAGAGGAAAGAGATCCTCTTGCGCCATCTGCGCAAACACTTTTAGAAAGAAGTCCTCTTGCGCCATCTGTGCAAACACTCTTGAAAGATAAGCCTTTGTGCCATTCGTGCAATGGAAATTGGGAAAAATCCCCATGCGCCACTCCATGTGCAACCATTTCGGCAAAGAAAACCCTTTCCCCGAACCCGCGCAACTACTTTTGCAAGAAAAACTGTGAGCCGCATGAAAAGCCCTTTGCGCCACTTTATGTGGAGGCTGTTTAATGTAAGGCTTTTCTTGTCATGATGGAACCCCTCATGCGCCACTTCTTTGGAGTATATCTTGATGAAAGCCCTCATGCGCCACTTATTGTGGAAAGCTTGTCTTAAAGCCTGGCTCTTGCGCCACTTATTGTGGAAAACATGTCTTAAGCAGAGGCTTTGCGCCAATTTGCATGGATTTATGTCCTAAGACATGGCTTTTGTGCCATTTGAAGAGGGAGCATGTCCTGAAGAAAGCCTCTCATACCACTTCTCATGGAAATGTCCTGTAGAAAGCCTCTCACACCATTATCCATGGGGACTTGTCCTAAGGCAAGTATTGTGCACCATTCTCCATGGACTCTTGTCCTGAAGTAAGCCTTGTGCATTCCACCTTGGCTAAAGTTTGTGTGCCCCACTTATGATGGAGGGTCTCAAGAACCTCACAAAGGGGAAAAAAAGTAGAGTATGATGGAAGGTCCACACAATTTAAGTTCGTGGTTTCCAGATTAAGGGTTGTGTGCTCCACATTTCAAGGGTTGTGCACCCACATTTCAGGGGTTGTGCGCTCCACATTTCAAGGGATGTGCATTCTACATCTCAAGGGTTGTGCGTTCTACATTTCAAGGGTTGTGTGCTGTACCTTTAGAGGAAAATGAAGGAAATGCAAAGTATAGAAAGAGAGTTTCAGAAGAAAGAAGAATCTGTTTGTACGACTGAGAGAATGAATGGAAGGATAATCAGAACCTATCGCGTAACCAAATCGAGGGCTTCTAGTCCACACAACCCATCTGCCTTTACGATGAACATCAAAAGTGTTGAAATGCTACTAAAATAGCCATTGAATTACCTTCTCTTTCATTTATTACATTGTATTAATTGTATTCTATTTTCAAAATTAAGGGAATCTGAGGATGTAAATGAACTCAGAATAAGATATCTTGTGATCATTGTTCTCTTATTATTTCTTTGTTATCATTGAATAAATTTTCTAAATCAAATGCATTTATTTTCTTGTTGAAATAGGTGCCTCGGTCGAAGGAATGACAACATTGCAATAAAGATCAATGCAAGTCACGAGATAGGCGAAAGGAATCAACTCATGACCAAGATGAATACAAAATTGAATAATCAAATACCACGTCAAAGAAGAAAAATAAATAGGAATACCAGATACAACAAAGTGAAGGACACGATTCATGAAGGGAGTAAGTTCAGACTTCTTCCCAAATTGTGGATACATATTGGACATAAAAATGTGATAAAAGATTCGATATTTGGAAAGCATCTGGTTAGCACGGAGGGCATTGCCAAACTTCCATTCAGCGTCAAAGTGACATAATTTATGAGTGATCACCTGTTGCACAGTATGATTCATTTTCTATGTGAGAGTGGCAATGTAAATGCCATCATCAGTGACGCTTATGTCAAGTAAACCTAAAATTAGGTGGTGATCAGTAGGGACTGTCCCTTCTCAAAAATTAATTGTAAATGTCAGATTTTCAAGGGACATGTCGCTTGTGGACACATACATGCCTTATACTATGGAGTGGTAAGTCATTCGGCCCTAATTGAGAATATTTTCCCAACCTATAGCAGTAAGGATAGGCAAAAGTTGAAATGGTGTAATGTGGTCTACATTTATAGTCCTGTCAATAATAATTTCTCTAGTGTGGAAATCCCTAACATGCTCCTAATCTTATTCGGGAGATCTTAGGGTTCTCACCCTAATGGGAGTCGACCTAGAGGAGCCGCTAGGGCCCTTGCGAGTAGCCTTCTTCTTAATACGATACTCCATTTAGAGATTGCAAAAGAGAAGATTAAAGAAGATAGATGGGTTGAGTCTAGATCAGTTTTTTCCTCAAAAACCCACTAAAGAAAGGTTGTAAATCACAAATACACCATAAATAGAAGAAAAACTAGTAAAGTGCAACCCAAATCTAGAAGAAAAATGGGAATAGACCACTTAAAACGAAGATTTTGAGATGAGTTCATCGAGAGAAGCACCAGCTAGTTGAAGAAGAAGGTGAAAAATGAAATAGAAAAGTGATTTTTCTCATTTAATGTGCAAACTCACACTCTTCGACTGGTCGTGCATGCTCCTCAACCTGTCGAGCAGTCTAAAAATTTTTTAAAAAATTTATATTTAAAATTTTAAATTTATTTACATGTTATGCATTTAAACATTACTAACATATAATAATAATAATAATAATAATAATAATAATAAATGCATAAAAAACATAATTAATTAAATAAAAGTACATAAACCAATATCATACTTTAATTTGGAATATCTATTCCTGTCAAGCGGTTTGGTCATTATGTCTGCAAGCTGCTTTTCAGCTTGAATATATTCTAATGAAATACTCTTGTCCTCAACTAATTCTCGAATATAATGATATCAAATGTCGATATGTTTCGTACGAGGATGTTGAATAAGATTCTTTGAAATATTAATTACGCTTGAGTTATCACAATATAATGTCATTATATCTTGCGCAATCCCATAGTCAGCTAACATCCTTTTCATCTAGATCAACTGGGTGCTGACATTACTAGTTGCAATATATTCGACTTGAGCTTTTGAGAGTGATAGAGAATTTTATTTCTTACGGAGCCAGGAAACTAAACAATTCCTTACGTAGAAACATCCACTACTGATAGATTTTCTATTGTCGATGTTTCCTGCCCAATCGATATCACTATACCAGCAAGTTGTACAGTTGTGTCATGCAGATACCATAGTCATAAGTTAGCAGTACTTGCGATATATCTGATTATCCATTTAATAACAATTAGATGTGATTCCTTAGGATTAGATTGATATCTAGCACATATTCTGACACTAAAAGTAATATCAGGTCTACTAGCAACTAAGTATAGAAGACTACTAATCATACTCTAATATAGACGAGAGTCTATACTTTTACCCGATTCATCTTTAGAAAGTTTGAGAGTTGTACTCATAGAAGTATCAAACTTTTTCCCATTCTCAAACCTAAATCTCTTTATAAGATTTAAGGTATACTTGGTTTGTGAGATGAATATACCATCTTCCTATTATTTTACTTGTAATTTAAAAAAAGCAATTTAGTTCTCCAACCATACTCATTTCAAACTTAGATTTCATTAGATATGCAAACTCAATGGACAAGTTAGTGCATGTAGATCCGTAAATAATGTCGTCAACTTATATATGTACTATCAATATATGTTCATTATATTTCTTGACAAATAAGGTTTTATCAGTACTTCCCATGACAAAGTTGTGACTAATTAAGAATTTAATCAAACCATAAAGTACCTTTTTAAGGCGGTATACATGATCTGAAAGTTTAGGGTCCTCAAAACCCTTAGGTCGTTCAACATATACTTCTTCATATAGATCATTGTTTATAAACAGACTTTTGATATCCATTTGATAAATTTTGAATTTTTCATAGTAAGCAATTGGAATGAATAATCTAATGGATTTAAGGAGAGCAACTGGTACAATATTTTCATCATAGTCAATTCCTTCTATCTGAGTGTAACCTTGTAAAAATAGTCATGCCTTGTTTCTAATGATATTTCTCATTTCATCAGATTTGTTCTTAAACATCCATCTGGTTCTGATTATATGTTTATCAAAAGGCCTAGGAACCAAGTACCAAACATCATTTTAAACAAATTGATTTAACAATTCTTGCATAGCCAATTTTCAACATTCATCGCCAAGTGCTTCATTTACATTGTCGGTTCAATTTGAGAAGTAAAGAAGACACAATTACAGATATTTTCTGTCTTCTTATTTGAACGCCAATACAAGTGTTACCCAATATTTGATTAATAGGATGGTCTTTAATTAATCTTAATTCAGTATTATTTGATTTAGATGAAGAGTTAGGTTTATCTATAATGTTGACTTCATCATCATCTTGACGTGGTGTGGGTGTGATCAGGTGATCGTCAATTACTGCGTTAATAGATTCTTGAATTGCCCCTGTTCTTTTGTTAAGAACACAATATGCTCGACTATTTAGAGTATAATCCTAGAATATACCCTCATCACTCTTGGTTTCGAACTTTTTCAAAAAATTTTGGTCACGTAAAATGAAACATTTACTTTCAAAAGTCCGAAAGTATTTGACAGTCGATTTTTTTATTAAACCATAACTCATAGGCTGTTTTATCTTTAACTTTTCTACCATACACACGATTTATAATGTAACAAGTAATATTCATCTTCAACTCATTATTTTTTAGTAAGTTCATGCTATTTAGCATTACATTGGCCATTTCCTGTAATACTTTATTTTTCTTTCAACAACTCCATTCTGTTGAGGTGTTTTAGAAGTAGATAACTCATGTGATATACCATGGTCAGTACGGTACTTCTCAAAATTACTATTTTCAAACTCAGTACCATGATCACTTTTAATTTTGATCACATGTACTTCTTTCTCAGTCTGAATTTGTTTTAAAATTTTTATGACTTCATCGAGAGTATCTAATTTCTCTCTTAAGAAGACTACCCAAGTATATCTGATAAAATCATCAACAATAACCAGAAAATACTTCTTTCCACCTCTACTCTCTGTTCTCGTTGGTCCCACCAAGTCCATATGGAGTAATTCAAGAAGCTTAGCTGTGGATAAGGAGTTCACTTTCTTGTAACCACTCCTAATTTGCTTGCTAATCTAATATGCACCATAAAATTTTTCTACCTTTCTAAATTTGGGTAAGCCATGAATATGATCTCTCTTGCTCAATCTATAAAGGTCTTTAAAGTTAACATGTCCAAGATATTTATGCCATAATTCTATTTTGTCCGTTTGAGCTATGTAACATGAATGGTTAGAAGAGCATGAGTCATCAATAATGTAGCAATTTTCAGAGGTCCTACGACCATTTAATATCACACTTTCCTTCTCATTTATAATCTCACATCTGTGATTTGAAAATTTTACATTATGTTTGTTATCACAGATTTGAGATATACTTAAGAGGTTATGTTTTAGACATTTAACATACAGTACATTCTCAAAGGGAGGAAGATTGGAGAGTTGAACAATACCTTGGCATATGATTCTGCAGTTGCTTCCTTCTCCAAAAGTAACTGAGCCATCATTTACCTTTTTGAAGTTGGTGAATATTGCTTTGTCACCTGTCATATGTCTTGAACATCTACTATCCAGGTACCATTTTGAATGGCTAGTGACTTTGAAGGTTGTGTGGTCAATAAGACATGTAACTTTTGGAACACATTTCATTATGGTTTTGCGTTTAGGATTTCCATTGGATTTTCTCTGCTTTTGGGTGTTGAAAATTTTCCACTTTCTATTAACACTAATTCTAGCTGAGTTGGATTTTAGAAGCTCTTTAAGTAAGTTTGTGATTTTTTCAGCTAAAGGTGATTTATTGTATCTTTGATTTTTGTAGCTGATGGCATTAGAGTTAATTTTAGGAACTTGAAGGGGTTTTGAGTTTTTGAAATCATTTTGACCAAAATTTCTCAAATTCTTACCTTTAGAGTTTGAGGATTGTCCTTTTATAAATATAGTAGGTGAATTCTTGATTTTCAGAGAATTATTTTTCATATATCCTAGACCTGATTTGTCACCACATTTTCTATATGAGTTTAACAAAATTTTCAGTTTTGGGTCTCCATGGGCATATCTCTAAGTATCCTTAGAACTCAAAAGGGAAGAAACTTCGAGTTTTAGTTTCTCACTTTCAGTTATGAGTTTTTGTAATTATGAGGTTTTGAAATTTAAGTCTATTTTTATTTTTTCAAAATAGTCTAAAAGATGAGAATTTTCTAAAACATTGTTTTCAAGTTCTTCTTTTTAATTTAACATATTTCTCTCTTTGAATTTTCAATTTGACATCAATTTTACAACTTTTCCTGTATAGGGCATTGTAGGCGTCTTGAAGATCATCTTCATTTTCATTTTCAGGGTCAGTCCTGAGATATATTACAGCTATTTGAGAAGCTGACTCTGGTTATAGTCATAAGGGCTTTTACATCATTTGATTTTTCTTGTTCTGATTCATCAGACTTAGAAGAGCTTTTAGAGACAGATGATTCATCCTAAGTAGCTATCATGCTCATTCTTTTTAACTTATTCCTTTTATGACATTTATTTGCTAGGTGCCCATATTCATGACAGTTGAAATATTGACTGTCTTTTGTTTTAGTTTTTCAAGACTTAAGATTTTCCTTTTCTTTTATCAGATGGTTTTTGAAAATATGATCTTTTTTTATTTTTAAAAATTCTATAAAATTTCTTAGCTAGTAATGACATATTATCTTCTATATGTTCAAAATCAGAATTAACACAATTTTCTTTTGAAACAGATTTAGAACATTTAAGAGCAGTAGACTTACCTTTAGGAGCTTTCAAATTTAACTCATATGTTTGAAGAGAGCCAACTAACTCCTCAACCTTCATATTATCAGTATCTCTTAATTCTTGAATGACAGTGAGCTTAAATTTGAGTATATTAGGAAGAGATCTCAGTATTTTTACACAGACCTTGCTTTCTGGGATTCCAACTCCTAAACCTCACATGGAATTTACTATATCATTTAGTTTCATATAGAAGTCCATGAAAGTTTCATTTTCTTCAATACGAATCTCCTCAAATCTAGTAGCAAGGAGTTAAACTTTTGATTTCTTGACTATATTAGTTCCTTCATGTGTCATTTCAAGAATATCCCAAGCTTGTTCGGCTGTATCGCATGAAATAATTCTATTGAATTAATCAGGAGAGAGAGTGCAAGTTATGACATTTAAGGCCTTAGCATTACATTGCCTTCACTTTTCTGAGTTCCGGTCCATAAGTAGAATGCAATTTGTAAGACCCATATCATAGTCCGTACCATTCTGTAGATTTTTATGATCCTCCCTGTCGAAATTCAGTGACCCATGACTTGTAATCGGTATTTGCGCTGACCCTAAGTCACACGCTATTAACTCGAGTCTATTCAACCCGAGACTTGTACCTTAGCGACCGCGCCGTCGCCGCGGTTCCGATGCCGCGTCTAGCGCGCCGAGGCGATACCGAGGCTAGGAGATGTGGACCCACGTTCATTTTGAGGAAAACACCACGCATTGTAAAACCTAAAAGAATCTCTACCCAAATGTCACATCAATCAATCAATCAATGAAGTCAAGTTAAGTACACATCACATCTGAAACCCATACTTTAAGTACACATACAGCTGCAACCCATGCTTTCTTTCTCCCTAAGACAAGTAACCTAACCTAAGTCAACTCTCAAGTCAAGTACATCTATCACTCACATCCATCACTCATACCCATCACTTCTTTTACAACCTCTCTCTCTCTCTCATTCTCCACCTATTCTCCCAAGCAAGTGAGGTGGACATCCAAGCACTTCCAAGGAGAGAATTTTGTGTGTGGCCCACCTCCTACCCCTCTCATCTCCCATCTCAACCCTCCAACCTTCATTAACCTCTATCAAAGAGAGATATAAGGAGTTTGGCGTTCCATCAGACCAAGAATATCGAACGGTGGGTGTTTTATAGGCCTAAATTTCATGTTTTGATGATGGGCCAAGTGGGGCCTACCAATTGATGGTATGAATCTCACTTTGGACCCTAAATGTGGCCGATGACCCACCAAGATTCTCATGATCATTCTATGATGGGGCCATTCTCCATAGACTCCATCATGATGTTAACTTTTCTAGTTGAAAGGGGTCATCTAGACCTTCCATTTTAGTAGAGGAATCTCCATCGTTGATTTTGATTTGGTGGGCCCACATGCAATGGGACCCACTTTTTTTTTTACACACGCACACACACCCCCACACACTCACGCCACACGCACACACACCATGGGATTTCACCACCATGGGTACTCGAACCCTTGACCTGGTGTTGAAACTCCAAGGAGTTTACCACCCGGGTAAGAGTAAGGACCTGCAATGGGACCCACTTGATGTATGTTGTAATTCATGGAAGGGAGGGCCCATAGTGTCGGGGTCCCTCCATCATTCGATCTCTCTCTCTCTCTCTCTCTCTCTCTCTCTCTCTCTCTCCCCTTTCTTTCCTCGATTTTATGGCCTGTTTATGATGTATGTATTTTATCCATATTGAGCACCAAGTGGACCCAACTGGGTCCCACGTTGCAGTCACCTTGCTGCCACTTTTGGAAGGTCTGGATGATGGGAAATATAAATATTAGGTGGACCCAGCATGGCCAGATGGGCTAGCCCAGAACCTCCTGGACGTCTGCTATCCAGACCGTCCAGTAGAGTCTGGACGTTCCTTGTGAAAAATAGGAATATTAGCTTGATTTTTGGGTGCTCTGCTCATACAGGCCCTGCCTTGATGTATGGATCTAATCCACACTGTCCATCCTATTTCCCAGTTCATTTTAAGCGTTGAGCCGAAAAATGAAGCCAATCTGAATATCTGGCGGGCCGTATCATAGAAAACAATGATTCTTATTGTTAAAAATCTATTAAGGCCCACTTTGATGTTTCTACACACCAAAACATGCTGAATATTGGGCTCGTTGGTCTGTCATGAGCCATAGAATCCAACTAGTGGAGTGGATCCTCCTGATGCAGGCCCCACCTAGGAAAAACTACAAAAAAAAAAATTTATGCAGCAGGCGCTATTGCTGTTGACGTCTAGAGGACGCTACAGTAATGTCCTGCTGCGTCACTAGATGGAAAGGGCAGGGACCATGGGTCTTAGCCATGATGCATGTGTTTTATCAATGCCGTCTAGCCATTTTGCTGGGTCGTCCATCTGCTGGACGGCCAGTGGACCCCACCCCTGATGGATGTGTTCCTTCTAAACCATCCATTCTTTTTGGCAAGCTCATTTTAAGGCTTGAGGCAAAAATGAGACAAATCTATTTATCTGGTGGGCCACTGCTGATAACAATGGAGCATTGAACGTCTACCATTAAAAACCTCTTGGTATCATAGAAGTTCTTGATCAACATGAAATTTATTTTTCCTCTTAATTTAGGTCTG
Organism: Magnolia kwangsiensis; assembly: GCA_037074715.1. Taxonomy (NCBI): domain Eukaryota; kingdom Viridiplantae; phylum Streptophyta; class Magnoliopsida; order Magnoliales; family Magnoliaceae; genus Magnolia; species Magnolia kwangsiensis. Next base: position 49,112,467 of record CM073588.1, read on the forward strand.
TGTGTCCTTATGATCAGATTGGATGGAAAATAAATGTTATGGTGGGCCTTAGGAATTTTAATAGTGGAAATAATTATCACCACTGCTATTTGGAGTATGGTCTAGATAATTTTTAGATATGATTTATCTTTTTTATGCTTTAAGATGATCTTTAGCATATAGATGAATGGTGCAGATGGAGAAGGCCATTGGTGTGGCCTATTTGATATACATGACGCCCATTGGTGCAACCTATTTAATATACATGAGGCCCATTGGTGTGGCCCATATAATGTCACCCATGTGATGTGGCCCACTTGCCATACAAGGCCCAGTGATGAGACCCATGGGCAAGGCCAATATGATGTATTCAAGGCCCATGGGCAAGGCCCATTGTGATGTATTCGAGGCCCATGAGTGAGGCCCATTGTGATGCATTTGAGGCCCATGGGCATGGCCCATTATAATGCATATGTGGCCATGAGTGAGGCTCATGGCGATGAATATGAGGCCATGGGCCTACTATACGTATGGCTCCATGTGGACCATTCCTTGGGAGCGATGTTGGTTAAATGTCAACATTGATGGGCAATGATGGTTGAATGTTCACATTGTGACCTTCACTTAGGCCTTGTTAGGCCCATTCTCATCATTCACTTAGCAGGTTAACCCAAATAAGTGGGCCCCATTCACCATAGACGGATGGCTTCGTGCCATCGGATTTGATATAACCATGGTCGGGGCCGATCTTTATATTATGGTTGATCGGCTGTTCATCTATGGACCCCGCCTTGTTTATATATTGATTGTCGATGCCGATTATGAGTATATGATAACACAACATCATGATACATGCCCATATGTATCATCTGTATGCTTATGATGAGATGAGTGATTGATCATAACACATGCCATTGGGCAGATTGTTATGGGACTCTCTGGTAAAGGGAAATGCCCACATGAGTGCGTGGAACGTGCATGATTGGTGTATAACTAGATTGTGTGATTTATGTATCTCGCATTGTGTGATATATATACTGTATGCCCTAGCGACATCAGGGCCATAGCCTCCACAGGCATATCAGGTTGGCAGGATTGGACATCGAAAATCTTATTTTACATGGGGTGCTATAAATGTCCCTAGGTGAAATTTTCTAAACCCTTATGGTACCAAGAGGTTACTCCAACGTCTAGACCGAGTGGGTGCATGAGCGTCGAGTACCAAATATCAGGAGGCTGCACTTTCCACTATGTCGTGGTCGGTTGGAAGGGGGTACGGCCTTACCCACCCAAGAGGAGGGGGCAAAGCTCAGCTGAGTTCGACCAGCTCAAGGACTGGGTCTGCTATCGATGAGTCGAGCCTGATATTGACAGGTAGATAGTGAGGTCTCTTTCACTCACCTTGTTGCGCGCGATGGGGTGACAATCTGGTTTAGAGTGTACTAGACCCTAGTGATATTCCAGAGTGGAACAATATTGATATATGGACTTGTATGAGGATTGGTGTGCTTGAGTTGCATCTCACAACACATGGCCTTGGTATGGCCGACATCATTCATGCCTTGCATTGCATAGCCTAGATAGGGTTAATAGTATTCATGGATTCACCAGTATAATCCACATTACTCTGATATTGTATAATTGTATTACTATGTTGCACACATACTTTCCTTACCCTCTAAGCTTTCCGTAAGCTTATGTATGACCGTTGCATGCAAGTGACGTTGGATCGCAGCAGCGCTAAGACAGGAGCGTATAGTAGATCATCTTGGAGCTTTTGTCTATCATCATTATATTTGTCTTTACGCGCACTGTACTTATAAGTTTTTTATTATAATGGAAATGTGATGGAGTTTTTAGTTGTTGCTTGTGGGTTATTGTAACATCCCGAAAATCGGGGGTCGAGGATAAACTCTACTCCCGAGTTTCAGAACATCACTTTTGCAACATTTTCAATGATGGATGAATGTCGGCTGTAATAGTGCATAAAACATAAAGTGGATTAAGCCAAAACAACATATCATACTCAAGAGACAGTTAAATTAGTAAGCGTAAGAATGTGATAGATATATAAAATATATGAACTATTGTAAGTCTCCAGAGTGTGAACATGTTACTAAGTTAAACATATACATGTATACTCCAAAAATGATCAAAAAGAATATACATGAGTGCTCCAAAAATATAAAATGACAAGTGTCATGGCATCTAATCAACCTTCCTATAATCCCGTCGATGAGAACACGGTCTACCTAGACCCGCCTGATAACCTCCTATAGGAGAAATCCTCCTCATCATCAAACAAGTCCGGCTCCGATTCACAAGCAGTGCCATCATCTGAAACTAAAACAGGGACTGGTTGGTGTGTACAACACCGTCCCATAACGTGTGAGTGAGTAATCAACTCAGTGGAATCATAGATCAAAGGTTAACATGTTATCAAATCAATCAAGCAATAATGATAAAGCAAGTAAATCAAACATTCCTAAATACTGTAATTAATGCAAGAATAAAATGACATGATGGATGCCCTCGCCAACATACTCCATCATGCGACACCATCTTACGTCCGCGACATGCTTTCTTCCCTCAGTGCTCCACATCTTCCAGGCACATGCAGTGCGATATGAATATGATTACCGAGTTGTTATTAGTCCTTTTCATACAGCAAGATTGGGAAACTAGGGTACTTCCCTTATATCATTCCCAACAAGGATCCTGTCTAGGGTCGTCACTCCTAGTAGTCTCATACGATGATATGGTTCTAGGTCACTGCAAGGGCTGTCAGGGCTGTTTCATGCACTCGTTGCACCGCTCCCCCATCACCTTATCAATACAGGCCTAGTTGTACTCTTGTTGCTACGAAAGGGTCGTCGCCTCACGTATACTTAGAGTATGCTCGAGGTCACTACAAAGGGCTGCTGGGACTGTTGTACGCACTCGTTGCACTGCTCCCCCATCACCTTATCAGTGAGGCCGACAGCTCGAATATAGTGTCCCATACCACCATAATCGGCTCACGAGTCTGGGTTGCTCACTGGTCACTACGGGGAGGCTCGTGGCCCCAACGTAGGGCGACAGCCCGACCACGGTGTCCCATACCACCATGCCTGGCTCATGAGTCTTAATGGATCAAGGTACCACTGTTATCAGGGTTATCACTGATAAGTTCAGTACCCTAGGTTCAAGCAGTTATGACCAATACAAGGTGAACATACAGTGGTCAGTCGGGTTGCTTAACGAGCTCGACTAGTACGAGCGGACCTCAAGCTGAACGACATGAAGTGTATAAACACCTCGTGTGGCCTAACCACTGCCGTCAACCAAAGCACGACTCGGGTTCGTCGACGCGTCCTTCGTGGTGAATAGAATCCAACCACGAATTCAAATCTGTTACCGACTGCCTGGACTAGAGTATAGCCCCAAACACTTGTAATTTAAATCAATAATCACATGAGAGAGACAGAAGAGAGACAGAATTGAAATACAAGTAATTCCAGCATGTTATCAGCATGTTATAATGTACATCATAAGCAGTTAACCATACACGAGTATTTCACACATAAGGTAATCAATTCAAATACAATAACCATGGAGGAAATCATGTGCATCATCAAATTAGTTGAGAATCCAATCTCAACGCTAATCTACAACACCATTTACTCAATACTTACTAATACATACATTTATACAAACCTTTAGTCTACACACATTAGTCTACATAACATATGTCGACCAATAATGTGCATTAGGGTGAATCTCTTCGCCAAACAGATCATACACGCATAACTAACATAGGTACACGAAAAATACTCATGGTAATCATATCGGCAAAATACGTACGTATACAGTATTTTCTACAAATACCTAAAATACCCTAAATCTCATATTCTTCGTACGTATTCGAAATGAAAACCAGACAGCATGTTCTACATGTCAAACAGCATCCTTATCAACAATCTACCATTAAACGACATAGAAAACTTTGAAAACAGGTAACCTAAGCATCTAAAATCCGCACCTTACGCCGTAGAAGTGTAACGAATTCAATAGAGACTCTAAGTCTTTGTCAACAACTGATTGGAAATCTACAGTATGATTTAGGTTAGCTACTTCACCACTTGCACCAATTGAAACCTTAGAACAGGTTTAGGGTTAGGCTTTCTTACCTAACAATGAAGCCGGAGTCGCCGAAAAAGCGATACGGAGGGGTGGATTAGGCACGTAGCAAAGCTGGGAAGAATCCCAGGAAGAATCACCAACTTCTCTCCCACTTTCTCTATCTTTTCTCTCTTGATTTGTATAGGGTTTGAAATTCGTATGGGATTTGTCAGAGAGGGTTTAAGGCCTTTTTATAAGCCCAAACACAACGAAAACAGACTTGAAGTCAAGGTATACTTAAGTTATAACCAAATCGGGTCTCTTCCGATCGAACGGAGCACTTCTGGAGGTCCTGTTACTAAATGTGGTCGGACTTAAGCTCTCTAATATTGGATCTAGGTCAAGCCAAGTTTTCAGTCCAATCGAGTTTCCAGATCGACCGTGGCGGACCAGTTTCAGTTCAGCGGTCACCGAAACTCGATCAGGGTCACAAGTGCTATGACATGTATGGGCCACCTATCCTGATCTGAGGGTGAATTTGGATCAAAATCTAATGATAAGAACACTTAGAAATAACGCGCAAGTGAAATGTACCGGATTTCTTAAAATTATATTTAATTTCTTAAAAATCTTCATTTTCTCACAATCTTCACTCCGGACTCAAGGAAGTTGTCCCAAAGCATTTTTTGGATGTGATTTTTGCGGTGCTTGTCAAGTCCAACAATGCGGTCAATATCTTCTAAGTTCATCGCTATCAGACTTTCGACGCGCGGTCTAGGTCCGATACGAAGTTTCTGAATGCTCCCGAGAGCAACTGGGTTTAGAGATTGATCCTAGGTTTCTAGGTAACATAGAGTTAGTAGTCCTACTCATTTTGGAGCTTGTAGTTTGTATTTAAAGTGGTTCAAGTCAATTCTACTGAGTATTCAGTTTGGTACTTAACCAATTTCTACCCTAATTATGGCAGAATACGATCCTAGGGCCATTCTATGTCCCATTTTGAGAACTTTTAGTTATCATATTATTTTAATTATTTTTTTAGTGGTTTATCATCAAGTTTACCTTGAATCCACTAAATTTCATAATATTTTGAGTTGTAGAAAAATTCTAAAAATTCCAGAAGCAGCAGCTGTCCAACAAGTGATTATCAGATAATTGCTCACAATGACCAATTTTAAACTATTTTAAATATTTTATTATATTTTTTACATATTTTTATATAAGTTTAGACTAATTTATCTTCAATATTATTTTTGAATCACCTAAATCGGAGTTATAACGAAGGAGATATGATGTTTCAAAGTTGGAAAAAATGCATAGAAAAATGCAGAAACCGGGCTGCCTGTCCGCTATACGGACAAGGCCTCGCCGATGCCGCAAGGACCTCACCGGTCATTGACTTATTTGGTGAGGGATCGCCCCATGGGTGAGGTCCTCACCCCCTAGGGATGCCGAAAACATGTGGGGCCCACCTTGGATCACCCCGAATTGAGTCATTTGGGCCCACAAGTCCATCAAGGAATTTATCGAGTCTCATTTGTAAACCGGAATGAGTTACATGACGTACAATATATGATTTTGGGATAGAAGAAGTTAATCCATCCAAATAACCTATCTACATCATGAAATTCTAAATATTAACTAGTCAAAATCTTATTTTACACATGTATTTACCATTTATAGTAAGTTTTAGTTTAAGTATAGTTCTTCACCTTTTAAACTTTAGGGTTGTGTCTAATATGAAAGTACTTGAAGAAATTTAAAGAATGAGGTGGTGAAAGGTGATATTTTGAAGGAAATGGGTTGTAAAGCGATTTCTAGACTTTAGGATTGATCTCTAAGAGTGATATGGTTGACCCATTGCCTAAGGACGTCTAATTCCAGGTTGGTAAAAATCTGGAGTGTTACAATCTACCCCTCTTAAAAATAATTTCATCTCCAAAATTGGCGAAGGGTAATAAGTAATGATTCTATTATGCCTTTTACCTAAACTATACTGATTTCAAGTTTATATGCGTGGTGGGGTATCTACATCTATACCAATCTGGCGTATTTTTATCTATCCTCCTTAAAAATTTACTCTTTATCTCTTGCTTATACCCTGATGGCTGGCTATAATTGATTTCTTTATCTATTTGGAATCTTGACGATGAGTCCCATCTACTTAGAGTAAGATATATATTTTCAGTGGTTGACCAGTACGGAGATATGGTAGTAGTGGGCTCAATCTTGATACATTGAACATCTACCTGACCAAGGTAGAAGGCTCATTATATCCCTTCGTAGTCCTGGTAGATCCTGGTCTTCTGCTCGGTCAAAGCAGTGAGTCCATTGGTAGTCTCCCAGGATTGAGAAATGGGTCAAGCTGCGAATGCTTCACTATTGTATATTGCAGTAACTCCGTATAGTCCGATTACTCCAAAACTTAGGAAATGCCCATCATTGAAAGGTTCCAATTTCCTATTTATAAGGTTTCTCTTTGGGTTTGGTCTAAGGGAGTCCTCGTCTGAATCTATGTCCAAGGTAGGGGTTAATATGCACCTTAATAGATCATCCTAAAAGGATTTCAAATCGTATAGAGTTGGCCAAGGCTTCTATTATGTTCGTATTTAACGAGTAGGTTTATGGATACACTAACCTTCGCTCACTCCCACTGTTAGGCCTATGATTTAATATGAATGAGTTCAACACTAAAGCCCTAATTGATTCCCTATAAAGACTTCACTATTGATATTCTAAGGAAGATTAAGATCCTAATTTAATGACCTAACTTTACATATAACCTGAATCAATTTTCTTCGATCCTGGGCTAGTGGTGAAGGGGCCAACCACGCTTCGCTGCGCAGTTCTAACTCAACTGTTGTATTAGCTGACCTTACTAGATTGGGCTCATAAGGTTCTACCCCCCTTAAAAATTATTTCTACTCTCAAAGCTCAATATTTTATGTCTCGATCCGTATGTCGGAACGAGGTATAATTTAGGACCTATCCTTGACATGAAATGGGAAACAACCTCTTAATACATTAGTCTTTCTTTCATTGATGATGTTTACTATGGCATTGGCACCATGGTTATAGAAATGAGCCTAGTCTCTATTACGGTTGATTTCAGGGTTAGGTGTGAGTTGGTGGCAAGATATCCAATTCTCTACTGGCTACTCTACTGGCTATATGTCCTTAACATTTCCAAAGCGTAAAGCAATAACTTTTAGTTATAGGTAGTCGGGCCAACATGAAAGAAAAGTGGTATAGTGAGTCTGAGCTGGATACATAGACTTTCTGTCTAGCTAGGACTGAAAACTTGTCGTATCAGTTCTTAATCTTAGTTGGACTCGACGATTGGAAATTTTTTGAGCACGGTCTTCAAGTTTGGGGTGTGACATAATTTCTCTCATGGACTTGGTTCCATCTTCGGCTACTACCCCAATCATAAGAGGTTTCCATTTGGTTACAGTGGCTTGTCATATGCTTTCTTCTAAGGATTTTAGAAAAATACTGATTCTGGCTTTCCAGTGTGCATAATTAGAGACATTAAAAGGTGGTAGCTTGGTAATATACAAGCTATCGAAATTTGACATTATAAAAACTCTAGATCTTTTAACTCAAGAAAATTAATACAAAAAAAATGAGCAACTTAGCTCTGATACCACTTGAAAAGGCGAGCTTAAGAAGTCCTAGAGGGGGGGGGGGGGGGTTGAATAGGATTATGCCAAATAAAAAATTAAAGTGCTGAAATATTAAATAAATCAGAAATCTCAATCACACTAGTATTAAAAATTTGATTTAAATTGATTCGTAGGACAACCTACACCTAAACCAAGTTTAGGTAGGACAACCTTATTTCATGAACATTTTTAAGAATCAAGATCTTAAACCAAACAAGAGAAAATAAAGGTATCTATTACAAACATTCACGACTTTTGCGTAAATAAAATTACAAACATTCTCCACAAATGTAAAAAGTAAACATTCACCATAACACCAAGAGTTATAGTGGTTCGGTGTGTACAAAAATTGTTCTCAAACAGCCACACCTACTCTACTCTCAACAATCACTATCCACATGATATTAGCTTTCACTATAAATAATGTTTTCTCAGGGTCACCTTAAAACTTGATACAGTTGTTATTTTAAAGGGCTATCACAAACAAAAAACTCCACTCTAAGAATTTTCTGGCTATCTCAGAAAAATCAACAAATGAGATTTTCTGGCTATCTCAATAAAACAAACTATAAAAGCAAAGTATACTTATCTTCTCCTTTAAAGATGTATCAGTCGATGTAGCTGTAGAACCGCTTCTCTTGTAGCAGATTGTTCAATGTTTAGTCATGTTGATAAGGGTTCAGGGTTCTAAATTAGTTTTAAATAGATTCAAACCAAATGCTACTTGTTCGAATTCCTTAAAATCTTAAAGAAGAGTATTTACTCTCTTTATAAAATAAGATTCAAAAAATAAGAGATCAAGGAATTAAAATAAAAATGCTAAATACCGTGAAATAGCTTGACAATAATGAGGGCTTTTCTCTCTCCTGTGGAAGGATATAATAGACTTGAATTGTTAATTTCGAATTGAGAGAAGGCCTCAACTTATAAGCAAAGAAGTTGTTGTTTCGACTCGTCTAATAATCGAATTCTGTTCCAACAAATTTTCAAATTTGATCGCAATAAAATAAAACAATTCTTCGACTAGTCGAGGGCCCTGTTCGACTCGTCGAGGGCCCTGTTCGACTCGTCGAGTAAGGTCTTCGACTGGTCGAGGGTACCTAAAATTCGAACTGATTCAGTTGCTCGACTTCGAGTTAAGCAACTCTCGTCTGGTTGAAGGCCCATCTTTGACTGGTCAAGCAGTCCACTTGACTGGTCGAGGAAGTAATAGAAAAATTCATTTTTCTTCAATTTAAACTAGGGCTGGTCAAAAAATTCTTAGTCTAGTGGAGCCACAACTTAGACTAGTCGAACCTTGGCTTAAACTAGTCAAACTTTAGCCTAATATAAGCATAAAAACTCATTTAAATTATGTTTTAAAAGTACCTAAGCCTAAAGTTTTTCTAGGGTTGTTATACCTGAAATGACTGAACTTTGAAGTAGCTTGAATTTCATGGAAGTTGTTTTTCTACTTGATTCTTCAATAAATCTTGAAGTTGAAGATGGAGCTTGATCTTCTATTAGAACTTTAGTAGAACTTGAACCCAATCATCTTGAACTTAGTAGAATTTGAACTTTCTATCTTGATTTTGAACTTTAATAGAGTCTTGAACTTTCCATCTTGATCCATATTAGAAGGCCTACTTCATAAGTTATTTTATCTAAATGAAATTTGACAAACAAAGGTGTGCTTTAAACAATATAGCATTTACATAACATTAGCTCCCTCCCCCTCAACCAAGAATTTGGAAAGGAAGAAGAGAGAATACCAAGCTGAAGGCATGCAACGACTCAGAGCAGTGATCTGATCTCTGTCTCTCTAGATCTCTCATTCTCCTACGCTCCTCTTTCTCTCACACTCTCCTTCTTTCTCTCTCATTTTCTCTTCCTCACACTCTCATTCTCAAGCTAAAAATAAGGAGAAAAGAGCAAAAGGCCATTTTATAGCTCTAAATTTTGGTTTTGGTGGTTTCAAGTGAACAACTATTTGGCGACTATTGGTCAAACTGATAGGCGTTGTCAGTCGGACCGACAGGAACCGACAACTCTGTCGATTGAACCAACAAAATGATTTTCATAGGTTTCCAAGGTTACACAGTCGGTCGGACTGATAAACCACATCTTTATCTCATAATTGGGATTTTCCTTGACTTAAAGTTTTAGAGTTCTAGCCTAGTTGTTCAATGGGTTAATCCTCTACATAGAATGCTCAATTTAGGTGATTTTGCATGAATTCTCTCTAATCAATCTTAGGGTTAAGAGGGATTGGGGATCTGGGTCCCACATGTGTTATTGTATGGTTCAATATGACCCCACATGGACTCTAATTGAGTCACGTGTTTCTAGGTTAAGCTTCAGCTCACAGCTCCTAAGCCTACAAGTTTGCACACACAAGAGCACATGTGATTACATATTTTAATCAAAATGTTTTTGGTAACACTTGAGGACATTCAATACCCAAGTATTAAAGGGTCGGTGTGTTACAAAATGATAACAAAATAGGGCTAATGGTAACCTGATCCATGTAATCGGATACTCTAATTGGATTTTACCTTTTAATAAAAGGGTTTTTAGCTACAGGTGTAATTAAATGTCCTTGCTAGACCATAACTTGAAATGCAATTTTACTCGTAGATATTAATAAAAACAACTTAACCTGCATTATTTGGGATGCACATTATGCATGCTATGAACGTCCTCACAAATAGAAAAGAAAGAACCAATATTCTCAATTGTTCTGAATATCCAAATAATCCACATGGAGTCAACAACCTTCATGCACTGCCTCACTAGACATCAGCTATCCTATAGTCCCATCAACTACAAGGTTGTCAAGTGCCTCACTAGCTATCTAGCTATCTAACTTCATCACCTATCATGGACAATCCATGACGCTAACCTCAACTATATGAGACGTCAAACGATAGACCTGATGCTCAACAACTAATGAAAAATGCTAAGATGCCTTTATCACAACCCCCATCTAGTAAAAGACATTTTGTTGCGGATAAAAATGACAACTCCATTTGAGATCAAGAACATTGATCCTCCCATTTTGCCCTTTTTAGAACAACAAAAGGATTTTTAATGTTTAGAACACAAAGGATGTTTGTGAATTCTCTTATTCAAGTTTGTAAAGATATACACTATATGCATTTTATACATACAAAATACTAATTATTGAGTGACATTTGTGGCAATGCAACTAGTGCAAGAAATGGCAACTCCCAATTGAAATATTCATCCCTTCATCCTTAAGGATAAAATTCAATAAGATTATAATATGCGTAAGAGCACACAACTTCTTAACCCAATTACCTTTTACACTCTTAAGAAAGGTGTTGTTGTTACCATTATGGCTTGTAGGAATTACCAATGACCCTCAATCAATAGCATTAAGGGAATGGCTTCTACCTCGACTCACAAGGCTTTCCTCTTCCTCTTTCCCAATAGAGAATTCACAGTGGCCATGTCACGCGAATCACTTGCAGCATTTGTTATCATCACAACTCAGACCAAGGCCATCACAATAGCCAAAATCTTGTGTTCAAATAAAGGCCAATTCAACAACCAAGGTTATGCTTAAGGTTAGTCCTCCCACAACAGTGCAACCTCTGGCTAAGGAAGTACTAGTGGTTAACATTGTTACAACTGTCAAGGCTTTTCTCTAGGCCAAGACTGCTACAATGGCCTAGGTCTTGAATTCACTTCTCAATTGCTCCCACTTTCATTAATGCTAATGGTTCAGTTCCACTAACAAACACCTTGCATGCGATGCTTTGATGAGATGACCAAGGTGATGGGAGGATGGTGAAATCTCTCATAACTAATGAATAGTTGATTTCTAAAGATTCACCTAGATGGGTCTTCTAGAGGATGTAGACAATGATTAATGTCTAATCTTTAAAAAATGGTGAAGATCAAGATCATCTTCAAAATGGATGTTGGAATCCTCATTAGAATGGGAAAGCTCCAGAAGATGACTTAGATATCATTAGTTTAGAGGCTTAGGATGAGAGATATGAGTGGAAAATCACCTAAGTTTCTATTGCACAAAAAAATCATCAAAATGTGCCCTTTCTATAAATTTTGATTTACAACGACTAGAAAATTGGTAGAAAATGGCATCTTCGATCAATTGATCAAGCTTTTTCGATTTAGGCTAGTGAACTTGCTGAAAAGTTTTAGCCATGTTCAATCGATCGAGCTCGACCATCAATTGATCGAGCTTCACTCGAGAGATGTCGAGATAGGTCAGATACCTCCCTATATAGTTTTGGCCATGATTAATCGATCGAGCTTTCCTAAGAGTATGTTGTTTTGGGCGGTTTGATTTATAATAGCTCTAAATCTTTATTAGCCTTTTTATCATGTTTTAAATGAACTCATAAGGCTAAGGGATGATCAATTAAAGCTTTTCCTATTAGGGAACAATCATTTATAGGTTAGGTTGTTATGGGTCTAGGCTTAGGATCACCAAGGCACCTTATGATTTACCTGTTCTTCATTCCTTAATGTGTCATGTCCTCTTGTGTCTTTGATCTTCAACTTCTAAGGGCTTAACCAACTCACTGACACATGGACCCATGTGATTGACAAATAGGTGCACAAATAAGTGGCTTGTAGGAATTACCAATGACCCTCAATCAATAACATCAAGGGAATGGTTTCTACATCGACTTAAAAGGCTTTCCTCTTCCTCCTTCCCAAGGAGAATTCACATTGGCTATGTCACGTGGACCACTTGCACCATCTGTTATCATCACAACTCATACCAAAGGCACCACAATAGCCAACATCTTACATTCAAATAAAGGCCAATTCAATAACCAAGGTTATGCTTAAGGTTAGTCCTCCCAGAGCAGCGCGACCTCCGGCTGTGGAAGTACTAGTGGTTAACATTACCACGACTGTGAAGGCTTTTCTGGGCTAAGACTGCTATAATGGTCTAGGTCTTGATGTAGGTTACTATAACCTCACTAGCCAAGCCCACCTCCTCTTTCAAGATAGCTGCATAGACCAAGGCCCCCACAATGGCCAAGGCCTCAAGTTTTACTATTGCCCCTGTGAAGGTCCACTTTTGGACTTCAACTCATTCGAGGATTGGTGTTCACACCACCTTCTTAAGACTTATCTTCTCCTCCCCTAGGCCACAGTTAACTAGCCCTAAAATGTGCACTTTTATTGTCTCTACACCTGACACAACCTCAGCCACATGCTCCACATACAAAGGTCCCCATCAGAAGGGGATTGGTTTTTTTCAGCTTAAACAAAGCGCCTCTACCGATCGCTTAATAGTTGGTCATCCAGACTTGTCAACATTTCACATTTTCCTGAAAATCTTCCCCCCACTTCCCTCTAGGAGTTCCTCATCATCAAGCACCCTATGCAGTTCTGCAGGTCTTTGGTCGCTAGATTGAGTTACCTTCTAGGTTAACCACACCTACACCAACTCTTGCTAATATCCATCAACCAATTCTTTCACTTTCTTACAGAGAACCTCTGTCATGATGATTGAGGTAGAAGGATCTGATCCTCTGCACGAGGATCAATGGCACGCATTTTGAGAGAAAATGTTGATATGCGAGAAAAGTTGGATATGATGATGATGCTCATCATAGCCATGGGTATTAACCTAGTGGCCTTATTATGCCAAAGTGACTGCATTGCCTCTATAGGTGTAGTCCAATGACAAACTTCTCTATGGTGGATCAGTTGCCACATGAATAAGTCCCAAGGACCGAGTCTTGCATATCGACTCATGCGCCTCTTTCTACTTGTCTCAAGCTAACCTACAAACAGTAATAGAATTACTCTAGGGAGAAAGTGAGCATGATACGCATACCTAGGTTTGTCTAAAGGACACCTTATCTATCAAAATTATGTAACTTTTCTTTTTTCGTTCGGCTTCAAACATCTAGACTTCTGAAAGTTTGATGGTACTAGATCATCGCATGAGCATCTGGTGCACTTCCTCACATTAATGGGCGATTTGTTCAATGTGCCATAGTATCGCCTACTTCTTTTAGCATGTCCCTCATGGGGAAAGCATTCAAGTGAAAAACTAGTCTGGTTTTGTGGTTCATACACACAAAATTAGATGTAGAAAATTTTCTTGACAAGTTTCTTCTCTTTGTAAAGAGAGATTATAACTTCCAATATGACAACTACTAGGAAGCAAAAATAAAAATAAAAAATGAGATGGCTTAGCAGTTCATCAACAGATAGAGGAGCCTCATCTTATCATGTTGTACCTACTTGTTGAGTCTGAATAGGTCAAGGTTTGTTTTTTCAACATGAATAATACGTTGACCTACGCTCTATCTACCTTTTCTATAATGACCTTCAAAGAGCTGGCCAATTGGACATACATGGTTGGGCAATCCTTCATTAATGATGAGACATCTAGGAAAGGTCAGTTGAGATTAGAATGAATCAAGTATTCTTCTTCAAATGGAGTTAACAAAAGGAAGAAGCTTGTTAAGGTTAATGTTGAAGGAGAAGGAAAATGCGGCAAGAATGATGATAGACATCAGAAATACAACTTACCATAGAGGAAATACATGTTCCCCATGAAGGTTCTCATCCCATGTTTGAGCAATTGGTATATGAGGGCACCACTTCATTGCTTGAGCTTAGTAGGTCTCAAGAGGCAAATAAAACAAAATATCTTTAGTTTTGCCAGTACCATCACATTGTTAGCTACAAGGTATAAGATTGTTGGGTACTTAAAATTTTTATCCAACAAATTGTTGACAATGGTGACTCCATGCTAGAGAAAGGTGATGTTAAGAAGAAATGGGTCTCTGTTAACCTAGTCTTCTATACGTCAATCTATTAGACAATGACATTGAAGTCTTCTCCTTCTACTTTAAGCATTTCTCATATCTTTCATCCATAAGATCTACAACCTCGGGAAGAAGAAGATTTGGATGATAGTAATGCTAGGCCATGGAAGCTCTCTCTCAACAAAAGGCGTGATCACAAATTTGAGTAGGATACTGCATCAATGACCCAATGAGCCATTACTGCCTCTGATTGATGTTGGTACTTGTCATAGGGTCAGTAGAAAGAATTCAGTTAATCTTAATGACCTCTTGGACCAAAGTCCCCATCACTCATGACCTTACGGGAGTATTGTTCTCCTGGGCTTATCTCCCTACATAATAACAACAAAAAAAGATTATGTTGACCCTTGTGGTTGATCGCTAGCTATCATCATCATATCAACATTCTCTCTCAGAATGCACATCATTGGCCATCTCTGTTACTTTCAACAACTCGTCATCTACCCGACTTACTTAAGGGTCCACTGAGCTTCAAGAAAATGTAAGACTAGCAAGGGACCATACAACTTCCTTTATCCACTTTATAAGAGCTAAATCACAACTACAATACAATCACTACTATATAAAGGAATGTTTTAGTGATTAGCTAGACTAACAATAGCTCTTCAAAAATTTCCCCAAATCTCTCACAAGTGTTGTTTGTATTTAGGAAGACCTAAGGGAGTCTTTCTTTTCATGCTTCTTCCTATAAAAAAGAAGATTCTCCTTCCAAGAGCTTCATCCGCTAAAACAAGTTCCTTGACAAATGCACATATCAGTATATCCTACGATGGAGGATAGCTACTCTCACATCACTAAGGCAAAAGAACGGCCCAAATACAAACTTGTCGAAGCATGTGAACACGACACCGGTTAGAATTCCGGAGATAGATACCACCAACACTTCTTCAGGCTCTTGAAGGTAACCCCTCTTATGGATATTTATCTAATCCATATTATGTATGAATCCAATATTACATGATGACTCATGCCAATTGCGTAAGGAAACTATTGGCTACTATGCCTCAATCTCCATACTCTTTAAGATCCTCACAAGCTCATGCCTTTATCGCTCCCACTTGGTTGCTTCTCAAAATGTTTTATGAGGGCACTAGTCTTCAAGAGACCACTTCATCATACACAAGAAGGTGGCTCATGCTTTAAGAGATGTGATAGTGCCTTTATGGCTCCCACTTGGTGAAATTGCGATAGAACCACTATTACTGAAGTATAGAAGTATGTCCAAATGTCCTAGAGAGGGGTGAAAAAGAATTTTTAAAAATTATTTTCTTTTAAGAACATCCAATGCATATGTTTAATTAAGACGAGTAAGGCAAAGTAACTCTATGGCATTTGGGCCAATAGAGGGTCCAAAACACATAAGCTTACACAAGATTTACATGTAAAGAACAAGCCTATAAGGTTAATGTATGTGGTAGTGTGTGGGATGTGATTCCTATCAATACTTATACATTTATTAAATCATGCATCATAGTAATAATTTGATAGACATAAGTATAATTAGATCAATGCACAAAAAGCAATCCCAAACACAATCATATATAGTGGTTCAACTACTTGCTTACTCCACTCCTGGCGGACGCACTCTCTCTTTGAGTGTACTAGATTTCACTATCCAATGATTTTAAAACAGGTTAATCATGAACCTTCACAACCCACACAAGGTTAACTAAGGGACCTACACAAGGTTGCCTTAGGTGCCTATACAAGGTAAAGAGTCCTACACAAGGACATAACTAGGAGCCTATATAAGGCAACCAATGCTTACACAAGACAACACGTCCTTCACATGGATAACACGTCCTACACAAGGATAACATATTCTCTCGTCGGAGGCCTACAAAGAGGAGTTTGTCACTCAAACTCTGAATCTCAATCCTACATAAGGAAAGGGCTTCAGACTCAATGGAATCCTCGTACTTACAAATAAGTGAGTGAGTCCCTTTCTCACACAATCTGTAGATCTTCAATGTTGACGAAGAGTCTTCAGCTCCTTTGAACCGCAACCTCTTCTGATTCTTCGATCAATGCTCAGAAGTTTTTAGGTTTAGGGTTTTATTGTTCTTCTCTATTTAGATAATATGATTTAAACACAGAGAAGATTCCCATGAGCTATACATTCAAGAGTTCCAACATAAGGACTTGCCTATAATAAGGGTTGTTGGAAACTCATTGAATGCTAGAGTTCATAATTCAATCCAAGCAATGAAGATGTGAGTAAATTCTTATGCCTAAGATTGAATGATGAACTCTAATGGGAAAGAGGGAATGAAGAAGAGGGTATTAACTCTTGAAGAACCTCATTTTACAAGAAGGAAGCCATGTGTATTTATAAAGTTGAAATCCCAACAGTCAAAAAATGGGCAGAAATCTATCATTGTCGATGTTATCGAGTAGTCTTCGATTACATCAAAATTTAAAATTTGATGTTATCGAGCCTTATTCGATTGCACTGACATTCTACACTCATATATTCATTTTTGTGTAGAATAGATTTTGCTCACTCTTATTGAGCACCTTTCGATCCTATTAATGTGCACTTCAATGTAATCGATAGGAGGTTCTATCCCATTGGATTCTCTTTCGAAAAACTAGCTTTGGCTGCAGGAAGATTTTGTCCTGATATTCGATGCTATTGATTATCATTCGATGCTATTAAATTTTGAAGTTCGATGACATTAAATGGTATTTAATGTAATCGAAGAGATGTATATTCTTGGATGGTTTGCTGGACAAAATGTTCATGATTTTCGATGTAATCGAGCAGCCTTTGATTCTATCAAGAACTTACTCTCGATGTGATCGAGGTGACTCGATTATATCGATGAACACTTGGAGAATGTTTTCTGTGTAGAGGGAGTGCCCTAAGTCGATGCCATCAAAGATGGTTCGATTATATCAAAATTTGAACTTCAATATCATCAAACTCTATTCAATATAATCGATATTTCCCAGCGGATGTTCATTTTGTTGTTGGACAAAATGGGCCTATTTCTTGATGTAATCGAACCATGTTCGATAGAATTGAAAATGTATTCGATTGCAAATTGATGCAATCGATTTTTCCTATAAAGTTCATGTTTTACTCCTCTAACATTCTAAGTATTCAATACTTAAGCTTACCAAAGATGATTTACAATGTATTGGATGTAAGACTAAGTTAAATGGGGTCATATACCTCAAGGGTTTGGTTAGGGAAGTGAGGCTTTATTTACCTGTTTGGAGCACTCGAATTTCTTCCTATTTGAGGTCTTTATCTTGTAATCTTCATTTGAGGCTCACTTAAATACTGACTCAACACTCACATAATTTGACAAACCAGGGCACTTTCACTTGGCTACTTCTCAAGATATTTGTGAAGATGACTTGTCTCTAATAGACCACTTCATCATGTACAAGAAGGAGGCTCATGCCTTAAGAGATGTGACAGAGAGATATTTGCATTGGCATTTTTCTTTCTCCATTGTTTCACCTAGTTAAGCCATGACCTAGTACCTCTCCTTACTAGCAAATACCCTGAATTATGGGTAGACTTGTAGGAAGCATTCGTACTTACTTCTACAATAAAGCATTGTAGTAAATGAAGATCGGTTTCATACAATAACTCAATACCTTGATAACGATGTCACTAACTTCATCCAACGTTGGTGGAATGTGCACTACCATTTCTAGTCTATCTCAACATTAGAGGCAGCGATGGTCAAGGAGTGTCTCTTTGTTAAAATCTTTAGATAGGACATGCTCCAGATGGAAGCCACCATGCTTGATACATTCCAACGTATGCTTGAGGCCCTTCGCATGCTCCTTCAAGCATCTTACACAATGATTTATGTTATTGGTGGTACTTTGAATGACTCACACCATAATGCTCCAGCTAAGGCCAACCAAATAGCTCTCTAGTATGGAAAACAACTTCACGACCAAGTGTTGGAGTTAGTGTCAGAAAAACCAATGTACACCTCGATCTAGTGGCCATTTGGATATGATCGGGTCAATCTTGATGATCATGAGTCCTCTTGGACATGTGTTATATGCCTTAGATAAATACAATGTTACCTTAATCTTATTCTCTATAGGATGTGTAAGGAGTATGTAGTACAATCCTTTGGTCCTTATAAACTTGATATTAGACACACTAGTCACTAAGGAGAGTTATGTTCCATGGATCTCAGTACCCTGATGCACCATGACTAACATGCATGCTTAAGACACATATATGGATATCATTCTTTGATATGTATGACCATCTTGTGTGAGGGGACTAACTTGGGTCAGGATCAAAGGTCTCCATCATTGGGATTTAACTTGGTGTCAATCATGCCTTTAGCCCTTACCTTACATAAAAGTGTGAGTGCGCCATAAATATAAGGTCATGATATGGACCTTTGGACACTTACATTCGACAATCGATGTTCAAGTCACCAATGTGGAGGCCCATTACTTAGACTATGATAATGTGTGTTGGGTTTTAGATTGTGGAATCACACAGAGATGGATCTAGGATAACAATCCAAGAGCACCAAGCAAACATAAGAGAACATAAAGATTTAATGTGGAAAACCCTTTCGTGAAAAAACCATGACACAAAGCGACAGATCTTCTCAATGAAAATAGAAGTTATAAAGAGGAAGGACTTACCAGACTTGAGCAATCCTTAAATCTCTCCCTTACTCCACCCTTTTAGAAACCCTAGAACCCTTTTAGAAAGCCTTAGAATTAATCCCTTAGAATACCTCCCATTCCCGTTTACACCCATATATATAGTTTTAGAAAGAATCATAAACGAAATTGGAAATAAATCTCGCACTTTCGCAGTTTTGCAAAAAAATCTACGTAGAATTTGATTAGATTTAATACATCAAATACAACAATTTCCACCATGTCTTCAATCTTCAAACATGTAGCTCCTTCTCCTCTTCTCTTATCTGTGCCTCGCATCATAACTTCATTAATGCTTCTCATGCACATTGTCTTCCTTTTACACCATCGCCTAGCCCAGAGAAGTTGCACAGAACTTGAACTTATCTGTAGGAACAACCTTGGTAAGCATGTCCACTCGATTCACGCTGGTGTGAATCTTCTCAAGAGTCACGCCTTCTTCTTCAAGCACCTGTCGAATAAAGTGGTGACGAACATCAATATGTTTAGTACAAGAGTGATAAATAGAATTTTTAGCCAAATTAATAGTGCTCTCGCTATCACAATTAACTGGCATGACCTCCTGCTAAAGCCCCAACTAATTTATCATGCCTCTTAACCAGACACCTTTCTTAAATGCTTGTCACTGCCATATATTCTGCTTCAGTTGTGGAAAGAGCCACCACGGACTGAAGCTTTGACATCCAACTAATTACTCAATCCGCTAGTACAAATGAGTAACCTGAAGTGATTTACTGAAATTCACACTGCCTACGTAGTCTGAATCCACATACCCTACCAACTTAGTTCCCATCTTTTTAAAAGTTAAGACGTAGTCTTTTGTGCCTTGAATGTATCAAATTAGTCATTTCACGGCTTCCTAATGTTGTTTGCGGGGTTTGACATATATCTACTCACAACACCGACTGCCTGTGAAATATCCAGTCTCGTACCGACAATGGCATATATTAAACTATCAACCACATTCGAATAAGGCATGTGAGACCCGTATCATAGATCGTACCATTCATTAGGCTTCCACGATCCTCCCGGTCAAATTTTGGTGCCCCACGACGCATACATAGCATTTGTGCGCATCCCTGAGTCATACCCTATTAATCTAAGTCAGCTCAACCTGAGACTTGCACCCTTATGACCGTACCGTCACCACAGTTCCAATGTTGTATCTAGTACGCTGATGTGATACCCAAGCCAGGAGATGTGAGGCCGCATTTAGTTGGAGAAAAATGCGGCATATTTGTAAACCCAAGAGAACATGTCCCATCAATCACATCAATCATGTCAAGTACATATCCCATCCTGTAACACCCTGAATTTTTACAAACTTAGGGTTAGATGTCCTTAGGCAATGGGTCAACCATAACACCTTGGTAACCTCTCAGAACCCAATTCCAAAGCCAAAGAAATCATCTAGAACCAAATTCTTTAAAAATTTAATGTGTTTTACCTAGTGCTAAACTAGATTACCTGTGAAATTAGCACCAACCACTTTAAATACAGTCTGCTAGAGCCAAAACGTGTAGAATAGTTGACGCTACAATACCCTAAAACCTAGGATCAAACTCTAAACCCGGTTGCTCATGGGAGCATTCGAAAACTTCGTATCAGATCTGCACCGCACATCGGAAGTCCGATTACCCCAAACTTAGACGAATATGACCGCCTAGTTGGACTTGACAATCACCCCAAAAATCAAGTCCAGATGATGTCCCACGATGATTTTCTTAAGTCCAGAGTGAAGAGTAGGAGAAATGTTAGAAATTAAATAAAATTTATGAAATCTGGCACGTGTCGCTTATGCGCCTTTTTTAAGCGTTCTGACCATCAGAATTTGATCCAAATTCACCCTCGGATCAGGAGAAATGGCCCACTCATGTCAACGCACTTGCGGCCCTGATTGAGTACCGGTGACCGTTGAACTGAAACTGGTCCGCCACGGGCGATCTGGAAATCCGATCGGACTAAAAACTCTGCCTGACCTAGATCCAACGTCAGGAAGCTAAAGTCCGACTGCACGCAGAAAAGGGGCTGCCAGAAGTGCTCCGTTGGATCAGAACAAGCCCACTTTGGTTATAAAATAAGTATACCTTGGCCATAAGGCCATTTTTGTCGCTTTTGGACTTATAAAAAGGGCTTAAACCCTTACTCTCTGATTCCATACAAATTTTTTAAGCCCTAGAAAAGAGAGAGAGAGAAAGAAAGAGAGAGTGGGGGAGAAGATGGGATTTTTCTTCCATGGATTCTTTCCTGCTACTCCTTGTGCTTCAACGCCGCTTCTGCACTGCCATTCCAGTGCTTCCAGCTCCGCTCTTAGGTAAGAAATCATAACCCTAACCTGTTCTAGAGTTCCAAATAGCATAAGTGATGATGTAGCTAACCTATTTCATGGTATAGGTTGCCGTTGAGCCGATGACGAAGACTTATCATCTGAATCAACTCCGTTTCGCAATTTCTGGTTTAAGGTGCGAACTATATACGTTTAGGTTATGGTTTTCAAGACTTTCAATGTTAAATAATAATTTATTCTTGCTTAGGATGCTATTTCATATGTATAAAGTGTTGTCCATTTCATTTTTCAGTTATACGTTAATTATGTTAAATATACTGTATTCCTCGTATTTGTAGAAAATACCGTATACGTATGAAATATGAATTTAAATGCCTTAGTAGTTAGTAAAGTATGATTGCTAAGCTGGTTGAGGTATGGATCTCCATCACAACACGTGAGTCTATGAATTCCTTCATGAATAATGTAACTTAGATTATCCATGCTAAGTAAGTATATGATTTCCTCCATGGATTGTGTACTTAGTTGAAGCATGTTAAATGTGTGGATGAATTCCTACATGTACTATTTACATTCAAGTTATACTTCATGATTGTTCATATGGATGCAAAATATGAATCATATGCTAGTTATTGTATGTGTATGTGAATGGGGCTGTGTTACAGTCCAAGCAATCGAAAGTCATTCCATAAATAGTGGTCGAGGTTGTCTTCGCCACATAGGATGAGTTTAGCGAATCTGAGTCGTGCTTGGGGTGTTCGGTAGTGGTTAGGCCACACAGAGTGCTTATGCATTCCATATCGTTCAACTCAACATGCGCTTGGCCTAGTTGAGCTTATCGACTAACCCGATTGACCGATGTTTGTTCACCATGTTTGGTCGCAACTGTTTGAATCTAAGACACCGAGCTTACCAGTGAAACTCCCGTTAACCGTGGTACCATGATCCCCTAAGACTCATGAGCCGGGCATGGTGGTATGGGACACCGTGGTCGAGCTGTCGGCCTACGCTGGGGCCACAAACCTCCCTGTAGTGACCAATGAGTACCTACTCTGAGCAGATTATGGTGGTATGGGACACTATATTCTTACTGTCGGCCTACACTGTTTGGTGATGGGGGAGTGGAGCAACGATTGCGCGCAACAACCCTGGCAGCCCTTTGTAGTGACCTTGAGTTTATCCTGACACTGCATAGGGGCGACGAGTCCTGTTGCAGTCTTGAGGATATAAGTAGGCCTGTATTGATAAGGTGATGGGGGAGAGGAGCAACGATTGCGTGCAACAGCCCTGACAACCCTTGCAGCGACCTAGAACCATAACATCGTCTGAGATTCCTAGGACTAACGACCCTAGAATGGATCAACGTTAGGAAATGAGACAAGGGAGGTGTCTTAGCTTTCCAATCCTGCTGTATGAAAAGGACTAATAAGAACTTGGTAATCCTACTCATGACATCGCACTGCATGTGCTATTAACGTTGGTGTGAGAGCACAGTGGTAGTGATTCATGCCGCGATCGTTAGATGATGTCGCATGAGGGAGTTTGTGGTGAGGGCATGCATCATTATCTCATATCATTCTTGCATTAACAAGAGATTTAGGATTTGTTTGATTGTACTGCTTTATCATTACTGCTTGATTGGATTGATAACATGTTAACCTTTGCTTTATAGATTCCACTGAGTTAATTACTCGCTCCCACGCTACGGGACGGTGTTGGCCACACCAACCAGTCCCTATTTTAGTTTCATATAATGACAACGCTTGCAAAGCAGAGCCAGACTTGATGATGTTGAGGAGGATTTCTCTTATATGCAGGTTCTGATCGATGGGGTTTACAGGGTTACTGATTAGATGCCAATACACTTGGTATTTTTCCTTTTATTTAAACACCCATGTATATTCTTTTCTTTCCATTTTAGAGTATACATGTATTTAGTTAACCTGGTAACATGTTCACACTCTAGAGACTTACAATCAATTATACATTTTATATATTTATCACAGTCTTCCGCTTAAGAAATTTAACTGGCTCTAGAGTATGATATGCTGTTTTAGTCTAATCCCACTCATGTTTTCTGCACTAATATGAACAACATTCATCCATCATTGAAAATGTTGCATAAGTGATGTTCTGGAACTCGGGAGTGGAGTTTATGCTTAACCCCAAATTTTCGGGATATTACACATCCCCAAGTACAAGCAACCCCTAAAGTCAACTCTCTCTCTCTCCACCCATCCCTTTTCAAAGTACACCCATCACTCCATCCATCACCCATCACTTACATCATCTCTCTCTCTCTCTCTCTCTCTCTCTCTCTCTCTCTCTCTCTCTCTCTCTATCCCTCTCTCTCTTTTTCTCAAACCATTCTCCCAAGTAAGAGAGTAATCGTCCCTTGCTTTCCAAGGAGAGGAAGAAGCTAGGTGTGGCCCACCTCCCTACCATCCTATCCCAACCCTCCAATCTCCATCATCCTCCATTAAAGTGATAGCCAAGGTGTTGGGCACTCCATGGAGCCCAGAAGAAGCAAGAACGGTGGGTGATCATAGTGCTAAATTTTGATTTTTGATTTAGGGCCCACTTAATTTAGGACCCATATTGTTGTATGTATTGATGCATGTGTTTGAGGGGCCCATAGTGGCGGGGCCCCTCCATCGCTCTTCTCTCTCTCTCTCTCTCTGGTGATGATGATGATGATGATGATGTTGCTTTTGTGATTTGGGTATACTTGTGGTTATGCTTCTTACGAGATAAATATACATTGAAAAATCCTCCTTGTAGGATCCCAGGATTGGAACCTGGTGTATGGGTGTTGCGAACCGAGAATGGGGTACTATGGAGGCTATCGACACCGAATTCGATGATCTAAAATTTTATGAGTCCGATTTCTGAATTTGGGGCATAACAGAAGTTGGTATTAGAGCATAACTTGAGAATACATGAGGATAAAATCATATATCTGCTGATAGCTACCCTGCACTCTATGATTGTTGAGAACTTAAAATGGTTAGATCCTCGAGTTCAAATAACTTAAAGATTTTCTGTTATAGCTCCCAACCATTGAGATTGTGAGGCTCCATAGTATTCCAGTTTTGATCATTTTTTATCCCAGATCTGAGGTTCAGTGAGGTCATCATAATGTTGAGGAGGCATCTTGGGAGCAAGAGGCTGAGATTCATTGGCGTTATCCCTATCTCTTAGAAATATGATTATGTTGGTATGTTGTGTTTTAATAGGATTTTTCTCCTTTGGAGAGCTCTGTATTGGTTGTATTGTAATTTAAATTTTGAGGATGAAATTTTTATTAGGAGGGGAGAGCTATGAGGCCTGTATCCTAGACCTTACCATTCCATAGGCTTCCGTAGTCCTCCTGGTCAAATTTTGGTAACCCGCGATGCGTAGATAGCATTTGCGCGCATTCCTGAGATGTACCCTATCAATCTAAGTCAGCTCAACCCGAGACTTGCACCCTTACGACCACATCGTCACCACAGTTCCAATGTTGTATCTCATACGCTGATGTGATACCCAAGCCAGGAGATGTGCTCCCGCGTTCAGTTAGAGAAAAATGTCACATATTTGTAAACCCAAGAGAACATGTTCCATCAATCACATCAATCATGTCAAGTACATATCCCATTCCCAAGTACAAGCAACCCCTAAAGTCAACTCTCTCTCTCTCCACCCATCCCTTTTCAGAGTACACCCATCACTCACCCATCACTCCATCCATCACCCATCACTTACATCATCTCTCTCTCTCTCTCTCTCTCTCTCTCTCTCTCTCTCTCTCTCTCTCTCTCTCTCTCTTCTCAAACCATTCTCCCAAGTAAGAGATTAATCGTCCCTTGCTTTCCAAGGAGAGGAAGAAGCTAGGTGTGGCCCACCTCCCTACCATCCAATCACAACCCTCCAATCTCCATCATCCTCCATCAAAGTGGTAGCCAAGGTGTTGGGCACTTCATGGAGCCCAGAAGAAGCAAGAACGGTGGGTGATCATAGTGCTAGAATTTGATTTTTGATTTAGGGCCCACTTGATTTGGGACCCATATTGTTGTATGTATTGATGCATGTGTTTGAGGGGCCCATAGTGGCGGGGCCCCTCCATCGCTTGTCTCTCTCTCTCTCTGGTGATGATGATGATGGTGGTGTTGCCTTTGTGATTTGGGTATACTTGTGGTTATGCTTTTTACAAGATAAATATATGTTGAAAAATTCTCCTTGTAGGATCTCAGGATCGGAACCTAGTGTGTGGACGTTGGGAGCCGAGAATGGAGTATTACGGAGGTTGTCGGTACCTGATTCGGTAATCAAGAATTTCGTTTTCTAAATTTGGAGTGTGACAAAGTACATGAGACAACCTATGTTTCCTCATTTGATTTAGGACATTATTCTTCAGAAATCTTGAAGTGAACCATGTAGGGAATGCTCACTGGCTTTACCTGGCTCATCTCATACTTGATCAACACTTTTTTAAGGTATTCTTCTTGTGATAACCAAAGTCTTCTCCTCTTTCTGTCTCTATGAATATCTATGTAGAGAACCCTCTTTGTACCCCTCAAATCTTTCATCTCGAATGTCCCTGATAACTAAGTCTTTAGTACGTTGATTTCAGATATATCATGACAGGCGATTAATATATTATCAATATACAATACTAAGATGATGAATTTTTCATCACTCAGTATCTTATAGTAGGCACAGTAATTATATTCACTTCGAGTAAATTTTCAACTTAACATGAAAGAATTAAATTTTTTATACCACTACCTAGCAGACTGTTTCAAGCCATACAACGACCTCATTAACCTACAAATATTTTTCTCTGTCGCTTTAACTTCGTAGCCCTTACGTAGATCTACTCTTCCAACTCCCCATGTAGGACTGTAGTCTTGACATCCATCTGTTCCAGCGCGAGATCGTATTGGGTAACCAGTGCCAATACAAATCTAATAGATACTTGCTTAACCACTAGCGCGAATATCTCTGTGAAGTCGATTCCTTCTCTCTAAGCATACCCCTTCGCTACCAGGCTCGCTTTGTATCTATTCTGTTTTCTTTTGAATAACTACTTACATTCGATCACTTTTTCACCCACTAGAAGCTCCATTAGCTCCCATGTGTGGTTTTTGTGTAACAAGTCCATCTCATCATCCATAGCCACCTCTCATTTTTCTGCATTAGGTTCATTAAGAGCCTTTTGATTAGTAGATGGGTCTCCCTCATCTGTAATGAGGGCATATATGATATTAGAGTCATCCTTGTATCTTACTACCAACCTGTGATCACGCGATGGGTTTCTTCTCACAAGTGGTTGCTCCACTTGATCCTATACCTCTGTCTGCACATCTGTCACTGCATGAGTATCATCTTTGTCAATATGGACGTCTACGATCAACCTTTCTGGTTCCAATTGCTCATCCTGATCATTCTTGTGGAATAGGGAGCTTTCATCAAACCTGACGTCACGGCTAGTGATGACCTTGCGTGTGACCTTGTCGAATAACCTGTAACCTTTCACACCAATACCATAGCCAACAAAGATGTACTTTTTGGCTCTAAGGTCTAGTTTATCTCTCTCAATGGATGGTACATGAGAGCAAGCCTTACAACCAAATATGCACAAATCTGAGTAGTCCATCGTATCACCACTCCATATTTTCTTTGGGATTTTACATTCAATTGCCATAGAGAAGGATCGGTTCACCAAGTAGCAAGGCATATTAATGGCCTCAGTTCGTAAGTCCTTGCCCAACGCAGTGCATCGGGCCCTCTCCAAGAGAGTCCGATTCATCCGCTCAGCCACACCGTTTTGTTCGGGCGTGTGGCACACTGTGTTGTGCCTAATGATCCCTTCATCTTTGTAATATTCATTAAAATTAGTGGAAGTAAGTTCTCCGCCATTGTCAGTCCTTAAAACTTTTATTTTTCACCCTGACTATTTTTTCACCATTGTCTTCCATTATTTAAATATGGTAAAAACTTCGAATTTACGTTTTATGAAGTAAACTCAAACTTTCTTAGAGTAGTCGTCAATGAATTAAACAAACCATGATGACCCCCTAATGGAAACCTCTGACAATAACCCCCATACGTTAGAGTATACATAATCAAGTATTTCCTTACATACATGTTTTCTAGATTTAAAAGATAATCTAGATTATTTATCATATATATAATGCTTGCATATATCTAAATTAGACTTCTTAAAAGCTGGAATCAAACAACAATCAGATAGTACCTTCATGCCCCACTCATTCATGTGGCCCAGACGAGCATGCTATATATGCACAGACATGGAATTTATAATATCTGCTACTGCTCCACCTGCTGAAATATTTCTGATCAACCTGTAAAGGTTTCCATACCTTTGCGCTATCATAACTACGAGTACCCATTTTGAAACTTTAAGGACACCATCAATACCAGTGAACTTGCACCCTATAGCCTCAAGTACACTGAACGAAATCAGACTTTTCTTCATATCAAGAACATACCTAACATTAGTCAAGGTACACTCTATCCCATCAAACATCTTGATGCTCACCATACCAATAGCCATAACATTATAAGCATTGTCATTGTCCATAAAGATCTGTCCACCATCGCATTCCTTGTAACTGGCGAACCAACTTCGATGAGGAGACATGTGATGTGATGCTCTTGTGTCAACGATCCATTCATCTTTATGATTTTCATGCAAGTGACCAATTATGGACACTGACAGAACATCACCACCACTTGTCTCTTTCTCAGATGTGACAACATTGACCTTATTGGAAGAAGCTTCCGAGTTTTCTTTCTTCACTTTAAGATTGGTACAATCCTTTTTCATGTGTCTTGTCATCCCACAGTTCTAGCAGTTTAGTTTTCTTTTACCTTTGCCCTTGGATTTGGATCTAGGTCTTGAGGATCTTGTACCTTGATCAGTATTCTTGCCTCTCATAATCAGTGCATCGGAAGATGTCCCTATGTGGCCATTTAGCTTTCTCATGGCCCTCCCTTGAAGGGCTGAGATAACGGTGTCAACACTCATGATTTTATTTGCAGTGCACATTGAGTCATTCATGTCCCTGAATGACTCATACGATGCCAGAAGAGAATTCAACAACATATATGTTTGCTCCTCATCTTTGATTATTTCCTCCACATCTAGCAATTTGTAAACCAATTTATTGAAGTTTCTGATGTAGGCCTCTAAATCTCCCTCTGCAATCTTAAAGGTGTACCACTGTAGATTCAAGTGTAGACAATTTTTAAAGGATTTTTTTGCATAGATATCCTCTAACTTCACCCATAAACTAGCTGCAGTTTTCTCCCTCAAAACATTGTAGAGAACCTCATCTGTGAGACATAAACGGATGGAAGTTAAAGCATTCATGTCAAGAGTATTCTAGTCTTTGTCATTCAAAATTGATTTTCGCTCCTCAAGAGCCTTAACTTTTCCTTGCTTGGTTAGTAGACTAATCATCTTGATTTTTTGTAACTCAAAATTATTTTTTCCTGAGTACTTCTCAATATCAAACTTGGCGTTTCCCATTGATGCTAATCTTGCATATCCAAATCTGTGCCCCAACGACTGCTCTAATACCACTTGTTAGGTTTTGGACTGAAGAATCACATAGAGATGGATCTAGGATAGCAATCCAAGAGCACCAAGCAAACACAAGAGAAAACAAAGATTTAACATGGAAAACCCTTTCGGGAAAAAACTATGGCACAAAGAGACAAATCTTCACTATGAAAGCAGAAATTACAAAGAGGAAGGACTTACCAGACTTGAGCAATCCTCAAATATCTCCCTTGCTTCACACTTTTAGAAACCGTACATGTCAGGCCTACATCCTAGTATCTCGCTGTTCCGTAGGATCCCGCGGTCCTCCCGGTCGAATTCTGGCAACCCGCGACCTATAGATATCATTTGAGTGCAGCCTTATGTCGCATCCTGTAAACCCGAGTCGACTTAACCCAAGACCTGTGCCATTATGAGTGCACCATTGCCGAGGTTCTAACGTCGCTTCTTGTATGTCAATCTGACATTTAGATAGTGAGATCTGCCCCTGCACCCTCGCATTATCCCGACCATTGATCATGCATTGTGGGACCCATGGTGTCCACACCCATTTCCCTAGGCAATCATGTGGGTGATGTCACCATAGCTAAGCTTAGGTTGACATCATCCTACCCCTATAGACCCCATGCCTCTTACACCCCTGAGTGCTAGCCCATGATTCTCTTACACCCTATCCAACCTAGCTAGGAGAGAGAGGCTAGCTACCTTACTCCCCTACCCCACTAACTCTCTCTCTCTCTCTCCTTTATCTCTCTTTTTCTCTCTTTCATTCTCCATTGTTGCAAGTGCTTGGACGTCCCAAGCTATCCCAAAAACTAGCCCCTTTCATGCTCCTATACCCCCTCATCCAACCATCTAAAGACAATCTCAACTATTGAAACATCTTCCTTGGCCCATCAATGGTGGAAGAAGGAGCTTAAGATTTGAAGTGGGTGCTCTTACTCTCTCCCTACATCTCCTATTTTTCTTAATGATCATGGCCCATCTAATGTACTCGGCACATCCAGACCGTCCAACAGGGTGGAACGCCCTTACTGTCCAATTTCTTGGACATATGCCGGCCCACCTTGCTGCCCTGTCTTGCATGCAAAGGTCTGATGCATGTGGGCCTTGGTCTGAGTGTGTGGGACCCATCTAGGTGGTCCAATCTTGATGTACTAGTATTATTAACTTTTTTCCAGCAAGCTTTTAGCCTGGAATTGGACAGCAACATGTCGTTGTCCAGATTTTTCTCCAGGCCGATTATCGATACCGACTATGAGTATATGATAGCATAGCATCATGATACATGCCCATACGCATCATCTGCATGCTTGCTACGAGGAGTGACTGATCATAGCATTATGTCATTGGGCAGGTTATTTATGAGACTCCCTGATAGGTGGAGTTGTCCCACATGAGCACACGGTATGTAAAGGATTAATGCATGACTGGATTTTATGACTCATACATCTTACATTGTGTGATATGGTTACTATGTATCCTGGTGGCATCAAGGTTATGACCTCCACAAGCATATTGTGGATGACAGGATTGGATACCAAAAATACTTGGTTCTAAACATCAGGGCGCAATGATGTCCTTGGGTGAAAGTCCCCGAACCCTTATGGTACCAGGAAGATGCACAAGTGCACGAGGGCCGTATTCCAGTAAGACGCGTCTCCCATTGTGTCGTGGTTAGTTAGAAGGGGGTGTGACCTTACTTGCCTGAGTGAGGGGGCAATATCTAGGTTAAGTTTGACCAGCTTGAGGAATGGGCCCGCTATCAATGAGCTAGGCTCGATATCGGCAGGTGGATAGTGAGGTCTTTTCCACTTATCCAGTTGTGCAATCGGATAGGGACAGCAAGTTGGCGTAGAGTGTACTAGACCCCGGTGATTATCCAGAGTGAGAACCGTACTGATATATGATGCTCCAAAGATGAGCTGCATTGATATGTGGATTCAGATAAGGATTGGTATGCTTGAGTTGCATCTTGCATCGCATGGCCTCGGTATGGCCGATAACATTCATGTTTTGCATCACATAGCCTCGATATGACTGATAGTATTCATGCTTTGCATCGTATAGCCTCGGTATGGTCGATAGTATTCATGCTTTGCATCGCATAACCTTGGCATGGCCGATAGTATTCATGCCTCGCATCGCATACCCTTTTACGGCTGATAGTATTCATAGATTCGCCAATATATTTTGCATTACTCTGATATTGCATTCTGAGCTTGCTTATATTACGCACACACTTACACCACCGTCTAAGCTTTCTATAAGCTTATGGATGACCGTGTGCAGGTGACACTAGGATGCCGCAGTAGCATTGAGATTGGAGCATGCAGTGGACTTCTGGAGCTTTCGATATTGTTATTGTATTTTCCTTTATGCATTGTACCTTAAAATTTTTTTATCATAGTGGATTTTTTTTATGGTGTTTTGGTTATTATTTGTAGGTTATGCTTATGGTTATGTTTGTTATGAAACAAAATCACATTGAAAATCCTCCTTGTAGGATCCCAGGATCAGAACCTGGTATGTGGGTGTCATGAGCCGAGAATGGGGGTACTACGAAGGTTGTCGGCCGGATTCAACAATCGAAAAATCTGTGAGCCCGATTTCTGAGTTTGAAACGTGACAATACCCTTTTAGAAAGCCTTAAAATCTCTTAGAATACCTCCCAATCCTATTCACACACACACACACACACACACACACACACACATATATAGTTTTAAAAAGAATCATAAACAAAATCGGTAGAGTAGCTTTAGCTCACTTTATGAGGTTTCTTAGAGGTCACTAAAAATGGTAATGATAGGTGCGCCATCATGGTCCATTGATTCTTGCACAAGTTAATAGGGAATCCTCAATTTACTATGAGACTTATTTAAGTAAGATATGATTTGATGGACTCATTAAGTGAATTTTTCACTGGGCCTAACACTTAAAAAGATTTTAATCATCCTTAAAAGGGTTCTTAACCATTAAAATTCTATTTTAACCATTAAAACTATTTTGATTGCACTTGATGATGGTTTAATTACCCAAATTTGATGATCAACATGTGATATAGATCGTAGGTGGATGGCCATGACAATGGAGGGATTAAATCGTAGGCGTGTGCATGTGAGAGATGGATTAATGAGCTTCCTTCACAATAACGTAAACCAAAGTTTGTAGGGTGAGAAAGCACCATACTAAGTGCAAACTTAAAATATTAAGCCCTCATTTATTTAAGGATCCCATTATAAAGGAGAAAACACCATGAGAGAGAGAGAGAGAGCTTGGGCATCACCCTCTCACTTAGATGTCCTACCTTAGAGAAGAGAGAGATCACATCCTCTTATCACTGCACATCCACCGTCATCCAATATTCTTTATGTTCCACTTATGTGGATGGTTAATATTTTCTCAGTCTCTATCAAAGGCAACACATTCATGTTGGGTCCTTGGCATACACGCGTGATGGATTAGTGAACAAAATAATGCTGATCAAGGGTCTCGTTCCAAGATGACCCTATTACAATAATGTCAAATTTTTATAATCATGATAACATATGAATGGTCATGAGGACATACATGGACACGATGTCTATGATGGTGATGTGAATCCATCGTTAGTGATCTCCTAAGCTAAAGAACTCTCCCCGATCTATCACAAACGAAGAGAGCTTAAGGAGAGAACACGTTAATCCTTTGGTAGGGGTCAAGGATATGTGCTAACCATCCACTTGAATGAACCATAGAGAGTAGGAAGATGTAGATGGAGTGAATTTTTCTTTGTCACTTTTCTCTCACTTTTGATAAAGGTATGGATGTCCAGAGGGAGACATCCAAGTTGTCTCTCCTCTCTTATGTTTCCTCTATGCAATAGGATTTACAAAATAATTAGGAGTTAGGGTTTTAGGAAGTGCAGTATGATGCTCCTCCATCCCATAAACTTTTGTTTTACCCTACTATGAAGGAAGTTTGTTAATCTGACTCTCTCTACATATAGCCATGATAATTCCTCCATTGTTAAGGAAATCCACCCGTGATCTAGATCTCATACCGATCATGAAGTGGACCATCATGAAATTATCATTAACTGTAATTAAAGTAGTTTTAAGGATTAACACAAAAACTTTAACAGTTGAACTTGATAAAAACCTTTCAAGTGCTAGGTCCATCCGAAAAATCACTTGTTGACTTTCTAATTTAACTAGATTTTATCCTAAACAAGTCTCATGGTAAAACAAATGGATCCTGTGTTGGCCCATATAAGAATTAATGAACCTTGATGGACATATCCTGCATTCCCTCTTTCAATGGCCACTTAAAAACCTCGTAAAGTGAACCAAAGTCACCCAGTCAAGACGAAGATCCCTACATGTCCTCAAGTCTAAGTATTGATTAATTAATGTATTCACTTAAGTCCCTTATCACATGATCACGGTCCAAGGTAATAGGTCCCCATAATGTTGACTTTAACTTCGATCCACCAATGCGAGTGTTAATGGGTCCTCATTAGGATCTGTATCCATGACATGCTCACCTCTACATAGTGTAAGGGTAAGAAGGCATGACCAACTCTAAGTTGGTTCTCGATGGTGGAGACTTTTCATCCTGATCCAAATTAGTCCCTTAACATAGGATGACTATACATCTCTAAGATTGATGTCTACAGATGTGTCATAAATATCCTTGTCAGTCATGGTTTATTTGGGTACTAAGATTCATGAAACACAACTCTCGCTGGCCAGTGACCACTATGTCCAATCTTGAGTTCCCTAGGACCAAAGGAAATACTATGTACTCTTCATATGAATCAATGAATATAAAATAAATGTAACATTAAATATGTTAAAGGTATACAACACATGTATAACTAGGACCCATGATCATTAAGATCAACGTCTAAGATATACCTAATGCTTCCACACGGTCAATGGATTAGGGTGCACATTGGTTTTCCAGGTCACTAAATCTAAAAACAAGCTCCCTGATTTTCAAATTCTCTATTCAGTAGGAGTTGTACTCCATATCTTAGATTAGAGGGTATGATTCCCATTATCCAAGCTTCTACATCCTCTTCTCCTTTGCCAACACTCTCCCCTATTTACAAATCACTCGAACTGCCAAATGGTGATACAGAAACAACAGTGGATGTAGAAAACATTATTATTGAACAATGGCGAGAGAAGTGGCTACCAAAATTTTCTCATAAGTTAAACATGGATGCCCTTATGAAAGTGATACAGGCGACAGAGGAAACAAAAGTAATTTCTATGAGACAATGGTCTTAGCAGGGGTAGGAACATAGGTAAGGTCCTAATGGATGTGCAAGGGGAGGAAGGACCAGATCAACTTGCACCGGCTTTAGTTGCGACATAGGACAACAATGTCTATGCACTCGCAATGCCCATAACAGAAGAGAGTATCAAAGCCAAAATTACTATTATTGGGAGAACTAAAGAAGTCATAAGGGAAGTTGTACTAGGACGAAGTGGTATCTCTAACATTGGAACATGCCCAGCCATGCGATTGCTCCTTTCATCACAGATCCTATAGTTGGTTCAACATAGTAGTCTCATAATCATAACAAAGATTCTATAGTTGGTTCAACATAACACTCAAGATTTACTTCTTGAATAGGTAAATATATTCATCCACTTCTATTAAACCATGAGTAGCTTAGGTTCATAGAGATATGTCAGCTTAAGATGCTCGATCCCATACATTACTTTAAATGTGGTAAGATAAAAGAGCAACTTCTTTTTCCAACTCTTATAGTATTGTTCGTAAAAAATTTAAGGGTGAATAGATTTATCATGTTAATTATTTTTCAAGCCACGGAATAACTATTTTGAACTTGTTGAGACTAATGTTATGGGAAAGCATAAATAAAATAAATCAACGATTATATGGAACCCTACACTTGTTTTGAAGATCAACAAAGATAATAATATAGATAATAATGATTTTTTTGGGTCAAGGTGTTTACTAGGTCGCTCTCTTTGAGATAATTTGTGCCTCTTGCTGAGATTAACCAATGTAGTAGGCTCCTAACACATTATCCCTAAGATACAATCGCTCGTACAAAGTTACTATGACAAAAAGGGGGAAAAGATTAATTATTACTAATAAAATGAATGAAGAATAATGATATGAATATTGAATGTTGAATGTTGATGCATAATATGAGATGATAAGAATGTTAATGTAATGAATGTTACATTTTTATATATGCTTGAAGTATGCGGCATTGGAATGGAAAAACTGTATGTCATAATACATGGGAAGCTCACATTGAGGGGGAGTAAGTAAATTTTTCGCACATTCATCAAAGCTATAACAAATCTTCTACAACATGGGATCAAGAATACAAAATGTCATTCTACTTGTTGTAATAATAAGTGTTTTGTCACGAATTTGACAAAGGGGGAGATTGTAAGTGCTATATTGTATATATAACACATACCTTTGTTTGTCAAATTTCATTTAGACAAAACAACTTATGATGTGAGCCTTCTAATGTGGATCAAGATGGAAAATTCAAGACTCTACTAAAGTTCAAGTCAAGTAGAGGATCAAGATGGAAAGTTCAAGGCTCTACTAAAATTCAAGATCAAGATGGAAAGTTCAAACTCTACTAAGTTCAAGTTCTACTAAAGTTCTAGTAGAAGATCAAGCTCCATCTTCAACTTCAAGCTCTATTAAAGATTCAAGTAGAAGAACAAGTTCCATGAAGTTCAAGGTACTTTAAAGTTTAGTCATATCAGGTATAGCAAACCTTAGAAAGGCCTTAGGCTTAGGTACTTTTAAAACATAACTTGAATGAGTTTTTATGCTTATGATTAGGCCAAAGTTTAACTAAGTCTAAGCTAAGGCTCGACTAGTCTAAGCTGTGGTTTGACTTGTCTAAGCAATTTTCGACCAGTCCTAGTTTAAACTCAAGAAAAATAGATTTTTCCATTACTTCTTCGACCAGTTGAAGATGAGCCTTCGACCAGTCGAGAGTTGTTCGACTCGAAGTCTAACAACTGAATTAGTTCAGATTTTAGGCACCCACGACCAGTCGAAGCCCTTGCTCGACTAGTCGAAGAGGGCCCTCGACCAGTCGAAAATCTATTTTATCTTATCGCGCTTAAATTTAAAAATTTGTTAGAACAAAATTCGGTTCTTAGATGAGTCAAAGACTGTCTTAAACGAGTTGAAGGAATAACTTCTTTGCATATAAATAGAGGCATTCTCTCAATCCGAAATTACCAATTCAAGTCTATTAAATCCTTCCACAAGTGAGAGAAAAGTCCCCATTATTGTCAAGTTATTGCATGGTATTTATAATATTTTTAATAGCTTTTTGGTTTTAATTCCTTGATCTCCTATTTTTTGAATCTTATTTTATAAAGAGAGTAAATACTCTTCTTTAAGATCATAAGGAATTCAAACAAGTAGCATTTGGTTTGAATTTAATTAAAATCAATCTAGAACGTTGAACCCTTGTCTATATGACTGAACATTGAACACTCTACTATAAGAGAAACGGTTCTACGACTATATCAACTGGTACATCTTCAAAGGAGAAGATAAGTATTCTTTACTTTTATAGTTTGGTTTTATTAAAATAGTAAGAAAATCTTATTTGTTGGTTTTTCTGAGATAGCCAGAAAATTCTCAGAAAGGTTTTTTTTTTTTGTGATAGCCCTTTAAAATCACAACTGTATCAAGTTTTAAGGTGACCCTATGAAAACCTTATTTATAGTGAAAGCCAATGTCGTATGGATAATAATTATTGGGAGTGGAGTAAGGTGGCTATTTGAGAACAGCTGTTGTACATACTAAACCACTATAACTCTTGGTGTTGTGGTGAATGTTTACTTTTTGTATTTGTGGAGAATGTTTATAATTTTATTTTATGCAAAAGTGGTGAATGTTTATAATAGATAGCTTTATTTTCTCTTGCTTGGTTTGAAATCTTGAATCTTACAAACGTTCGTGAAATAAGGTTGTCCTACCTAAACTAGGTTTGGGTGTAGGTTGTCCTATGAATTAATTTAAATCAATCTTTCAATACTAGTGCAATTGGAATTTTTGATTTATTTAATATTTCAGAACTTTAATTTTTATTTGGCATAATCCAGTTCCTCCCCCCCCCCCCCCCCAGGACTTCTTAAGTTCGCCTTTTCAAAGATTGTCAGAAAAGGAAAAATAGAAGAAATTCAATCCAAGTGGGATGTGAAACACACCCGTCTCACACGCGCACTCCTTTTAAAAAGGAGTGTGCATTCCCCTCTCCTCTCACATCCCTAAACGCCCAAGGAGAAAGAAAGAGAGAGAGAAAGAGAGAGAGAGAGAGAGAGAAGCTAAGATGCCGTCTTTCTTCTCGATATATATGGTGTCTCCCTCTTTCTCAAGCGATGTCATGATTCATGTGTAAGCTTTTTATGTAGAAGCTTTCCTACATGGATATCTACCTATGATTTAGACCTAAGGCTAAGGTGATGGATTCCTTTAAGCATACCTTGATTTAAGTTGATATGATTTATCTTGTCTTTTACGTGTTTTACTTTCATGTTACTATGATTCTCTCCCTGCAATTGTTTGATTTACCACCAATAATTATTTAACCATTAAGAATTATGATTAATGTATGATTTTAATTATGAATGATATTTATTAATTTATGTGGAGCGATGGATACAATCCTTGCCCTTGCCCTCGCCCATTACCAATTTTGTTGAGTTAGCCCTTGCTACTCTCCTCTTTTGTTGAGTTAGTCATTGTTACTCTCCTCTTTTGCTGAGTTAGTTATTACTACTCTTCTCCTTTATTATATTTGCCTTGTGCTACTTCTCTTTTAGGGCATGTGTTTTGAAATTTCAAAACTCTCATGATTTAATTTATCCCTCTATCAGTGTAAGTGATGTTTTAGAGGTATCACAACTAGTGATTTAAATATTTATCGTGGACATAATGCGTTATAAGTAGCGACCCTCTTGGTCGGCATGTAATTCCATCGGTTGGTTGACGTGGTGCATAATCAATATAAGTAAATCACCAAACGTGTTACATCACTTTTTGAGATTGGATGTCGCAAATAGTCCCTTTATGAGCACATCATGTTACGTAAATCCTTCAACCGTGTTGTTGTGTCACTTTGAGATGTTCACATAAAGTCATGTTAATGTCGTACACATCGGCGAATCTCCGAAGTTATGGGATGTGGAGTGAGTCAGGTTTTTTATGAATTATATTCCACATTGTGATTATCATTACATATGATGATCCGTACACACTCTGCTAGGCATTCATTCATGTAGATTGGTTACGCATATTGATACCTCTCATAGTGGTGGAGTACGAGACGTATCAGAATCCTTACATTACTTTTATGAATATCTTAAATTATTATTAATCTTAAAGGATAACCATCACTATGAGTAAGGCATTGACCATCTCCAACCGTATAGATGAAGCAGATAAAGAACAGATTGAAGACCTAGAGGACCATCTCCCTATAGAAGATTATGCTAAATGAATAAGAAGGTAGTTTTATATTTTCACTAAAAACTCGATACTATTACAAGCTCCCACTGAGAGGGCATTTGATAATTTGTTAAATTCTTTTACTTAAATGAAATAAAAAATACAGTCAATTTTATTCTCCTGAATGGTTACTTTCATGAATGTAATCGGATGTGATCTAAATAAAAATAATAATACATATGGTGTGATTTTTAAAACATCAAATTTATACGTTATTAACATCCGAAATTCTCGGGCATGAGTATGTACTCGGGCTGTGAAAATTTGGGATGTTATAGGATGTGCGAAAACTTCAAAATCTGTAATGTTTACTCCTCACCGTGACACTCGCAGGCCAATGGACAAGTCAAAGTAGTTAACAAAATCATCAAGCATCACCTCTGAATCAAGTTCGAAAAAGCAAAGTGAGCATGGGTCGAGGAACTCCCTAATGTCCTTTGGGCATACCGAACTACAGCTCAGACCGCCATTGGGGAAACTCGCTTTTCTTTAGCTTTTGGGGCAGAGGCGGTTACTCTAGTAGAAATTGGGCTACTAACAGCTTGGACAAAAGCGTTCGACGAACAACTGAACTCCAAGCTAATGGCGTTAAGTCTCGACCTTCTCAAGGAAAGGAGAGAACTAGCTCAGATCAGAATCATTGTTCGTCAACAGCACGTGGCGCGTTTCTACAATGCCAGGGTGAATATCAAGAGATTCTAAGCTGGTGACTTAGTCCTTCGAAGAACCTTCCAAAATACAAAGGAACCGGGATCGAGAACTTTGGGCTCGAACTGAGAAGGGCCTTATGTGGTAACGAGTACAAGCCAACCTGAGTCATACCGATTGGAAGATCTGGACAGTCAACTCCTACCTCATCCTTGGAATGCTGAACATTTTAAGATCTATCGTCCCTAACAGACCAATGCGAAGTGTACCATATTTTGGTCAGATTCAAGATGAAACTAATGAAGATTTTCGCAGTTTGATTTTTATTACGTCCAATCTATCTATAAGATCTAATCTATGTCCAATCTATCTATAGGATCCGATATATCTATAGGACCCGACTTACAGTCGACCTATCTGCAAGATCCAATCTACCTACCGGATCTGACTCGTCTATTGAATGCGATCTACTTAACTTAGAAAAATCTATGAATGAACACATAGTTTCAAAGAAAAAAAAGGTTATATTCTATTGATCAACTCGTAGGAGCTCGATTACATTAGGCTACATTGAAAGACCAAAAAAGGGGGTTACAAAAATGGAGTTGATCATTAAGCCTCGGGGGACTGTTCGGGAGATGTATCATCACCAGATGCATCGGAGCCCGAGTTAGCATCTTTGAAATTAGAGAGGTCTATCTCTAGAAAGGCCTCCTTGATCTCCTTGACGCACTTTGAGAAACCTAGCTAGTACAGAGAATTTTTATCTTTCACATATATATGGAAAGACTTGTATTCTTTGACGGCAGCCTCCCGAGCTAGGGCAATAGCTGCTCGAGTTTCTACTTTAATCTTCTGGAGCTTCGCCTTGGTCTCATCGAGCTTTGCCCAAATGTCCTTGAGCTTCGCCTTTAGCTCAGCCTCTTTCTAAGCCGACTTGTTAGAAGCCTCCTCCAGAAGCTTCTTTGTAGCATCCAGCTCAGCCTTTAGAGAAGAAGCTCGAGCTTTCGCAGCAACAGTCGAAGCTTGAGACTGTGCGACCTCGAATTCCTTCTGTGCGAGCTTCTTGCACATTTGCCCTTGCAGCTGAGTGATGTCGCGATGCACCTTCAACATGTAGGGGCAAGCTGCCAAAAAAAGATGAGGGAATGAGCAAGGTTGAATAAAACAAAGAAAATGAACTACCCCAGGAAGTGCACTTACCCTAAGAAGGCTCTTTGCCGCAGATGCAATGATCGCATTTGCGGAAGAGTCCAACAAATTGAGGAACTCCTTCTTAGGCACGTACCGATCAGCCCAAGGCAGGAGCTCCTCTATGGCTCCGCAGAGGCTCCGACACTCTTCCTCTTCCTGAACCTCTAAAGGACCAGCAGAAGGTTGGCCAATCTCTTCAGTTTCTACAGGTTGAGCCTTTATAGAAGGCTCGGTAGCCCCTGTAAGTGCACTACTAGTGCTCTTGTTTGTCAATTACGGTGTAAGTTGAGTCAGTCGGACTACAGCTCCTAACAAGAAGATCAATTCAAGCGTCTGCCTCAACTGAGTGTGTGGAAGCTCGCCTTAGGTAAATCATAACCTCACATCCCATGTCCCAAAACACCAGGTGATTAAAACTCTTAAAACTAAGTAGATCATCTTAGGGTTTTATAATAAGAAAACTTTTTATCAAACAGAAAATTTTTTAAGTTTTCTTACCCTATCGATTGTATCGATACCCCTTTTGATATGATCGACCTGCTCTGTCGATGTCCTCGGCATCTTAATTGATACAATCGAGTGAGGACCAAAAAGCATCTAGCAATCACACATTCATCTGGACGATTTATCGATATATCGAAGTTTCAATCGATATCATCGATATTCAAATATCGAGCCCATCGAAAGTGGATCGATAATATCGACAGGTAGTTTTTCGGCGCTCCTGTTTTTCTAAAGAAAACTACTAGAAGCTTTGATATATCGATGACTACTCTGATTCAATCTGAATTCAAATATCGATCATCTCGGAAGTCATTTGATTATATCGACAGTGGGCGCGTGTTTCCTCCAGGAAATATTTCAAGATGTTCTAAAGTTGATCGGGGGCCACTCGAGGAAATCGATATTCCTTTATCGATACTATTGAGTCCTGGTCGATTGGATCGAGTCTGGACATAAACTGTCTAGCGTGCTTATAGGTAAATTTATATGATTTATCGATCCTATCGACACGTTCTCGATATCATCGACATTCAAATTCTGATGACATTGGTTGACCCTCGATCATATCATATATCCTGAAATATTTCGGCTAGTCTCTCTCATTCTTCAAGTGTCGATAGATCGATCCAAGTATCGATGGAATCGGAGTTCAAAATTCGATGACATCGACACAAGTATCGATCCCATCGATCAGCTAGCAATAGGTTTCAAAAGCATATGACTTTGAAGTTTATGTTATCGAGCAGACAGTCGATCCCATCGAGAGTATACGCTCGATGATATCGACCATGCTCAATGACACGAACTCAGTCATAAATATGACCGTTTTATATCCGTTGAAACCTTTTGCCTATTTAAAGAGAGACTTGGTCATATTGCTGGCAGAGAAAGAAGAGAGTGCTTTTGTGTGTCTTACCCTCAGATCATATACCCAAAGCCCTTTCTCTCACGGGAGTTCATCTTCCAATCCACTCTTACCATTGACATTCAATAGAGTGGATTGGGAAATGAACTTCTGCATTCAAGGATCCTCCAGCAACTATCTTAATAACATATCATTAAGCTGGGATGCCTTGAATGAATAGATGATGGGAATCACTCTATCTTCCTTATAGAAAAATTCTAAGAGAGTGGATTTTCGTCCTAACCTTGACCCGCCCCGAAGCCTAGTACTAGT
This sequence comes from Magnolia kwangsiensis, assembly GCA_037074715.1. Classification (NCBI taxonomy): domain Eukaryota; kingdom Viridiplantae; phylum Streptophyta; class Magnoliopsida; order Magnoliales; family Magnoliaceae; genus Magnolia; species Magnolia kwangsiensis. The sequence continues at coordinate 49,154,606 of CM073588.1, forward strand.
ACATCTTTTGTGTTGCGAATCAAGGGAGCCGAAGACTCTTCAACAACAAGGAGGAGATCTTCGACATTGCGCTGAATGGGACTCATCAACTTATCTGTAAGTATCTAGAGTCCAGAGGACACTTGTAATCATTCCTTTCTAGGATTGGGTCTTTAGTGTTGCTCACCCTTTGAAGTCCTCAAAGGAGGCCTCCGGCGGGAGTGTACGTTGTGGGTGCGTTGTGTGGACCCTTGCTCTGTGGAGAGCATAAACATCCAGGTGTGTTGTGTGGACCCTTGCTCTGTGTGGGCATAAACATCTAGTTAGGAGTGCACCAGCAAAACTCCAAGGTTAGAGGTGAACCGAGTAGAAACCTCTGCGTAAAGGTTAAAGGTGAACTTGATTTAAAACCTTAAGTTTGAGGTGAACCCTGGGAAACCTCCTTAGTAAAATCTGGTACTCTCAAGGGATGAGTGCGACAGCTAGGAGTGGAGTAGACAAGTAGTCGAACCACTATAAAAATGACAGTGTTTTTTATTGTTATTATTTTTCATTGTGTGATATTTCTTACATACTCTTATATTTGATAATCTAAGATCACACCTCATATACACACACAGTCATATCCATCACAACTTATATGCAACGTATTTATTTTTCAAGAAGTTTGTGATTGGATCCTCTACTAGGCTTGGAAGCCAGTGGAGTTACATTTGAGTAATCCTGATAATCGCATATCTGATAGGATTAGTGTAATAGGATTTTGAATGTATCATAAAACTTTAAAAAGTCCTATTCACCCCCCCTCTAGGACATATTGGCATATTCCTACTTCGACTCAAGCGATCTTCACCGTAATTTCAATTGGTATCAGAGCGGGTCTCTCTTTAAGGGTTTCACCGCCTAGACAGTGATCTTGACTGAAGTAGGAATAATGTTCAAGGAAGTCCCAGAAGATGTGACAGATCAAAACAATTGCCTTATAATTCATACTGCTCTGAAAGCTGACAATAGTTTGAAATAGTATCTTGATAGTGGATACTCCAGACACATGACTGGTGATCAAACTCATTTTTACGAGTACTCAAACTTTGATTGAGGATCGGTCACATTTGGAGATGACAGTTCAACCAAAATTATTGGACAAGGAACAATAGTTGTACCAGGTCTTCCAAAAATCAAACATGTCCTCTGTGTAGAAGGTCTGAAATATAATCTTCTTAGTATTTCTCAGATTTTTGACAAGGAACATCTTGTCATCTTCTCAAAAAATATATGTAAAATCTTAAATCGCACAGAAAAATCCCTCATAAACAGATTACGCACTAGTGATAACTGTTACATCATATAAAGTGCAAATGAGGATGTGATGACTACAAAGTGTAATATGGCTGTGAAAAATGAATCCAAATTGTGGCATCAAAGACTGAGACATGTTCACTACCGGAATTTAACGAAGCTCAGCTCTAAAAATCTGGTTAGAGGTCTTCCCAAGATTAGAAAAGAAGAAAAAGTTGTGTGTGAAGAATGTCTAAAAGGAAAACAAATAAAAACAGGATACAAAAAGATAACCACCATAGCAATAACAAAACCGTTAGACCTACTACATATGGATCTGGTTGGCCCAACCAAAGTGGAAAGCCATGGAAGGAAGAGGTACTTTCTTATTATAGTCGATGACTACACCAGATTTACTTGGGTTGCATTCCTTCAGAAAAAATCAGATGCTTTTGAAGAATTTGCAATCCTGGCCAAACGAGTTCAAAATGAAAAGGGATATGACATTAATCGTGTTAGAAGTGATCATGGTGAGGAATTTGAAAATGAAAAATTTGAAAAATATTGCAATGAGAAAGGAATCCATCATAAATTCTTAGCCCCAAAAACCCCACAGCAAAATGGAGTCGCTGAAAGAAAAAATCGTGTGCTGCAAGAAATGGGGTTAGTCATGCTAAATGGAAAGGATATGGAAAAAAGTTTTTGGGCAGAAGCTGTCAACACCGCTTGCTACATTATAAATAGAGTATATCTTAGAGCAGGTCTGAATAAAACTCCATACGAATTTTGGTATGGAAAGACACCTAGTGTAAAGTATTTTCGAGTCTTTGGGAGCAAATGTTATATTTTGAGAGACAGAGATCACCTAGGTAAATTTGAGCCTAAAAGTGATGAAGGTATTTTTCTGGGGTATGCCATGAATAGTCATGCATATAGAGTATATAATCTAAGAACTCTCACTATTCAAGAGACAGTCAATGTGGTAATTGATGATCATCTTCATGATGAGGAAAAACCTGCAAATAAATTAGAAGATGATGTATACTCATGCATTTTAGAAATATCGGAGAATAGAACCCCAGCACCAAATGAACCTGGACCATCTTCTGAAATACCCATCGTAAAGGATCACCCACAGGAACAAATCATTGGAAATCCAAATGATGGCGTAAGAACTCGACGGCAGATAGGAAGTATTTATAGTCATTTCTACTTTACCTCAAAAATTGAACCTAAAAATGTTATGGAAGCTCTTCAAGATGAACACTGGATAAATGCCATGCAAGAAGAACTTCAACAATTCCAAAGAAATGAGGTATGAAAATTGGTTCCTAGACCAACTGATACAAATGTCATTGGAACTAAATGGGCTTTCAAGAATAAATCCTATGAGTCAGGAAATGTAATCAGAAATAAAGCAAGGTTAGTTGCCCAAAGATACTCACAGATAGAAGGAATTGATTTTGATGAGACATTGGCTCCTGTTGCTCGTCTCAAATCTATTAGAATTCTCTTGTCTATCGCTTGCGTATTAAAATTTAAACTGTTTCAGATGGATGTTAAAAGTGCATTTCTTAATGGGGATCTTGCTGAAGAAGTTTATGTAGAACAACCTAAAGGATTTTTAGATCACAAGTTCCCTCATTATGTTTATCGTCTTGATAAAGCTCTGTATGGTCTCAAACAAGCACCCCATGCATGGTATGAACGGCTAACAAAATTTTGGTTAGATCATGAATTTTGTAGAGGAATTGTAGATAAGACACTTTTTACTCAAAGAACAAAGAACTCCTTGCTTATTACGCAAATCTATGTGGATGACATAGTGTTTGGATCAATATGTGGAGATGAGGCACACAAATTCGCTAACCTCATGAAATCAGAATTTGAAATGAGTATGGTTGGCGAATTAAACTTTTTTTTAGGGCTACAAGTCAAGTAACTACCTGATGGCATTTTCATAAACCAGACCAAGTATTCAAGAGATTTGGTGAAAAGATTTGGGCTTGAGTCAGGTCGTACCTATCACACACCTATGAGTATCACTCTTAAACTCTCCAAATATATTAATAGCAAAAGTGTGGACCAACATCTTTATCGAAGCATGATCAGAAGTTTACTATATCTCATAGCTAGTCGTCCAGATATATCATTTAGTGTGGGTGTATGTGCTCGGTATCAGGCAGATCCTAAGGAATCCCACTTAACAGCTGTTAAAAGGATTATCAAATATGTAGCTATGACTACCACCTTTGGTCTATGGTATCCATATGAAACATCCACCATCATTGCAGATTATTCTGATGCAGACTAGGCTGGAAATTTAGACGATCAAAAATCAACAAGTGGAGGATGTTTTTATATCGGTAACTGTTTGGTCTCCTGGCAGAGTAAAAAGTAAAATTTAATCTCGTTATCCATTGCAGAGGCTGAATATATAGCTGCAGGTAGCTGTTGTGCGTAACTCCTGTGGATGAAACAAATGTTGTTGGACTACGGGATTGCACAACCTATAATGAGTCTTTTCTGTGACAATACAAGTGCTATAAACATCTCGAAAAATCCTGTTCAGCACTCTTAGACCAAGCATATTGACATCCGTCATCATTTTATCCGAGAACTTGTTGAAGAAAAGATCATTGCATTGGATTATGTAGCTACCGAAAAACAACTTGCTGATATTCTCACAAAGCCTCTTGACACCAACCGATTCTATGATCTTCAAAAATCCATTGATATATGTTCTCATTGATAAGTATCTCAAGAACAATGGCTCACATAGATACACTTAAAGTCTGAAATATCCCTGGCCACACTGTTAAGTGAGCAAATGTAAAAATTTTCATAGCAGCAATACCATCCATACAATCTTCGATTTCATCGAAATAGTATATCGATCCAATCGACAGTTGTGGGAAATACGATGTTTCAACCATAAATTCCTTCCCGTAGTCAAACTGCATTCAATTGTCTTCCTGATTTCCAACAACCATTCACACAACTCTTGATGGAAGACATAACGATTCTATCGATAACTGATCGATATGATCGATGAGGGTGCTATATTAAGAGAAGAATTCAAGCTGATTCCTAATACTTCCTTTCCAGTATTTCATCTCTTCACCATGATCAAGGGAAAAGGAAAGTCGTCTCCATCCTCTGAAATCAAAGAATGTACCATCGGAAACCAGCAGGCATCACCTTATGGAAGGACATCCATCTGTTATCATTGAACGTATTGTGCTTAATAGTGCCATCGAATCGTTTGGTGTGGATCTACTTCTGGAAGTAATCGGCTGGCAAAATATCCTCAATCTTGGAGGATCATATCAGGTAGGGGTGATCTACGAATTTTTCAATCACTGTCATATCATTAGCAATGATCCCCCTAGCATTCGGATTAACCTCACACACCACTCCAAACTGATCACTCCAGTCACCTTGGCTTATCTTCTTGATCTAGAGGTCTCTCGCATTCCCATGACTTCTCGAAATCTCAACGGTTTGGGTGTATGGGGAGAAGTAACTCGTGCACTCTGTCAAGGCACAACTGTTCCGAGGAATGATGAAAATCTGCTCCATGTCAACTATCTAGGCCCCACGTTCAAAATTCTTCATAGAATTCTTGGGTCTGATGTATATCCTTGCGATATTAAAATGGATCATCTTCCTCCTTTTGTGATCAATGTCCTCTATGATATACATCAAGAAATTCCAGTCTGTTTGCCAACTCTTCTTCTCAAGCAAATCATTCGTGTCATCTAAGGCAATCATAGGGAGACACTTCTCTTCCCTGTGCTCATATGCAAACTCGCTCATCATGCGGGCCTACCTTCCACCTCTGATGAAGTATATCCTGCAAAATGGTTTGACAGTGATGCAACACTGACAGCACAACAATTGTTATCTCGGCCAAGTGCTTCCATTCCCAGGAGTGTTCCACATACTTCACCATCCAATCGACCTATCCATGCCGGGTCGAATCCCACGCCATTGCTAAGCCCCGAGTCAATTACAAATTGACAATCCTATCACCTTGAACGTCACCTGCTAAATGGGATGGCAGGGCTGGAAGACTGATTACATCTATGCGAACGACGCCTTACTGCGATTGAAGATAAAGTCGACATTCTCTAGCAAACCACTCAGCAAGTGGTGGATTTACTCACACATCACTCTTCTCAAGGACATTAAGCAAGTGCAGTCCTTCTCTAATTATCAAATGCATCTGATGTTATGATCCTTGTCTTATTATACTACTCCCGTCTATGGCAATATATTTTGGATACTGACTGAATATGGCTGCATATACTTATATTCTGTTTGCCATTGTGATATATGAGATCCCCTGGTTTATCTACTATCTGATATGGAATGCATGTGTTTTTTTTTATGATTATCTTATCTGATTGTGTCAATGCTTTATTTAATATGCATTCATATCTTCTGAAGATGATGTATGTTTTAAAATAATTTCATCTCTATACATCTATATCTGCTGATTCTCCCTCATAACTTCAGTCAATATCTACTGCTTTATCTTTGTCAATGACTAACAAAAAAGGGGAGAAAAGTTAAAACACCCCGTGTGAAAAATTAGATATTCATATGTTGCAGGTGTAAGGGGGAGCAACTGCACCAAGAAAGGAGTTTTTACAGTAAGGGGGAGCAAATTCTGGTTGTGTACATGAATGTGTTAGAATTTGTAAAATTATATAATCACATGTATACACAATTTAGGATGTATATGTCTAGATATCTTCCTTGGGTGTTTTGGGTATTTTGTCACATAATTGACAAAGGGGGAGATTGTAAGTGCACCTACTAGTGCTCTTGTTTGTCAATTACAGTGTAAGTTAAGTCAGTCGGACTATAGCGCCTAACAAGAAGATCAATTCAAGCGTCTGCCTCAACTGGGTGTGTGGAAGCTCACCTTAGCTAAATCATAGCCTCACATCCAATGTCCCAAAACACCAGGTGATTAAAACTCTTAAAATTAAGTAGATCATCTTAGGATTTTATAATAAGAAAACTTTTTATCAAATAGGAAAATCTTCAAGTTTTCTTACCCTGTTGATTGTATTGATACCCCTTTCGATATGATTGACCTGCTCTGTCGATGTCCTCGGCATCTTAATCGATACAATCGAGTGAGGACAAAAAGCATCTAGCAACCGCACATTCATCTAGACGATTTATCGATATATCGAAGTTTCAATTAATATCATCGATATTCGAATATCGAGCCCATCGAAAGTGGATCAATAATATCGACAGACAGTTTTCTGGCGCCCCTATTTTTCTAAAGAAAACTACTAGAAGCTTCGATATATCGATGACTGTTCCGATTCAATCTGAATTTAAATATCAATCATCTCGGAAGTCATTCGATTATATCGACAGTGGGCGCATGTTTCCTCCAGCAAATATCTCAGGATGTTCTAAAAGTTGATCGGGGGCCACTCGAAGAAATCGATATTCCTTTGTCGATACTATCGAGTCCTGGTCGATTGGATCGAGTCTAGATACAAACTGTCCAGCGTGCTTATAGGTAAATCTATATGATTTATTAATCCTATCGACACGGTGTCGATATCATCGACATTCAAATTCCGATGACATTAGTTGACCCTCGACCATAACCTATATACTGAAATTTTTTGGCTAGTCTCTCTCATTCTTCAAATATCGATAGATCGATCCAAGTATCGATGGAATCGGAGTTCGAAATTCAATGACATCGACACAAGTATCTCATCGATTAGTTGGCAATATGTTTCAAAAGCGTATGACTTTGAAGTTTATGTTATCGAGCGGACAGTCGATCCTATCCAGAGTATACGCTCGATGATATCAACCATGCTCGATGACATCAAACTCAGTCATAAATATGACCATTTTATATCCGTTGAAACCTTTTGCCTATTTAAAGAGAGACTTGGTCATATTGCTAGCAGAGAAAGAAGAGAGTGCTTTTGTGTGTCTTACCCTCAGATCATATACCCAAAGCCCTTTCTCTCACGGGAGTTCATCTTCCAATCCACTCTTACCATTGACATTCAATACAGTGGATTTAGAAATGAACTTCTGCATTCAAGGATCCTCTAGCAACTATCTTAATAGCATATCATTAAGCTGGGATGCCTTAAATGAATAGATGACGAGAATCACTCTATCTTCCTTATAGGAAAATTCCAAGAGAGTAGATTTTTGTCTTAACCTTGACCCGACCCAAAGTCTAGTATTGGTACATCTTTTGTGTTGCAGATCAAGGGAGCCGAAGACTCTTCAACAAAAAAGAGGAGATCTTCGACATTGCGTTGAATGAGACTCATCAACTTATCTGTAAGTATCTAGAGTCCAGAGGACACTTGTCATCATTTCTTTATAGGATTGGGTCTTAAGTGTTGCTCACCCTTTGAAGTCCTTAAAGGAGGCCTCCGACGGGAGTGTAAGATGTGGGTGCATTGTGTGGACCCTTGCTTTGTGAAGAGCATAAACATCCGGGTGCATTGTGTGGACCCTTGCTCTGTGTGGGCATAAATATCTGGTTAGGAGTGCACCAGCAAAACTCCAGGGTTAGAGGTGAACCGAGTAGAAACCTCAGTGTAAAGGTTGAAGGTGAACCTGATTTAAAACTTTAGGTTTAAGGTGAACCCTGGGAAACCTCCTTAGTGAAATCCGGTACTCTTAAGGGATGAGTGCGACAGCGGGGAGTGGAGTAGACAAGTAGTCGAACCACTACAAAAATGACTGTGTTTGTGATTGTTATTATTTTTCATTGTGTGATATTTCTTACATACTCTTATATTTGATAATCTAAGATCACACCTCATATATACACACAGTCATATCCATCACAACTTATATGCAACGTATTTATTTTTCAAGAAGTTTGTGATTGGATCCTCTACTAGGCTTGGAAGCCAGTGGAGTTATATTTGAGTAATCCTAATAATCGCATATCTGATAGGATTAGTGTAATAGGATTTTGAATATATCATAAAACTTTAAATAGTCCTATTCACCCCCCCTCTAGGACATATTAGCATATTCCTACTTCGACTCAAGCGGTCTTCACTGTAATTTCAGCCCCTTGGACCTTTGCGGGAGGGGCCTTTTTGTGAACGGTCACCTCAACCGTCATCACCACAGTAGCAGGGACAGGCTTTGCTGCCGCTCCCTTATCTCCAGCATTTACAATAATAGTAGGAGACGAAGGGCCGACCCTCCCCTGACTCTTGGAGGTTGTCTTCTTCTTATTCTTCTTTGGCGTTGCAACTTCATCAAGGGGCAGCACCTCGCACTTAGAGATGAGGCTCAGCAGAGGACGAGCTTTAGGCATTTTTGCATCACAATAAGAGGAAACTTGGTTATGAAAATTCCATGAAATTTTTCCAAGTCCTTAAGGTCCTTACTAAAGCTCTTACCGAAAAGGGGAGTGTTTAGACCTGACTTAAGCAAAAGCTCGGGTTGAAGGAGTACTCTCTAAGATCTTTCCTCCTTCCCAAGTGATTTCGCTCCCCTGATCCGAGCAAGAGATTTAGCGTCCAGTAGGGAAGGATACTTGGGAATAGCCGCAACAAGAGAAGTGTAAGTAAGTCAAGGACGCTCAAAGACTGACCAACTAAGGAAAAGCTAAGGGATAACTAAGTTCGAGGAGTGTCGACCTGGTTTAGTAAATGTCGTGGGGACCAAGTGCTGATGGAAGGTCATGTCGGCCACTTCCCAACATCTAGAGACCCAAAACCACTTATCCCTCCAAATTTTATTGGATGATGGGGGATTAGTGATGAGGCTTCCTCCAATCCCCTGCCAGGCAGAGAGATAATACCAGCCAGGGTGGAATTTGTTCTACGTCAACTGGTATAAATGGAGGAACTCTTCGATGGTGAGCTTGCGCTACTCTAGCTCAGACCATAAGACCGCACAACCGATCAATGCCATCCACCCATTGGGGATCATCTGTCCCGGAGCTAAGTTCAGGCTAGCAAGCATCCGCCTTACTAGACCTTGCAGAGGGAGCCTTAGGTCGCACTGAAGGCGACTTAAAAAATGGCAACTACTACCTCTAGAGGATGATCAAAAAGCTCGTCCGACGAGGGAACCCGAAGGATCACGAACTCAAGAAAGTGGTACCCCACCCTAAATCGAGCTAAGTCCACCTTAGTAAGGGTCGAGGCCACAGGACCTCTCGGATCCTTCTCGCTAGAGGACTCCTCTGGGTCCTCTTCACCGAACAGACTACGTTCCACCCAAATCAGCCTCGCCATCAAGGACCTCTCCATCGCCCTCAACAACCGCGATGCCCGAAAATTGGCATCGGCCATCATCACCAACGGCGACGGTGGGTTCGACATGGGATGAAGGCTACTAGCCCCACTGTCACCACCGGAAGTCCCCTCCAATGAGTTGAAAGAGTTAAACATGGTGGCTTTTATAGATGTTGAGAGTTGCTGACAAACGAAAAAGAAAGGAGGGGGCAAGTGAAGAATAGAGCTCACCGGGGAAGAAATGACTCCCGACCGCTGGTAAGAATAGTCCGACCACTGGTGAGAAAAGTCGCCCGAAATTGCTTCTGCAAGTTATAGAAGATGACTGGAAGGGGAAAATATAAATGGACCCTTCGAAACGCGTTAGGGTTTTCCTTATATAGGAGAGCTACATGGTAACACTTGAGTGTGCCCATCAATACGGGTTCCATATGACATCCCCTTGGCTACCCAGTCCCAACACGTGGCGCAACCCTAAGCGTCAATTGACCCTAATATCGAGAAATGGCCACGCGTCATTTTCTCATTGGTCTAACACTGAAATGGTGGCCTGGTAGGTCATGTGACCTTGAGCCACAATAACGCCACATCGACTACCGTACATGATTACTGACATGCCTCGACTCCCATGCTGGCTGCCATGCCTGGCATTTATGACTGCATAACCCAACCTAAGCTACATTTAACTTATTTTTTGAGCCTCTGATGATCGACTCAAAAGTAAAGGGGGCTTACTGTTGGGGGAAAAATAATACAACTTGTAAAAAGGAACCAACTCTACAACTAGCACGAACCTAATGGGCTAAAACCACTTACAAGACATTTACTGGCAAAGAAAAGTCGTCCACAAAGTAGGTCGGCATAGCCATAAGTCTACTTGACAAACGACCGACCTATTGAATAAGTCGGCACAACCAATGTTTTAAATATCAACGAAATCGGCTGATATATCCCACGATATATCTTGTATCCCACCATTGCGATATAAAACACATAAGTAGTGCGACATATCCCACATGTTCGATCTGGTGAGCATTTTTGAATTTCGATCCTTTTATTTTATGTAAATCATGTTAAATTAGTGTCAAATTGTTACAAATCTATGATATATATATATATATATATATATATATATATATATATATATATATATATATATATATATATATATATATATATATATATATATATATATATTGCATTAAAAATCATGGATTGGGAGCTTCGATTTTGAGATTTGGAGGAGATTGACTGAGTTGCATAAAATTGAAAAAAAATAAAAAATTCCCAATTTCTCATAAATCTTTTACTATCTTTGTGTCCAAACATCAAATCAAATATGTATGTAACCTAATCTAGTGATTCTTCTTTTGCTTTTGAATATATTGCTTGTGTTTCTACAAGTCTTCTTATATTTTTATATTATATGAATAGACATTGAATATACATGCATCAATTCAATTAGACAACACATGGATTAAAACCTCATAGAAAGAAAACCTATTGTGTGTGTGTGTTGTATTTGTAATGTTTTGATTTATAAGTGTGTATTGATGCCTTTTTTAACAACCACCAATGTTTCATTGAAAAGTTTAACCAATTTCCCAATGTTTCCAACAACAACGATACATTACAAGATACAACTGATATATCCCAAGTGATAACCGATATGTATCCATATACCAAGAATGCGATACGTAACATGATACCGATATTTCGAACCTTGGGCACAACTACGTGTTGACTATAGGTCGACTACAAGTCAACCCGACCATAGGTCAGCCATAGCTTGGCCATAGGTCAGCACTATCTCCGACGAAGTCAATAGCCATTGGAGTTCAACTAAGGTGAATGCTGATATGTTGAACAACTTGATACTACTTTCATTATATCCGGCACCTTCGTCGCCCGACCTTGCTCCAAATGAATAGTCCAAGAATCTCTCATACGGCCCAAAGATATCTCCCAAGATCTCCGGAAGATAAGATTAGATCCTGGGGATCCTGGACAACTGTAATCCCGGGAAGATCCTCGGGAGATCTGGATACTCGCGTGGGAAGATCTCCGGTACAGTAGGAGACTTAAACTGAGAAGGCTTCCAACGACGTTATCTTGCCTATTAAATAGAGAAGATTTCCCACTCATAAGTTTCCTCTCAAATATATAAGGTGATCCTTAAACGATGAAAGGTACATTCATAATACTCAATTACATACACGACTGATAACTTTTTCCTATCAGATCATCTCCTACAAAGACCCAAGTTTCTGACTTAGGCATCGGAAGGTCTCCTATACTAACAAGGATCTCATTTGTCTCTCACTTTTTTCTGTGTAGGTCCTCGAGGGTTCACCAAGGAGGGTCCACTTGAAAATTGCATCAACATTGGACAATAATATTTTAGTTTAAATATTATTAATTGAGTAAATTATGAAATCATTTTTGAGAACAAGTGACTCAGATGTATGATACCTGCTCAGAAATTAGGGAAGCTAGTCTATTAATATGTGGACATTTGAAGTCCATTTCCAATTTTGGGATGCAGCTTTGTGGATCCAAGGAATCACGTACTCCTTGTGGTAGATGTATTTTTTATTCACATTGTTCATCCCTATTCCAGTGCATGAGCCAAAAAATAAGCATAGTCATATCTCAAGTGAACCACACACCATAGGAAAGAGACGTAATTGAACAAAAACTTCATAAGGTTATAGAGGTTTTGGATTAAAATGATATTTGTATTTTCCTTTATTGAGGTTCCTAGGACCTTGCAATATGTTGGATGGCTAAAAAAATAAAAAGCTACAGTGGGCCTTAGAGATTTTCTAACTGTGGATGTTCAATTACTTGTGGCGTGGATATAAAGCATTTGGTCGTAGGGCATTAGATGGTATTTGGTGCGATAGATTTGCACTTGGCTGGTTGCATTTTCATCCCACGTTCAGAGTGGATGGGAAAAGTTGGGATTATGTGGGATGGAATTGCATTTAGTCCAGTGGAATTGCACCCTGCCCCATGCAAGATTCCTGTGGATTTTGAAATCTAATATACATGTGGGCCCCACATTGATGTATGCATTTATTCATGCCGTTCATTTATATACACCGTTTACACATGACATTATGGTTATATATGTGTACAAGTAAACAATATCTGTTTTGAATTTGGTCCGTTGATTACAATTCCATGGTCCACCAAATATGATTTTGTTTAATCCGTGATTTCCTGTAACAAAAATTGTAGCGCAAACATGAAATTGGATGGCTACAATACCATGGTAATTCCATACATGCCATCATCGTGTAATAATGATGTTAATCTTATCTAATATAATTTAATAGCATTCAATTCCATGGACCAAAGCACGCCCGTAAAAAGATATCATCGCCAACCCTCGCCACGTCTACGGTTAAAGTGACGCCGCCATTTTTTGATAAAATAACACAACAGTCGCGACTCTTTCCTGCCATCCAAACAAATAACAACGGCTACTTTCTCTGTCTCTATTTGCAAAAATCTCTCTCTACCTCTTCCGGAAATGCTGTTAAGAAATCGTTTTTTTTCCCTCCAAAACCCTTCATTTTCTTCTGCTCCTTCTCTCATCTTCTCATCATCTCCTCCAACTCTCCTCTCTTTCAAAAAACCCTTCTCCCACCAAAACCCTAGCCTCCCATCCGCAGCCCGAAAACCACCACCGATTTCCGAAACCGCCAGATTCGTCAAAACCGCCCTCTTCCTCCCTCCAGGCGTCGAAAGCGATGACGTCACTGAGAGCATGGTCCTCTCTGGCTCCAACATCGTCGTGGGTCCCTATGCTGGCCACTCCCAGATCAAGCACGTCGATTTTGTCAAGAGCAGCGCCAGGCCCAGGGACTGCCCTAAGGACGACCTGCCCGAGTTCGCGATCCTCGGGCGATCCAACGTTGGGAAATCGTCGCTCATCAATGCCCTCGTCAGGCGGAAGGAGGTTGCCCTCACTTCCAAGAAACCAGGTCTGTGTAGTATTTTCTGTTCGGTTCCTATTTGCAATGCATGTCGTGACAACGGTGTCAGTCTTAGACCGTACGGATTGTGGGCTCTGTTTTGGACGGGGCATAGAGCAAAATTCATGGTGGTTGGATGATCTTCACTGCCTGATCAGTCACTATCAAATGGACGGTTGGAAAGAAAATAGGCAAATTTGAATGGTCGAGATTGTCTAATCAGCAGGTCTTTTGTTCTGCACTCCATCCATGAAAGGAGTTGTATGATCTCTGGACTGAGGATGTATTTACTATCCTTGTATTCTTATGGTCCTACAAATGTGTCCCATTCTAGTGATCCAAACCATTAGTCTGATGGGCCCCTCATGGATTTGCCCTTTTTTTAGAAAACCAATCATTGGAATGATTGATCCAAACATCTTGATTTCTGATCTGATCTGCAAATGGATAGTTAAGAAAAAATATGGCAATGGCCCACCTTCAGCAGTAAAAAGCTAAAAGCAGTAGCTGTCTAGGATCTTCATCATTGGTGCGTCCATAAAAGCTAGTGGCCCCATCTTCGGGACTAGGGCCTGATAATTCCTCCGGTGCACAATAGAGCCTATGATTTGAATGGTCCAGATCAACATACATTCATTCCATGTGTATTATGGGATAATGCTCCCTTGCAGAGTAGCTAACAGAAATGATTGATTCCCTTGCTTCACCAGTTTCATATTTTTAAATTGTTTTGTGCAGGGAAGACTCAACTTATTAATCATTTCATGATCAACAAGAGCTGGTATATTGTGGACTTGCCTGGTTACGGGTATGGCCTTTCGTCTTCTTTGAACAAACATTCCACACACACACAAACACACACTTGAAGGGAAACTGATTTTTATTAGAGTGCCACCTTGACAATTGCCAAGGCTAAATACACAACCAAGATAATTACACACCAAACAAAGATTTAATCTTACAAATGTCCATGTTCTTTGAACTGTAGGCCCATTCAACCACTTCCCTCTTAACCTTCCATACCACCTCCCATGATCCTCGCCTATTGATAAAACAATGCCTATTGTGCTCCCTCCATATGTGCCATAACACCGCCATCAAGACTAGGTGCCATGTCACTCCCCCCTCCTTACCTATCCCACCTATCCCTCTGCTATGCCAAGCCCATAGGAGATTCTCAACAGTCTTTGGCATTATCCATTTGATTGTGAAGATTGATAAGAAAACCTCCCACACTTTATGCCCAAACATACAATGAATAAATAGGTGATCAACTGTCTCTACATCCATCGTGCACATAACACATGTTGGGGATGATCATGGCCCTTTTTATTGGAAGTTATATGTGGTAAGGACCTACCTTCCCACCAACCACACTAAAGCTGATGCTTTTGGGAGGGTTCCCATAGAACCAAAAGTAACGAAGATTCCTCGCCCCACCACTTTAATCTGACTTGCGAATTAATGAGTAGAAGAACTGAAGCGAGAACCTTCCCAATGGGTGAGCTTTCCATACCACTATGTCCTTTTTAGTTGAAGATGGATGATAGTTCTGCAGGTGCTCTAGTAATCTAGCGAAATCACTCACTTCCTCTTCTAACAAGTCCTTGTAGCAACGGGGGAATCACACCTTAGGCTGGCCAATTTGAGAATAACAACTAGCTACTACTACACTCTTCTCTGGAGCCAATTGAACAATTCTCGGGAACTCAGCCTGTGGTGATCTTTCCCCACAAAAAAACATCCTCCCATAACTGAGTATGGTTCCCATCACCAAGTGTGAAAGATAGCCCCTCCTTGAACATAGGGACTAACAACATGACTACCTTCCAAATTCTTGAAGCCCATAGCTAGAAGATCCCTTCATCACCCAACCCCTTCTGGATGCTGTACCTGGATGCATTTGGATGCCATCACCTCTCTCCACTACCTTCCCTCTTCATTGCCAAACCTCCACAACCACTTCCCTAGCAAGGCCAAGTTCATGGACACCAACACCCTCGTTGACTTCCTTTTAAACCTTTCAACCACCTTTACTCCACAAATGTTTCGCTATTTTTCCTAAGCAAAGTGGAAGGCTCAAATAAGTGGATGGAAAAGAACCAGTTCCACACCTGAATACGTCTGTGAAAGCAAATACTTCCTTCTTAGATAGCCCAATGCTTAGCATCTCACTTTCTTAACATTAACCTTTAATCATGACACCTCTTTATAACACCCCAAAAATTTCCTCAAGTTGTGCACCCTCAATATTTCTACATCACAAAATAAAAGTGTATCGTTTGCAAATTGCAAATGAGATATATCCAGTCCCCTTGTGATCCGTTAAAACCAAAGATAAGACCTGCCTCTTGACCTCTTGCGCTACAACTATGAACAAAAATGGAGAAAGCGGATCCCCCGACCTTAAGCCTTATGAGGCTTTAAAGAAATCCTTAGGTGAACCATTGACCAAAACTGAGAAGCAAGCTGAAGAAACACACTCATGCATCCACTGAATCCATTTACCCTATCATTTTTTTTTTTTTTAAAAGGATAACACCTTATCCTTTTCAACATGTACTGTAAGAAAATCCCAATCAATGTGTTCATATGCCTTCTCAATGTCTAGTTTACAAACCACACCTTTCTTGCCTTTTTTGTTTCCTAAGTTTATGCATTCATGGGCTAAGTACTATCTAAAATATGTCTATTTGCCACGAAAACTCCTTGATTCTTGGAAATGACACCCATTGATTTTCCAACTCTCGATCACATCCTTTTACCATTCCAATTCTTCATTTGGCAGTACATAGGCCTGCTCTTTCCTTACTTGAACCCCCCTTTCTTGTAATGTTACGATTGATTGCCGTTGCCCCTTCCTTGATTTCTCTCGTTGGCTGCAAAGGGTTTATATATAGAGCACCCAGTGTTTTAAATATCAACGATATCAGCCGATATATCCCACGATATATCTTGTATCCTACACCATTGCGATACGAAACGCATAAGTAGTGCGATATATCCCACATATTCGATCTGGTGAGCATTTTTGAATTTCGATCCTTTTATTTTATGTAAATCATGTTAAATTAGTGTCAAATTGTTACAAATCCATGATTTTTCATTTTTTGCATTAAAAATCATGGATTTGGGAGCTTCGATTTTGAGATTTAGCGGAGATTGGCCGAGTTGCAGAAAATTGGAAAAAATAAAAAATTCCTAATATCTCACAAATCTTTTGCAATCTTTGTGTCCAAACATCATATTAAACATGTATGTAACCTAATCTAGTGATTCTTCTTTTGCTTTTGAATGTATTGCTTGTGTTTCCACAAGTCTTCTTACATTTTTATATTATATGAATAAATATTGAATATACATGCATCAATTCAGTTAGACAACGCAGATTAAGACCCTATAGAAAGAAAACCTATTGTGTATACTTTTTTTTTTTTTTGTAATGTTTTGATTTATAAGTGTGTATTGATGTCTTTTTTAACAACCACCGAAGTTTCATTGAAAAGTTCTACCAATTTCCCAATGTTTCTAACAACAACGATACATTACATGATACAACCGATATATCCCAAGCGATAACCGATATGTATCCGTATACCAAGAATGTGATACGTAAAGTGATACAGATATTTCGAACCTTGAGAGCACCATCCAAAAATTCACCTTTGCTGACCTCTTTAGCTAGCGACAAAACATCCCTATCCTCCTCGATCACCTTTTTTGGGGTAATCACGATCAACACCTCCTTGTTGCTCCCCGCCATAGACTCAAGAATCTTCTCTTCATTTTGCACAGAGCAATCTTCATCGACAACTCTTAGAGTGTTCTTACATTTGCCTGTTGTTGTAGAATAGTAGCTAATCAATTTCGAGCAATTGTCGTCGCCTTCCTATCTTGCCTCCTTTGAAGGATTCTTAAACTAGCAATCATAGGAGAAGACGATCCCATAGGATCCCTATGCTCCATTCAATTCGTGGGCTTGCACGTGGGATTTTCTGACCAGCATTCGCATTTGATTGGAGAGCAAGTTATTCTGTATCGGTAATTGTAGATGTAACGGTCACCACTGTTACCAATACGAGGGCGTAACGACTGGTATGACCCCCCGTAATGGTTGAAAAGAAAAATTGCTCGAAAAATTATGAAAAAATACCTAAAGAATCCATAATAATGTAAATATTCCAAATATGTATTCATTTAAAAAAAAAAAAAACATGTTTATGGTATCGTAACGATCCACTCTTTGGTGAGAGTGTTGCATTGGGTTGTCTATTTCTAATATTTAAACATCACAATCAAGCATTAGAATTAGAAATCGAAAAAAAAAGGCATATATACTAATTTTTTGATTTTTTGAAAAAATGTCCCTCGGAGCTTCTATTCACCCTAATCGCTTCAATCTACTGTTTTAATCCTAGAAAATATGGTACAAGTGGTTGAAATCTGCTATAGAATGATCTAGGAAAGTTTTTAAAATAAGAAAAGTCGAAAATGAGGAGAAAAAAAATGAATTTACAATTAAAAAAAGTGGCCTTTAAAAAAAAAATAAAAAAATAAAAATCGTTATATGGCCCTTATAACAGTTGATACGGTCCCAAAAAAACTACCCGTTTCACCCCCGTATCGCCTAACGGTCACGGCCGTTACCTATTCTTGTTGGCATTTACGGACGTATTGTAACGGATACGGGACACCTTACTTGGAGAGGCATAAGTGCGAGACTCCCTCAACTCTCTTGTGCCACGTGTCGCCAAATGCAGATACACATCCCCCCGATGGCTTGACTTCTGACAACTAATGGCACATGTCAGCTCTTGCTAGGTTGCCATCCCGAAACCCATCTATCCCTCCATTTGTCATTCGAGCCTCCATAAGCCGCCCACTTGTATTTACCTGCTGACAGCTGGCCCAATTGAGGTTGGGGATAATCTTTAGAGAGAATCATGGTGTGCCGTAAAGGTCGTTGCGTAAAGGTAACAGTGGCAACCATTACATGTTACGAGGTTGTAACGGCCGTAATAGTTGTTATGGAAAAAAATGACTTGTAATTGCCGTTAACGACACATTACGTCTCCTATAAAGGCCATTATAGCCCCGTAATGGTCTATTAAGGGACAGATACAAGTTTTTCATACTTTTTAATCAACATTATGGGGCAGATACAAGTTTTTTAGGGGTTTTTTAAATAAATAAACAAACAAAAAAGAGAGACCGTAGCCGTTACGGGGCCGTAACAACCGTTATGCCCCGTATCATAAAGGTAATGGTGGTGGCCGTTACGGCCTCCGTTACCGTTATGGAACATCTTGGAGAGAATAGGGGGAGAGAGAGAGGAGGAGGAGGAGGAGGAGGAGAGAGTTTTGAATAAATGTGTTTTGTGTGTTGGGTCCCAAAAACCCTAACATGCTCTTTTAGTAAAATGTTATAGCATAACTACACATACTCATGATAACCGAGCATTGTGCACCCGCACACACCCAAAAACCCATACATATAAAATAAAAATACACCTACACATACACATACACCCTACTAACTCTCTAAACTCCCCTTCAAGTTAGAGCATAGATGTTGACCATGCCCAACATGCTAGTGATACGATAAAGAGCATCCCAACTAAGAGATTTAGTGAGAAGTGAGAGCATTGGTTAATTGCTCGCCGGAGTGAACAAAAGGGGTGAATGACAGCTCAAGAAACACTGGATTGCTGGCGATGTGAATGATAGCTTAATTGCCTCAATGGAATGGAACGGGACCTGAAGGAGAATAACCAAGTTCCTAGAGAAGGGTGTGAAGCCAAACTAGTTCACATGTTGCATGAGGCATTGCCTTATACTCAACTTTGGCAGAAGATCAAGCTACAACGGACCTCTTCTTGCTCATTCAGGTGATAAGATTTCCACCAAGAAATGTACAATATCCTAATGTAGACTGCCTATCATGTAAACTGGCAGCTAGTATTTTAAATAGTTAATAGTGTGTAGCATAACGTTCACCCCTATGAAGCATGAGGCGTAAGCTACATAGCTACATGCAACTACTAGATTTTTAATCAAGGTTCTTGGTTACACTAATGCTATGATAATCAATACTAGATTAGACTGATTAATAATGAAATTTAACAAAATTTCATGGTATTTGATGGAAAAAAATGCAACCTAAAGTAATAGGAAAGGTGATGCGGACACATGCACATTCAAGGTTTACCAACGAAGAAAGCGCCAACCACAAGTGCCGTCCTTGTGGATAGGCGACTATTGAGGAGCTGAAGACCTTTCACATGTGATTGGACATATATAAGACCCCACTTAGGGAAGACACATATGAAGGAAGATTGGAGAAAGAAGACCGGGCGCCCGAACTTTCCCGTACTTATGTTATTTGCGTGTTTTTACTTAGTTTAGGGTATTTTAGTAATTATATGTCTTTATTTGCTTATTTTAGGGGTATTTTAGTAATTTTATGTCTTTATTTGCTTATTTAAGTGGGCTGAAGCCCTAAATACGAATTTTAACTATTGATTAATGAAAAGCAAGCCCTTTGGTTGCTTCCTTCCTCTCTTCTCTCTAACGGTGCTTCTTCTCTTCTCTTGATCTTCTTCTTCTAATTTCTTCTTATGCCCCTCCAACTTCTTCAAGGTAATTATTTTATTCTTTCTATTTTTCAGTTTTGGCTAATCCTTTTTCGATCAAAATCTTGAGAACCGATCTAAACCCTAAACCCCCAAATTCTCAAATCCCTAATCTGAGAAACTTCTTGGTTCTTCGGACTAGTGATCTTCATTGATCGATTGGGTGTGACCATGCAAGATCGGGAGGTCTCATCCCTCGCCGGATCCAACCTAAGTATTAATTGAATCTCATACTCCACAGTTGTGATGATGGCCCGCTCCATTGCATGTTTACTTTATGATTTTCTCAGTTATGATGATTACTGCTAGAATTTTAGATCATTTATTCCTTTTATTTTCGCTGTTTAATTATGTTCATGAGCATGCATCATAATTAGGGCTGTCCTGCGTCAAATTTGGTATCAGAGACTAGGCTTGCATGGTTTTTGTCTAGATCGAGTTATCAAATTAGGGTTTTGATTTTTAGGTTTAATTTAGGAAAGTTCCAGATTTAGAAAGTTTTCAATTTTAGAAACTTTCCAATTTTAGAAAGTTCCTAATCTGAAAAATTTCCAGATTTGAGTTGTTTCCTGTTTCAACTTAATTGTGACAGTTCATAGTAGTTTTGCATTCATCGCATTCATCTTGAAAGTCATAACACGTAGTAGTCTAGTTGGGTAGAGTTTGGTTCAAGTCTTCATTGTATGCCCATGAGAAGTGGTAGAGGTTTCGGACTTCAACCTACCATGAATAACGAGCAATTATCTGAGCAACTTGCTCAATTGATACAAAAGATAACCGCCCTAGAAGCGGGTCAAAAGCTTGAATTTGCCCGCCTTGAGAACCAAATTACCACTACCATGACTAAGGTCGAGCAACTAGAGGCGTCCCAAAAAGAAATCCTCGCTGTAGGGGATGATGCGTACTCCCAAGTGGGAGGAATCATTGAAGAACGCGCTGTCACACGTGGTGGTCGTGAGAATAGAGATCGTGGTAACGGTCGTGGTGTGGTGCGAGAGGCACGAGCCACATGTGATCATCAAGATCGCTATGATCCAGATGAGCGTGCGATGAAGAGTGTGAGAGTTGAGGCCCCGAGTTTTGATGGGCGCTTAGATCTCAAGGCATTCCTTGACTGGGTTGCTGACATGGACCACTACTTTGAGTGGTATGGCATGTTGGAAAACCGTCAAATGCGGTTTGCTAAGATGAAGCTTGTGGGTCAAGCCAAGCTCTTCTAGACCAACACCGAGCGTAGGATAGAGAGAGTTGGTAGGGCCCCTATCACACATTGGTATGAGATGAAAGAGAAGTTGAAGGAGAAGTACCTTCCTCTCTCATATCGTCAGAAGATCGTTGACCAATGGCAATCCTTACGCCAAGGGTCAATGTCTGCCACTGACTACATCGCTAAATTTGAAGAATATGTGATGCGATGTGATATCCAAGAAGACCCTCTAGTAACGCTCTCGCGTTTCAAGACGGGCCTTCGTGCGGATCTTCAGCGCGAGCTTATGACTCGTCCCTTAACGGACTTGGATGAAGCATATCAAGTCGTGCAGGAGTAAGAACAATATCTGAAGGCTCCTGTCGTTTGTTGTTTTGAGTCCTAAGACTCCAGTGCTAGATCTAGTTTCCAGGGAACTAGACCTAATATCGGTAGTCAACCTAGGGCATAGGCGACCATCCCGCCTAAGCCTAGGGAGGACAAGGGCAAAAAGGTTCTTGGTGCCAGTCCTAGTAACATGAGCCAAGTGAGGTGCTATGAGTGTGGCAATCTTGGCCACATGTCTAATCAGTGTCCTGCGAAGAGCCGTGGGAGAGCCTTAGTTATAGGCGAGTCCCACGAGGGTGGAGATGACCAGGGTAATTATTAAGTTGAAGAGTATCATCCTGAAGGAGGACTTACTGATGAAGCAGAAGTGGATAGAGAAGCAACGCTTGCAGTAGTCAAACGTGTGCTAGCTCAGTATAGAAGTAGTGCTGACTGGTGTCGAAGCACTATCTTCTACACTATTGTCAAGTGTGGTGAAAAGAATTATAAGGTGATAGTGGACAGTGGAAGTTGTCAGAATGTGATTTCCACTAGCATCTTAGATCGCTTAAAACTGAAATCCACACCTTATCTAGACCCGTATAAAGTTTCTTGGGTTGACAAGACATCCCTACCTATCACCCAGCAATGTCTAGTCCCCATCGAGTTTGGGTCATACAAAGAGTCTCTGTGGTGTGATGTTTTACCTATGGATGTGGGACATGTTATCCTAGGTAGACCGTGGCTATTCGATAATGATGTCACGATCTTTGGCCATTCGAATGCGTGTACTTTTATGTATAACGGTAAAAAGATCAAACTTAATCCCATGCCACCTGAGAATACACTAGGGAAGAAGAAGGATGAGAAGGCAAGTGAGTCTAGAGAAATGGAAAAATCCAAACCTAAGTCTCTACATATAATCAGCGCAAGAGAGTTTGAAAAGGAGGCTAAGGAGGATTCTATGGTGTATGCCCTTGTGGCTAGAGAGATTACACCTGAGGTTCAATCAGAGTTGCCCCGTGAGGTGACTTCGGTCCTGAAGGAATACAGTGATGTATTTCCTGAAGACTTACCGAATGAGTTGCCACCTATGAAGGACATACAGCATGCCATTGATCTTGTCCCAGGGTCTACTCTACCGAACCTTCTTCACTACAGGATGAACCCTGCAGAGCATGCAGAGTTGAAGAAGCAAGTTGATGAGCTTCTGCAAAAGGGTTTCATTCAAGAGAGTATGAGCCCGTGTGCCGTGCCTGCATTGTTGACGCCAAAGAAAGACGACACGTGGCGCATGTGTGTGGATAGCAGTGCCATAAACAAAATTACTGTCAAGTATAGGTTCCCTATACCTAGACTTAATGATATGCTTGACATGATGGCCAGGTCCACTATATTCTCTAAGATAGACCTCAAGAGTGGATATCACCAAATCCGTATACGCCCAGGAGATGAGTGGAAGATGACGTTTAAGACGAAAGATGGGCTGTATGAGTGGTTGGTCATGCCCTTCGGCTTGACTAACGCACCCAGTACTTTCATGCGGGTGATGACACAAGCTTTGAGGCCGTTCATGGAAAAATTTCTAGTGGTGTACTTTGACGATATTCTTATTTATAGTACCACTAAGGAATCACACCTTGAACATTTAAAGAAAGTCTGTAGTGTCCTTAGGGAGGAAAAGTTGTACGCTAATCTTAAGAAATGTGCATTCATGTCTAGCCAAGTTGTGTTCTTAGGATTTATAATGTCATTTGACGGGATGCGTGCAGACCCTGAAAAAGTCAGGGCCATAGTTGAGTGGCCAGAACCAAGGAACATTCATGAGGTGCGGAGCTTTCACGGCCTAGCTACTTTTTATCGTCGGTTCATTAGGGGTTTTAGCACGATCATGGCTCCCATTACCGAGTGCATGAAAAAGGGAGGGTTCGTATGGTCTAAAGCCGCAGTCAAGGCTTTTAAAGAAATTAAGGGCAAGATGGTGAAAGCTCCTGTCATGCGTCTACCTGACTTTTCTAAAGTCTTTGAAGTAGCGTGTGATGCGTCTGGTGTCAGGATAGGTGGAGTGTTGAGTCAAGAAGGACACCCAGTGGCCTATTACAGTGAGAAACTGAATGAGGCAAAACAAAAATACTCCACTTACGACAAAGAATTTTATGTGGTAGTGCAATCCCTAAGACATTGGCGACACTATCTCCTACTGCAAGAATTCGTTTTGTTTTCTGACCATGAGGCTTTAAGATATTTGCATTCTCTGAAGAAACTCAACCCAAGGCATGCCAAGTGGGTAGCGTTTCTTCAGGAATATTCGTTTGTTTTGAAATACAAGGCCGGGGTTGAAAACAAACCAACGGATGCCCTTAGTAGGAGAGTGGCGTTGCTCAACTCCTTGAGTGTAGAGGTAGTCGGATTTGAGCAACTGAAAGATGAATACTCCATATGTCCTGATTTTGGGGGTACTTACGCGTCGCTCTCTAGTGACCAGCATATTATGGGTGAACATGTACTTAAAGACGGCTTCCTTTTCAAGGGAGACAGACTTTGTATTCCTTGTATGTCCCTTCGTGAATTCCTCATCTGGGAGCTTCATTCAGGAGGGATAGCTGGCCATTTTGGTCGTGATAAGACCATTGCCCTCGTGGAAGATCGTTTCTATTGGCCAAGTCTTAAGCGAGACGTAGCCAAAGTTTTAGGACTGTGTCGAACATGTCAGCTGGAAAAACAAAGAAAGCAAAATACCGGGCTATACACGCCATTACCAGTGCCATATGCTCCGTGGCAGGACATTAGTATGGATTTCGTGCTTGGGCTTCCCAAGACTATAAAAAAGCACGATTCCATTTTTGTCGTTGTGGACTGTTTTTCTAAAATGGCGCATTTTCTCCCATGTTCGAAGACGTCGGATGCGTCTCATGTTGCTCGTCTCTTTTTTGATGGTGTGGTGCGTCTCCATGGGTTACCTAAAACCATAGTGTCTGATCGTAATGCTCGATTTACTAGCTATTTTTGGAAGACACTGTGACACATTATGGGAACTCGTTTACAATTTTCTATTGCTTACCACCCACAAACAGATGGTCAAACTGAAGTGGTAAACCGTAGCCTTGGAAATCTTCTACATTGTCTAGTGGGTGAACATATTAAGACTTGGGACCTAATTTTACCAACTGCTGAACTTGCTTATAACGGGTCAGTTAATAGATCTACAGGGTTGAGTCCTTTTGAAATTGTAAGTGGTTATAAGCTTAGAATGCCCATAGATCTCTTACCTATGGCTGTTACCCAAAGGTCTTCTGAGTCAGCCGATGCATTTGCATGCCATATTCATGATTTGCATAAACATATTAGACAACGGTTAAATAAGAGCAATGATGATTATAAAGTTTCAGCTGATTCTCATCGTAGAGTGCAAGAATTTCAAGAAGGAGACATGTAATGGTGCGAATAAGGCCAGAGTGATTCTCTCAAGGATCTGCTAAAAAATTACAAGCGTATAGTGCTGGACCATTCAGGATATTACAAAAGGTTGGGTCCAACGCGTATTGGATTTACCTTCCACCTGCAATGAGCATTAATCCAACTTTTAATGTGGAAGATCTAGTCCGTGCCCATACTCCCATTGTTGATACATCGTCCCTTTCATGGCCTTTTTCTGAGTTTGCTACCCAACCCCTTCTACCCCCTCCTCCACCCATTACCCATACAGAAGAAATTGAGGAAATATTGGATGATGAGATAGTATCCACGAGAGATGGAGGTTTCCAATGGTATCTTGTCAAGTGGAAGAACAAACCGTCGTCTGAATCTACGTGGCTGTCGAGCGACGCATTGCAGGGTATTGATCCAGATCCACTACAGCGCTACAAAAGTTTCAACTCGTCGGAGTCGAGTTTTTCTCATCCGAGGGGAATTGATGCGGACACAAGCGCATTCAAGGTTTACCAACAAAGAAAGCGCCAACCATAAGTGCCGTCCTTGTGGATAGGCGACTATTGAGGAGCTGAAGACCTTTCACATGTGATTGGACATATAGAAGACCCCACTTAGGGAAGACACATATGAAGGAAGATTGAAGAAAGAAGACCAGGCGCCCGAACTTTTCCGTACTTATGTTATTTGCGTGTTTTTACTTAGTTTAGGGTATTTTAGTAATTATGTCTTTATTTGCTTATTTTAGGGGTATTTTAGTAATTTTATGTCTTTATTTGCTTATTTAAGTGGGTTGAAGCCCTAAACACGAATTTTAACTATTGATTAATGAAAAACAAGTCCTTTGGTTGCCTCCTTCCTCTTTTCTCTTTAACGGTGCTTCTTCTCTTCCCTTGATCTTCTTCTTCTAATTTCTTCTTATGCCCCTCCAACTTCTTCAAGGTAATTATTTTCTTCTTTCTATTTTTCAGTTTTGGCTAATCCTTTTTCGATCAAAATCTTGATAACCGATCTAAACCCTAAACCCCCAAATTCTCAAATCCCTAATCCGAGAAACTTCTTGGTTCTTCGGACTAGTGATCTTCATTGATCGATTGGGGTTGACCATGCAAGATCGGGAGGTCTCATCCCTCGCCGGATCCAACCTAAGTATTAATTGAATCTCATACTCCACGGTTGTGATGATGGCCCGCTCTATTGCATGTTTCCCTTATGATTTTCTCAGTTATGATGATTACTGCTAGAATTTTAGATCATTTATTCCTTTTATTTCCGCTGTTTAATTATGTTCATGAGCATGCATCATAAATGGGGCTGTCCTGCGTCAAAAGGGCAACGATTAAGTATAAAGGTAAAGAAAGAGCATTGAAACTAATTTAATGTTGTTATTTATATTATTTTACTAAAAGCATTAAAAAGGTTAACTAATTTTTATTGGAAATGGAAAAATATAACAAATTATTGAAAACATCATGGGTGCTACATAGCAAGTAGCATAGTCTACGTAGCATGTAGCATACGCTACATGCAACTTGAGCTATTTTACATAGGCTACGTAGCGTTAAGGCTACGCTATGCTATGTAGCGTAAGCTACATGCTACATAGCATAGCTATTTAAAACATTGATAGTAGCATAATCAGCATCAGAGTAACCGGAAAGATGGAGATGACCATGCGGTTGAAACAATAAACATTTTCCTGGAGCAGATTTGAGATATCAAAGAATATGATACATTTGCAGTAAGATGTGTTTTACTAGGAGCATGCATAAATTGACTGACGATGCCCATAATATAGGATAGGTCTGGTTGGGTAATTGTTAAATAGAGAAGTGTTGACCAACCAACTGGCGATACATCCCACGACTTGAGAGGAGTGCACCGTAATCAGGGGTGATTTTCTGAGTAGAGTCCATTGGTGTAGCAGTAGGCTTGCATCCAAGCATTCCGGTTTCATAAAGAAGATCAAGTTCATATTTCTCAGAGAGAGCACAACTCTGGTCTTTTGATCGAGCAACTTCAATTCCTAAGAAATATTGGAGAGTCCTAAGCTCTTTGATCTCAAATCGAGTCTTGAGAAAAGACTTAATGGTCACCATACCCTCAATATCACTGCCTAATAAGATAATTATCAGTGTAGACAATTGAGTACCATAATCCGGATGGGCCGCTGACAAATGAAAAGAGAATGATCTGTGTGGGCTTCAAACAAATCCAAACTCGAGGAGAGCATGATTAAATTCATCAAAGCATGCAAACTGTTTGAGGCCATAAATGGACTTCTTCAATCAACACACGAGTGAAGTATTTGATTGGGAAAAACCCGGGGGCCGATGCATATAAATTTCATCGGCGAGGTACCATGCAAAAAAGCATTCTTCACATCTAGTTGGAATAAAGGCCAAGATAAATTTACAACCAAAGAAATTACTACTCAAACAGAGTTGAGCTTGTTCGCAAGAGAGAATGTTTCAAAGTAATCCATACCATATGTTTAAGTATAGCCCTTGGCGACCAACCGTGCCTTATAATGGTCAACTAAACCTTCTGGAAGATATTTGATGGTATAAACCCATCGGTATTCAACAATCTACTTACCCTCAGGCAGAGGTACTAGCTCCCAGGTATTGTTCTTCTTAAGAGCTTGTGTTTCATCCATCATAGTCTGAGTCCTGTCAGGGCTGCTCACGGCTTCCTTTAAGGTACAAGGGATAACCGATGAGGATATAAAAGCTGCAAAAGACTGGAAGGAGGGTGAGAGACATTGATAGGAAACAAAACTATTAATGGGATGCTTTGTATAGGAGTGAGGATCATCAAGAGGAGACATGAAGGGGTATATAGTTAAAACTCCCTCTGACGAATAAGAGGCTCATGAAGCAACCACCCTTCATTGGAAAAATAAGAAATCTCTTCAAAAAAGGTCACATCTGCTAAGACATCTTTTACTGGCCAGAGGATTATAACATTTATACCCCTTCTGAGATTGAGAGTACCCTAAGAAAATGCATTTAATAGCTAGAGGGGTTAACTTGTCATTGCTCCCATCGAAGACTTTAACAAAGCACACACACCTAAAGACTTTTGGAGGTAAGGGGAAAGTTTATCATGTGGGTGCAAATTTTCAAATGAGGATTTATAAGAACGGTAGCAGTAAGCAAAAACATCATCCTAAAATTGTTTAAGGAGATTCATCCAGGTAAGTGAGCATGTGTCACTTCAAGAAAAGGGTTCTTTCACTCGGCCACGCCATTGCTGTTGAGGGGTTTGTGGATATGAAGTACGAGATAACATACCATGATCTTGTAAAAAGGACAAAATATTTGACATATACTCTCCACCATTGTTAGAATGTAGAATTTTAATAGGATATTGAAACTGAGTGACTACTTCACTGTAAAAAAATTTGAATACAATCAAATATCTCATGTTTAGATTTGAGAAGATAAACCCAAGTCATTTGAGAGTAATCATAAATAAAGGTAATAAAATATTTATATATAAAAAGAGAGATAACAGGCACAGGGCCCCAAACATCATAATGAACAAGTTCAAATGGTTTGGATTTCCTCTCAGACAAATTGGGAGGAAATATAGCTCGGTGATGTTTGGAGACTTCATAAGTCTAATAACATAGGGGTTTAGTTACAAATATTGAAGGAAACAAAAGATTTTATCTAGACAGAGATGGATGTCCTAGATGACAATGCCATCTAGACACAAACTTTTAATCTAAAGATAGAACACTAGATGCCAATACGAGCTCATCATTAAGGAAATAGACTCATCCATGTTCATGGCCCCCACCAATCGTCTACTTCGTGCGGAGGTCCTGAAACACACAATGAGAAGGAAAGAAAGTTACTAAACAATTTAAAGACTTTGAGAGAGAACTAACAGATGAGCGATTGTGAGGAAAGATGAGAACATGAAGGACTAAAGATAGCTGCATAGTGGGAGAGATGGATGAAACTAGTTCCAGATATTAGAGTTTGGTTCCCATTTGCAACAATGACAAAGTGAGGCAGACTTGAAGGAAGGTAAGAGTTAAAAGTAGGAGTTGCTGGTCATATGAGGCAGTGACCCTCTAACATGTCATGGATGAGGAGGAAAAAGATGCATAACCATAATTTGTTACCGAACACCGTGATACTTGGATTTAAGGCCAGAGAGGAATTGCATGCTTCGAGTGTCTTCATGTTGCTTCCATGCATGATCATAATCTCTTGTACAATAGGAGGGAAGGGATTGATAGAGATCTAGTTCATCCCACATACGCCTCGAAGAGCAAAAAAATACTCCTTTAGCGATCTTGAACCTTGTTGAAACTTGCCAATATCAGAGATTAACTTAAAGACTCCGAATATATTTCATGCCTTTGAATACATGTCATCGAGGGTGTCCCAGATTCTTTTGGCCGAGGTCAAGAACATAACAGAGTTTCCCATAATGGAATCTATACTATTTAAGGAGCCACACCATGACTTGGTAGTTCTTTTTGGTCCAGGTCTTGAAATTCCCATTTGGCGGATCTGAAGGTTCATCTAATATATAGGATGGTCTATCTCTGCCCCTTAGAAACAACTTTATGGATCGGGTCCATTGTAGATAATTATTACCATTTAGCTTGACTGTAGTAATCAACAAAGGATTCAATTATGAAGATCTCACACTAGATATAGAGGAGTTTTTGTCCTCAATAAGGGTCCACGAAGAAGAAAATCTAGCAACAAACAACTCAAGTAAGGCACATATTATATAAGAATCTCATCTCTACACAAATCTGAGTTCCAAATAAGGGCCCGAGGTCCAACAACAACCTTAGAACTGAAAACTACTCCAAGAATAAAAAATAGAATTTGATGTGAAAAACATCTCACTCACCAAAAACACCCACCTGGACATACATTGGAAGTTTTAGTGTATGTCCATAATCCCTAAGGCCCCAAAAATAGCCCAACCAGACTACCTTAGGGCTCACAACTCACCCAAATCTCCCGCTTAATGCAAAACAAACACCTTGGGCTGTTAGATAGGGCAAAACCGACCCATAATATGAAGATTGGGGGTTTTCTATCTAATGAGAAAAGTGGCTCAAACATACTTCAGATGACCTCCAAAAATTCCACAAAAATCACCATAAATCTTTTAAGATCGAGACACATGAAACCATGTTCTTCTTGATCGGAAATAGTCCGTACAGACTGTACATTTCAGATATTAGTTGTACGGTTGCTAACATCAGCAAGTCCATGTAGCTTTGATCAGCTTAAAAGGTGCTCTGATACCAACTTAAAAAGGTGCTCTGATATCAACTTAACGTTGGATAATCTTCAGGGAGAGAGAGAGAGAGAGAGAGAGAGAGAGAGAGAGAGAGAGAGAGAGAGAGAGAGAGAGAGAGAGAGAGAGAGAGAGGGGGGAGGAGTTTTGAAGAAATGTGTTTTGTCTGTTACACCTTAGGACTCTCTATAGGCCCTAGCCTCCTACATCTCTCGTCCAGAAGCAGAAGAAAGACTTTTGAAGAAATGTGTTTTGTGTGTTACACCCTATAGACTCTCTATAGGCCCTAGCCTCCTACATCTCTCGTCCGAGCCTACTAACATATGAGACACGTCTCCTACTCCTATGCCCGATATTCAACATCATCCATCTCCCACTACCCCCTACTCTCAACCCCCCCAAATCTCATTAATGTCCCCATACCCTTCCCCTCCATGTGTCGCCTCCAGTGAAGGCATGTCTCCCCCTACTACCCTACACATGTCACCTTCCACTGCTCTGTCAATCACTAGGCCCACTTCCTTCTCTACCATATGTCCCCCAATCCTCTCCTGACATCACACCTGTCACCAAAGCCACACTCCCAGCTAGATAAGAATCTCGAGCCACTTGGATCTCTTTATTGAGCTCGCTTTTCTTAGTACGCCTAGACGACGTAGAAACGCTCATGCCTGACACCCGCCGCCCTATAGTGCTAGCATATGTGGCGTCAATAACCCCCCCACCCAACCACAGTCTCCCCCACTGCTAGTGCTCCGATGGAGCACACAATCGATACTCCATCATCCTCCCCCGCTTTGCACTCTCTGTTTTTTGCTTTTTTTCCTCAACCTCACCTTTGCCACTTCTCCCCCATCTAGAAGGAACCCCCCATCTTTCCTCCCTTGCCTATCCTCCTCCATCACTACTGTAATTGATTTTTGATTCACCATGGTGATCCTCTTCCTAACGTACCTTTCCACATTGATCTCCTCTCCAGTCTCCATATCTGGATCTATGGCTACCACCTCTCCCAAGCATGATCCGATTGCTGTGAAGGCATCCACCACCCACAGACCTGGTGGGCAAGGTGTTTCATAACGATACGATGACCATAACAGCCACCGACGTTACTGTTATGATATGGGCCGTTACGACATTAAAAAAAAAAAAAAAACCTGTTTCTGGATTGTTACAAGCAAATTTTTTTTTTTTTTTTTAACAGCCATTTCAGCCCTGTAACGCGTAATGGTTATGGCTGTTACCGTTCTGAGCTATAGTAAGCTTCTTTGCACCAACCACTTCCTCCTCTGATTTAGCTTAGCTTTCGATTGTTGGCTTGAATGGCGTATGTTATCTCCTCTTGTTTTGCCATTCTCACGAACCTAAAGCCCCTGGATACCTTCATCTTCATGTCCTTTGGAATAATTTCCTTTATCACTTTCCAACAATTCCTAAATGCCGTCGAGAGATCTCCTTCTAACCAATTGTCAGGGATGTTCTCCGCTGATTGGGAACTTCTGTATTGTTTGGTTCATATGACCAACCCCTTGCTCAAGTCTTTCTTTCCCCCTCTTTTGTCTCATGACCATCCACTCCCCATCAGCTCATATGTTATACTGCCCTCCAACTCTGCGTTCCATACTCTAACCGTCTACCTTCTTCTTCCTCTCATTCCCCACTCCTTCCTTTCCTCCGAGCATCTTTCTTCCCACCTAATATGCTTTTCAAGCCTTTCATGGCATCTTGCATTTGTCTCCCTCGAGATGTAGATTTGCTTGTAGACCTATAGATTCCATTGAGAAGCCTGGTCCCTTGATCTTTTGCCCAAGACCGTTCTCGCTCTTGCTCCGTGGATCTTGCCCTCGATCGCTTTCTCACTGCTCCTCGACAACTCTTGATCAACTTCGTAATAACATAGCGATGTATAACAAACATTCACACATATCATGTGACATATCTCAGTGGTTGGGAAACTTGGAATACAAGGTTTAAAATAGGTGAATAGAAGATGAGGGAAAACGATTATGGCTACAAGTCGGTTAGTTGATCGCATACCTTATTTATTTATTTATTCTTATTAGGCCATCACACAAACATTTTGAGCATGCTTTCAACACCAAAAAAGAGAAGAAGAAAAAAGAAGGCAAGTTTGCTCTCGTCCACCAATCATGCCGCATTGAAAGGCTTTGATGGAGCTTGCTAGCCTTGCCTTGTTTGACCTTCTTGAGAAAAAGACTATGGCTACAAGTTGGTCAGTTGATCGCATACCTTATTTATTTTTCTTATTAAGCCAAGACGCGAACATTTTAAGCATGCTTGCAACACCAAAAAAGAGAAGAAGAAAAAAAAGAAGGCAAGTTTGCCCTCGCCTACCAATCATGCTGCATTGAAAGGCTTTGATGGAGCTTGCCTTGTTTGACTGACTTCTTGAGAAAACCAACAAGGTGATTGTTTAGTACTTCTTTGTTCATGATTACTCTCTCTGATGAAGTTCCAATTTACCACAATATGTTTGGTCCTCTTATGATATGTTGGCTTGGAGGTATGAATAGCTGCCTAAATATCACATCATCAGAAGCCCGACCCTAACTCCTAACTCGAATGATCAGGTTTTCAGTCATGTCAAATCACATGTTCCACGGTCATGTTAATCTTGTAACTATAATTGTTTTTAAACAAGTTATTCAAGTCGGTGTACTATGTCCAATAGTGTAGTTTAGTATGAGAATCGGTCCATCAACATCAAAATATGCAACCACATCATATGTATATTATTAACATATATCCTCACTTGGAAAAAAAAAAAAAAAAAACTTTAGATAGCCTTCAAGGATGATCAAACAATGGGTTTTTTTTTTTTTTAAAAAATATTATTATTTTTTTAAAATTTTAATTTAAAGATTGAAAACAATCATATAAAGAGGGAGCCAAAGCAACCCAAAGAAAACAAAGCACCAAATAAAACTATACAACAAACAAAAACCCAAACTTAACTATATAACTTGGAGGAAATGGAGTTGTTGCACAGGAGAGGCCTTGAGGCCAATCTTTCAAATCTCGAATGATCTAAGCCGAAACCTTAGGCGAAATCGAAGAAACACCCTTGAAGCAGCAATTGTTTTGCTATTTCCAGATTGCCCATAGAGAAGACATCAACGCTAGGTGCCATATTGCTTTCAAGTCACTACCAACATCTCTTTCATGCCAGAGAAACAACAAGCTAGGGATGGAGTCAGGCATCACCCAGGGAGAGTGAAACCTGACCATAATCGGATTGGAGACCGGATGTTGTTGATGCAAGGGCAGTGCAGGAAGAGGTGTGGAATCGACTCAGCATTGCCAAGGTAGAGGAGGCAAATGTTGGGGAGGATCATTCCTCGGCATTATAGATTATCCTCTATAAGAATCCTTCCTCTCGCAAGAGGCCAAACAAAAGGCAAAAACCTTGGGAGGAGTGCCATAAGACTTGATGAATGAAGGAAAATTTAAGGCTTGAGATTGAGCAAAGCCGTGAATGAGATGCTATAAGGATTTAGAAGTACATTTTCTTTGATGTAGAATGTGCCCAAGAGGAGTCTTCCACCTTTGTGGAACGAATACAGGAACTCTCTTAAACATAAGAGAATCGTAAGTCCGATGCATCCAAAAAGAAGTTCTTTTACAAAAATAAAAGAAAAGGCGTTGATTGTTATGTTTGCCGGAAACTTGGCAATTTCACTAAGGAATGTCAAAATTAGATGGGAGTCAACAAGAAGAAACCTCGGGCTCACATCACGAAAGAATTTGTAGGTGTCATTACAAAAGTGCTACTGATGCGAATGGTTGGTCAATTGATTCGGGTGCCACCAAACACATTTGCTTCAACTATAGTTCGTTTACCACCTATGATAAGGTTGGAGATGGTGTATAAATCTTTATGGGAAATTCCATAAAAATCAAAGCTGTGGGCAAAGGTAAAGTTAGCTTGAAACTTTCATATGGAAAAATCTTAACATTGCAGGAGATGCTCCGTATTACAGATATCTATAAGAAGTTAGTCTAGTCAATTTGGAATTTCTAAGAATGGTACTTTTGTTGGCCAGAGCTATGTAAGTGGAGCTATGTAAGTGGACTCCTTAGACCAAGTATTATGGAAATGACGTAGAAAATCAATTAGATAGAAAGATCAAAATTATCGAATCAGATAGAGGTGATAAATATACTTTTAATGCTTTCGCATCTTTTTATGAATTTAGAGGGATAATACACCAAGTAATGGCTCCTTGTTATCATGGTGTGC
Source organism: Magnolia kwangsiensis (assembly GCA_037074715.1). Classification (NCBI taxonomy): domain Eukaryota; kingdom Viridiplantae; phylum Streptophyta; class Magnoliopsida; order Magnoliales; family Magnoliaceae; genus Magnolia; species Magnolia kwangsiensis. Next base: position 49,189,233 of record CM073588.1, read on the forward strand.
CGCAACGGCCGTTAAGTAAGGTAATGGTGGCAACCGTTACGTGGTCGTATTGGCCATAAAGGTCATTACGTAAAGGTAATTGTGGCAACCGTCACTCAATCGTAATGGCCGTAAAGGTCGTTATAGGAAAAATGATCCATAACCACGATAACAACCCTCATGAAGGCCGTTATGAGACAGAAACAGGCTTTTCATTTTATTTTTTTTCAATAAACAAGAGACTGTAACGGCCATTATAGCCCATATCATAAAGGGTAATGGTGGTGGCCATTATGGCCACCGTTGCCGTTACAGAAGACCTTGATTCTCCCTAACAGAATGGTATAGCTGAAAGAAAAAATAGTACTTTAATAGACAGATAATTCTATATTACCGAGTTCTAGTTTTACCCTTTCACATGTGAGGAGAAGCCATATTGACTGCAAACTACATTCTGAACCATGTACCTCATAGTCATTTGGATTTTTTTATTTTTTTTTAATTTTATTTTTTTTAAAACCCTCCATAAAAATTATGGAGAAATAAGCATTCTAATATGAAATATTTCAAAATGTGGGGATGTCTAGCCAAGGTAAATTTACCATCTCTTAAAAAATCTAAATAAGGAAGGACTATAATTTCTATCACAGTATTAACTTCTATATTATTTAGGGATCTTAACACTAGGAATATATAGTCCTTAAATGCCGAGGATATATTTCCTTTTAAAACTTCCTCGAGTTCAATTGTAATTATAGAAATTCCTATTGAAATTTGGGAAGTCGACGGGAGAATCTGATGGGGACATCATGTGCACACGTGCAAGCACACCACCCCCTACGCACGTACGAAAGCAAAAGGAAGGCCCCACCATCGATCTGGCCCGATGGCGACGTCCAGGGAGGGACTCTTAAGTAGAAGACAAGTTTTGGTTCAAAAAAAGTGTGCCCGATAATCAAGAAAAGCCCATCATGGGATCTCATGATCGTGGCCCACTTGTTGGATTGATTTCATTTTTTTAAGACAAGTTTTGGTTAAAAAAAAGTGTGCCCGATAATCAAGAAAAGCCCATCATGGGATCTCATGATCGTGGCCCACTTGTCGGATTGATTTCATTTTTTTAGATTTTGCTTACTGTTATTATTTAGAACATTATGAATGCTTTAGATTTCTCTGTTTGGTTTTTATTTTAGTTTACTTCATCGCCAAGTAATAGGTTGCGCACATGGTGCGAGTTTTCCTTTGATTGATTGAAGATTAATAAAAATTATGCGTTTTCCTACTCTCTGAGTTGTGAAGCCTAAGTGGTGCGAAACCCTCCCTTTTCAAAGGGCTAACTACCGTGGTGCGAAGCCACATCGACCCCGATTCATCCCCATCCTCCATCATCTTCTTTTCCATCTTCCACCACCATCCATACTTCGAATTCGTCCATTTTGTTGCATCAAATTTCTTCATTACAGTAGATTTTCAGATTTCGACCCGCCGGCGAGCTGAAACTTCGGCGGAGCACTACGCACAAACCGTACATCGGATCGAGCTGATATTTGGGGGTTTTACGGTCCAACCCTGGCCGACCAGGGCCAAGGTGGCCTTTTTCTGAATAGTGGGCCCCACACATGTGCGGCCGTGATCACACGCACGTGCATCTGGGCCATTGTTGCTGTCCACACGCAGGATCGTCTTTTGGTTCAGGTTTTTATCTTCTTTTATCCTCTAATAGCTGTTTTTTCATGAATCCTAGCCATAGATTACGTTTTCGCTAAGCTATTTGCCAATTTTCTTACCCTAGGGTTCCCCGAATTGGAATTTCTGAATCCCTTGGATTAGGGGCTGATTACTATGCATGTGTGGGTGATTATTTCTTATCTTTGAGTATCGTTTGGTTCATAATTCTTATTGATCCAGCCTTATCATGTGTAGGCCTGGACCCGCATAGATTCCCCTTAATTTAATGTTTGGATTTTTATGTGGGATATGGAATTTGTGTAATTATTTCTGAACTAACGTGATCTTAAGCCTGAAATCTCGCATATCATATTTAATTTTCCATGTCCTGCATCAGAATCTAATAACATTACAAGTTGTCACACCGCCTTTCTTTGGAGACATGGTGCTCCCCCCAATGTCACAACCAGTGTATTAAATAGCTTCCGTAGCGTACACTACGTAGTGTAGTGTTGTTGTAGCACTACGTAGTGTGCCAAATAGCGTTAATCCCCTGTAGCGTAGTGTACGTTATGATATGAATGCGTAGCATGTAATGCAGGTAGCGTGCCCTACACTGCACTTTTTTTTTTTTAAAAAAAATTAATTTGTTAAAAATGTTGGTGAACTTACACCACAACTACTTCTAAAGTTACTATAAAAAAAATGCCATCGAATAGGGTTTTCGAAACTCGGTGGAAAGCCTTCACCAAACTCAACTTCCTCTCCCTCTCTTAAATCTTACGATCCAAAAGCCCATTGAAGGGGTTTCTTTGGCCGATTGTTGGAGCCTATATGGAGGTCCATTTGGTGTAGTTTCACGATTATTGGAGAAGAAATGAAGGAGAAATCATATTTCCCCAATTCTAGTTCCGGTCGGCTATGGAGCTTCAAATTTTAGAGTTTTGCTTAATTGAATCTCATCTTGAGACAACAATAGGTACTCTTGTTCCCCTTGGTGAGTTTCTTTCGATGTACAATGAAAATAATTTGTTAATTTGAGGGTTTTTTTTTTTTTTTTTTTTTTCTTTTTTTAAATGTCGGTTACTGTGCGTTTTTTGTTCTTTATCATTTATTATTATTATTTCTTTTTTAATATCTCTATGGCTATGCATTGTTTTCTATGGTATGGCCCACTTGGGGCCTACTGAGGTGTGTGCATGGGTGGATTTGCATTGTTTTCTATGGTGTGGCCCGCATGGGGACCACTGTTTGTGTGTGCATTGTTTTTTATTGTGTGGTCCGCGTGGGAACCACTATGGTGTGCATATAGGTGGCTATCCATTGTTTTCTATGGTGTGGGCCCACGTGGAGACCGTTGTGGTGCGTGTATGGTTGACTGTGCATTGTTTTCTAGTTCATCATATGGGTCACCACTCTTTTATGATGGTTTTTTCACAAGTTAATGTTGATCTTTGTGATTCACTGATTTTTTCGTAACGTGTTAAATTTTTTCAAGTGAAGTAGTGAACTAAAGAGAGAAGAATGTTTGAAGAAAAAGTGAGAGAGATTTTTCTTGGAAATATGTGGCCGATAATCCACTTGGACAATCTCATTGATATTATGTGCATTGCAAATTTTGTGGTCAAAGGTGTACAGGAGGCGGGACTTGCCTAAAGAATCATTTGGCAGGAATCCACAATGGGATAAAGTCATGCCCAAAAGTGACGAAAAAAGACAAGGAGTGTAAAAAGGCTTTAAAGGAATATCATGATGGAAAAAATAAAAGAAATGAGGTATTTCGAGATATTGGGAAGGGGATCGACATATATTTCTTATTCTCCAAGTGATAGCGTTAGTGTGAGTAATGATGCTTTCATTGGTAGCTAACTTGGCAATGGATCTTCTGGTAATCAACCAATGGCAAGAGCAAGGAGTCCTATGGATCAATTTGTTAGCAGAAAGCAACGTCAATCCATATTGAGTTCAAGGTAGAAGAAGGAAGAAAGAAAATAAGTATGTAGGGTGATTAGAAGAAAATTTTTTTTGGGGCATGCTTTTGTCGTTCAATCTGTGTAATAGCCCATACTTTTCAACATCGTGTGAGGCTATTGGAAAGTTTGGACTGGGGTTGAAGCCATCATCCATGCATGAGATGAGAACATGGATACTAAAAGAGGAAGTTGCTAATACTGATAGTTTAATGAAAGCATATAAAGATTCTTGGAAAACTTATGGATGTTCAATTATGTCTGATGGTTGGACGGATTAAAAGAATAAAAACATCATTAACTTTTTGGTTAATTCTCTGATCGGAACGATGCTTTATAAGTCTATTGATGCTTTAGATTCAATAAAAGGTGGAAATTTGTTATTTAAATATATTGATGAAATTGTGGAAGAAATTGGGGAAGAAAATGTAGTCCAAGTTATCAAAGATAATCATTCAAGAAATGTGAGTGTGGGAAAGAAGTTGATGGATAAGAGGAAAAGGATATATTGGACTCCGTGTGCTGCACACTACATAGATCTAATGTTGGAGGATATCGGAAAAATGAAAATGTATTCTGAAACGCTGGAAAAGGCAAGGACGGTGACCAAGTTTATTTACGGACATGGAATGGTATTAAGCATGATGAGAAGTTTTACGAATAATAATGAGCTTCTACGGCCGAAAGTGACACACTTAGCAACAACGTACCTCACCCCCAAAGTATATATAAGCAAAAGAATGGTCTTATAGCCATGTTCGCATCGGAACAATGGTGCTTATGTTCTTGAGCTAAAAAACTTGAAGGAATATAAAGGTACGAGCTATTATAATGTTTGATTAGAAGTTTTGGCTGAACGTTGCCTTATGTGTTAAGAGCACCATGCCTTCGATAAGTGTTTTAAAAGAGGTAGATTTGGAAGAGAGGCTAGCAATGAGGTTCATTTATGAATTGATGGACTCGACAAAGGAGAGAAGATTGCATTTAAGTGCAATAATGTAAAAAAGAGATAGCCGAGTACTATTTGAATCCTCAAATACTGTACTCAGATAAGTTCTCTACACACCTTGAGATAAAAAGGGGGTTGTTGGAGTGCATGGATAAGATGATCCCCTGTGAAGAGCATGCTGATGCTGATATTCAGTTGGATGAATATGAGAAGAGAAGAGGGGATTTTAGCTATTGCCTAGCACTTGAAACCGTGACAAAGCGTTCCCCAGGTAATTTATAATTTGATATTTAGATATTTTCATTTTTATGTAAATTATATTTCTATAATTGGTGAAAGCATTTCATTAATTTATAATTGGCGGGAACACTTTGGAGATAGAACTCCACGGATTACGGGTTTTAAGCCTCACATGCAGTGCTTCCGACTGTGAGAGAAATTCGAGTACTTTTGAGCAAGTAACTTTTGTATCATTCGTTATTCTAAATTGGCTTTTTTATTTAGTAGATTAGCAAGTTTTTGATAATTGACTGACATAGATCACCATATGATCAGATCCACACAAAGGAGAAATCTGCTAAAGCAACAAAAGCTCAACTCTCTAGTATATGTAATGTATAATATGAAACTGAGAGAGAAGCATAAAGAGGAGGGCGGCAATGGATCCTATATTGGTGGACCACTTTGCTCTAAATGATGAATGGATTGCTGAGAAAGAAGACCCTGTTCTCCCAACTAATCCATCGTGGCTCGAAGATCAAAATATCGCCTTTGATATTAGTGTCATTGCAACTATTCTAGAGTCTGATGATCCGGCTGACAGCAATGCACCATCAACATCTAATATTTCTGAAGGATTTGGCCTCCCACCTTCCTCAAACAAAAGGAAGGCAACTAATTTAAGTAAGTGTTTCTCTTTTTTTAATGTGTAGGTGGTCCTATAGGAAGATTTCTTACTCCTATAAGAGAGGAAGGAGATACAGGAATGCTTGTTTATGGTGTGGATGATGTACATATAGATGTTGATGTTGATGCTGATGATGAAAGGCCTAGACCTGGTGACGAAGTGAATGAGGATGACCACGACGATGATCTATTAGATGTAGATGACCTTTAGACACTACAGTCTAGAGACTATTAATTGAGAATTTGATATTTTGATTCCTGAGGAATGTGACATTTGTATTGTAATTGATGCTCTTACATGTGGGATTTCACTACACACTACGCTATTTCACTACACGCTACGGTTGAATGCTATGCAACACGCTACTGCTATTTAATACATTGGTCACAGCGTTAGCTTGGTTGGTGGGTAAAAACAGGGTAGTACTCATGGAAGAGAGAAATGATTCTCCCAAACATATGCCTTTTATGCTTCCAGAACGAGGAATCAGTCAACCATTTATTCATCCACTGTTCATTCACCAGAATGATTTGGGAGTACTTCTCCATCAAACTTGGCATCCAATGGGTTTTTGCCAGCCTCAATCGAATCCCTGTTTTTATCATGCCACTTATGCTTGCTAGCCAAGATCGGGCCAATTTGGTTGGAAAGGAACAAGCGATGTTTCAGAAAGATTTTTGCACTGGATATTGTAATTGTAAGGACGTGCAAGTCTTTAGTAAGCGAAATTGCTTGCTTTAGAACTAGGCCTCGTATAGATTTATTTTTTCAAGTAAAAACCTACTTTTTAATAAGCTGCCCCGTGAACAAGGTACAAAACTCAAGAAAGACCTACGTAGTACAGAACAGACACTTCTCATAGAATCAGAAAAAGGTATAGAAAAACTCGGACCAACATCCCAATACTGGGAAAAGCTTGAAAGGGACATCCACCAGTTAACCTCAAATACCCTAAGCAAGCTGGATACTATCTTACAACAAACCAAGCAAGGGTACACACCTATTACCAGAACCGAGGACTCGAGGAAAGAGAATCGAGAATGATGGCTTAGACAAAACCCAAACATTTGCACCTGGTTATCTTCCCTTCAGAAGACAACATAGGATCGGAATGCTTAAGACATTCCAATCACAAGGACTTGGGCTGAAAGTACACTTAGCACAAAGGACAACAGAACATCTCAAATGGGAGAAGTTCACTAAATTGAAATGGAAAACTATCTCAGACCACTGCAAAAGTTCTAGTCTCCCCTAGCAGACTACGCAGACTTATATCATTATGGAAAAAAACCCATAACCAGCAAATACCAAATTACACATAAGACAAAAACATACAAAGTCCCTAATGCATACTAAAAAAATCCCCATCTTCTACCAACATGGATCAAAGATAAGAAAGAACAAGGATTCAACTATGTAAATTTCGGAACGTTTCAAGCGCAAATAGAAGGGTTACATACGCAAGACATGGAAATAGAAATTCTCAGCTGCCTCGTAGACGAAAGGTGGAAATCCTTCAAAAAAAGCCTTTTAGGAGTAGCACAACTCCATCTCACAGAAAATGTAGGATACTTTATTGTAGTACCTGGGTATACTATGCCTATAGAAGCAATGCAGAGCATCAAGCTAGCAATCCCAAAAACTAAGCAACAAAAGGAATTAAATTATATCCACACTAATCCCTAGACCGGAAACGTATCCCTACAATTCAAACCAGCCGTATACATATCAGATATAAACCAAGAAGAAGAATATAACAAAGCACCTTTCAGGTTCATAGAATCAAGAAAATCCTATCTCGTAGAAAAGGGTGAATCCAGCACCTCTAAAAATAAACTTATATCATACAAATGATACGATGATATAGATGTAGAAAAAATTAAGATCCAAAACCTAGGAGAGCCTCCTAGCCAAGAAAAATCTCGAACGAGCCAAATCACATAAGATCAACATGATCCGCACCATTAGAGAAAGTAAAACCCTAGAAGAACTGGAAAAGGTCCTTGAACAAAAGGATAAAGGAAATAAATATAAGAAACACGACATGTTTTTGCAACCCGTAGCAAGAATAGCCATGGCAGAAACTGTAATTGTAGAAAATGCCTAAACCAGTAATCAAACCAATCCCACCAACCAAGCTATTATCCAAAAGAAACAATAGACAAGAACCTAGATGAAACAAAGAAGCCTATATACCAATATACAAACAGAGGAGAGAGACCTAGATTCTTTAGAGACTTGCCTACGAATAGCCAAGCATTCCAAAGTATAAAAAAGATGGCCCAAATCCCTATAAGCCCTCTAGGTATATACCTCAATCTAGATAACGTCCAAAACATAAACGAAGCACTTGAAGCTTGGAAGAAACAAATGGAACAATGCTTCGACCAAAATAACAAATGGAGCATACAGTGTTGTTAAATAGCATATGCGATCGTGTGCGATTACATATGCCTGTGCGCATATGCGATCGCGCAGTCGCATATGCGGTCACACACATTTTTTTTTTATAACATTTTTCAAAAAATTTTTAAAAAATAATTAGAAAAATAGGGATAAATTAAGGAAAAAATAAATAAATAAATTATTATATGCCATTGGCCCTTGAACTACATTTAATTGAGGTCTTGGGCATCAATTCCTTAGTGGGGGTGGCTAACAGTGATGTGTGAATTGACAGTGGGGTGTACTAACAAGCTAACAAAAAAAAAAGTAAAATAAAACCAATTATGTAATGAATTAAATATTAAGTCATCATTCATCAACAATTCTATATTCTACAGTATAGTTAACATTTAACAAATATGAAATATCAACATTCAACACTACATACATTGATCTAGTTGCCATTGTGGCATATCACCACAAGGTCCACCACCATCATCATTTGCGTCATCTCCTTCTTCCACATACACTTCTTCTTCTTCCGTTTTTTCATCATTTGTATGTAATAATACTTTATCAACATCCAATGGTGGATGATCTTCAGCTTGATCATTATCACCATCTCCTCAATCTCTTCAACGGGTTAACGGCTACTACTCGCCCCCCGGCTCCCCCCATCCTTCGCCTTCAAGTGGTACTACCTTCACCAGGTGTCGATCCGTATGTGACATCTTCAACTTGTGCCCATGTCAGGTCTTCTCCAACAAATACCGAGTCCTCCGTCTTTACGAGCCACTCGTTATTTGCATCTAACTCATCTAAGTAGATAAGGTCAAAGAAACCAAACTTTTCTTTCCTAGTTTGGAATCGTTCTCGCAATTTTTGATTGTACTAAACGAAAACCAAGTTAAGCTTTTTTTGCTCAAGGCGATTCATTTTCTTGGTATAAATCTGCAAGAAAGAAAACGCATTTTTGGCATTAGCTATTTAGGTAATTAATTTAGCTTAGGCCTCACACTAAAAAATTGAAGTTTACAATTACTAAATAGTCTAAACTTATCACCTCGAACGTGCTCCAATTGTGCTTGCAACCGCAGACATAACATGTGAGTCCAAGAATCTTTATATCCAATTTCTTTAGAGCGGGATCCAAGGTGTCCCATATCGGTTACGTATCGGCCGATATCGGCCGTATCGGCCGATACGTAACGGAATTGGTAAGGGCCGATACGCGTATCGGCCGTTACCGATTTTTGTAACCGTATCGGCCGATACGGGGGCGTATTGGACTGTTACGGGGGCGTAACGGTCAGAAAACGGCCACTTTTTTTTCTCTTTTTAAGCACTTTTTTTGCTGTTTTTTCCAAACTTCTTGCTTCTAAACTGTTTTTCACTCCTTCTAATAGTAATTTCGACCAACCTTGGATGGTTTTTTGGGACAAAAACACATTATATTACGGATTTGGTTGAATCAAAGCTCGGTGGGCCATTTTTCAGAAATTCTTCAAAAATAGGTATTTACTTTCTTTAATATGTTTTTCTGTTTTAATCATGCCATATGATGTGTTAATCATAGTAGAACATGATAATGTGCATTTTACAGATTTGGGGTGCCATTTAATATTTTTTTTATATTTTTTTCTATTTACGCATGAATTTTGGGCCCTTTTTTTAAAATTCGAAAAATCAATTTTTAATAGTTGTTTTGCTGTTTTAATGATGCCATATGATGTGTTAATCATAGTAGAACAGCTTAATGTGCATTTTACAGATTTGGGGTGCCATTTTATATTTTTTTTTATATTTTTTTCTATTTACACATGATTTTTGGGCCCTTTTTTTAAAATTCGAAAAATCAATTTTTAATGGTTGTTTTGCTGTTTTAATGATGCCATATGATATGTTAATCATAGTAGAACATGTTAACGTGCATTTTACAGATTTGGGGTGCCATTTAATATTTTTTTTTATATTTTTTTCTATTTACGCATGATTTTTAGGCCCTTTTTTTAAAATTCGAAAAATCAATTTTTAATGGTTGTTTTGCTGTTTTAATGATGCCATATGATATGTTAATCATAGTAGAACATGTTAACGTGCATTTTACAGATTTGGGGTGCCATTTAATAATTTTTTTTATATTTTTTTCTATTTACGCATGAATTTTGGGCCCTTTTTTTAAAATTCAAAAAATCAATTTTTAATGGTTTTTTTGCTGTTTTAATGATGCCATATGATGTGTTAATCATAGTAGAACAGCTTAATGTGCATTTTACAGATTTGGGGTGCCATTTTATATTTTTTTTATATTTTTTTCTATTTACGCATGAATTTTGGGCCCTTTTTTTAAAATTCGAAAAATCAATTTTTAATGGTTGTTTTGCTGTTTTAATGATGCCATATGATATGTTAATCATAGTAGAACATGTTAACATGCATTTTACAGATTTGGGGTGCCATTTAATATTTTTTTTATATTTTTTTCTATTTACGCATGATTTTTGGGCCCTTTTTTTAAAATTCGAAAAAACAATTTTTAATGGTTGTTTCGCTGTTTTAATCATGCCATATGATGTGTTAATCATAGTAGAACATTTTAATGTGCATTTTACATATTTGGGGTGCCATTTTATATATTTTTTATATTTTTTTCTATTTACGCATGAATTTTGGGCCCTTTTTTTAAAATTTGAAAAATCAATTTTTAATAGTTGTTTTGCTGTTTTAATCATTCCATATGATGTGTTAATCATAGCAGAATATGTTAATGTGCATTTTACATATTTGGGGTGTCATTTTATAAATTTTTCTTTGTATTTTCAAATTAGTGACTTATTAAGGTTTAGTTAGAACATAAAATTATCTTTATTAACATAGGTCATACACTCATACTCATATCCTAAACCTAAAGAAATGTCTGGGTCTGGCCAACAACAAGTAAGTGAGGATATTGGATGGCAACATTGTGAGAGGGTTGGTGGTACTAGGCACCAAATAAAGTGCAAGTATTGTGATAGGATAGTGTCTGGTGGAATTACCCGTCTCAAACAACATTTGGCACATCGAAAGGGTCAAGTTGCGCTATGTGTCAGAGTACCGAGAGAGATAATGCTATTAATGCAAGCTAGTTTGGATGAGTCGAAGGGTAAACGTGCTGCTGTACAAAAGAAGAGAGATGATACTTTAGAAGCAGCTCGACAGGAGGTGTTTGGTCCTAAATATATGGGCGTTCGTGATGAAGATATTATTGATTCTGACGAAGATTCAGATCGGGAATTAACCATAGCTAGGAGAGAGAGCGTGCGTCTAGCTCGTGAAGAGGAAGAACGTCACCGCATGTTTGGCACGCATGGGTCAGTGCGTGATACAGGAGGGGGCAGTGGGAGTGGGAGTGGGATAGGGAGTGCAACTGGAAGTGCAACTGCTTCTGCAGCTGGGACTGAGGGTAGGGGGGTAGGTTTGGTGGGTTACGACGTGTATTTGGGAGCCGACGACAGACATCTTCCCGTGATGCCTATATACATTTGGATGAAGAAGTAAATGAGCCTAGGAGACCCTCTATTGATCCAATCCTGTTTAGGAAAGAATCAACTAAACAAAAGAAGATAAAACAAATGTGGAGTAGAACTTCCGTTGAGAAATTAGGTAGAGCAGCAGCAAAGTTATTTATACATGCTAACATACCTCCTAACGCGGCCAATTCTCCATATTGGCAGGTGGTAATTGATGCAGCAGCAGAAGCAGGTGAAGAAATAAAAGCTCCCACGGCTAAGGAGATTGGGGGAAATGGACAGATGTAGAGTATGTGGATGTGAAAACATACGTGGCTACCTTTAAACCTGTATGGCAAGCCAGAGGATGCACGATCATGTGCGATGGTTGGACTGGCCCAACCAGACGCAGCATGATCAACTTCATGGTGTACTGCTACTTGGGAATTATATATCACAAGTCAATTGATGCCTCAGAAGTAACAAAAAATTCTAATTATATTACTGGACTAATGGATAAAGTTGTGGATGAGATTGGAGAGGAGAACGTAGTTCAGATTGTGACAGATAATGAAACATCATATAAGCTTGCAGGACATCTGTTGATGAATAAGAGAAAACATCTTTTTTGGTCACTATGTGCTACCCATTGTATTGATCTTATATTGGAAGATATTGGGAAGAAGAAGAATGTTAAGGAAATGGTCGAAAGGGCAAGGGAAGTAACGACGTTTATTTACAATCATAATCAAGTAGTCGCAATAATGAGAAAGTTCACGAAAGGACGAGAATTGTTGAGGCCTGCGGCGACTAGATTCGCAACAAACTTTATAGCATTAGAGAGTTTATTCCAGCATAGGGGAGAGTTGAGTGAAATGTTCGCTTCCCGACAATGGCTCAACACAAAACATGGGAAGAAGACATCAGGGACACCGGTCGACGTTGTGAATACCATACGGGACAACAAATATTGGAAGAAGGTTAAGGCGATCCTAAAGGTGATGGAGCCACTAATGAGGGTACTCTGTCTTGTTGAAACCGATGAAGCACCTACCATGGGCTTCCTATATGATGCCATGGATAAGGCAAAGCTTGCAATTCAACGTGATTGTAAAAGCTGAGAGACTTATTGGAAGATGATCGACAGGAGATGGACAAAACAACTCCATCACGATCTTCATGCAGCAGGTTATTACTTAAATCCTAGGTATAGATATGCCCAATCATTTGTTGCGGATGATGAAGTTCGTGTCGGGCTAAAAAATGTGATAAAGAGATTAGAACCTGACTTAGATCTACAAATAAAGGCGTTGAATGAATTAGATACATTTGGAAATCGTCTTGGTAGTTTTGGAGATGCTCTTGCACAGCATGCAGTATCTAGGTTGTAACCGGCCGAATGGTGGATTAATTTCGGAGAGAGTACGAAGGTTCTTCAAAAAATTGCGGTAAAAGTTTTGAGCCAGACAACATCTTCCTCTAGTTGCGAAAGAAATTGGAGTTGTTTTGCGCTCATTCATTCAAAGAATAGGAATAGATTGCAGACTAGAACATTAGATAGACTTGTTTTCATGCACTACAATATAAAACTAAGAATGCGACGACATCATAGGAGCATTACAGCTGCCGATGACGGAGACTACTGTCCAATAAACTTGGACAATATTTATGATGAGGATGACCCACTTCTACCTTGGTTGGAAACAAGGGAAAAATAAATTGAAGAGGATAGTGAAGAATTGAAAATTGATGACCCAGAAATACGCAAAGCACAACAAGAGAGTCGTGCAGATGTGTTGGACCCAGTAAGAGGGGCAGCGTTTATGCCACGTACGGAAATGGCTCGAGATCAACAAAAAAGTACGAGTAGTGGTAGCGTGTCCGTGTCGGATGATGGTGACGATGACCCCCCTGCCTCTGGTGCTGGCACTTCTGGTGTTGCTCAACGCCCTATTCAGTCGTCTACAGATCGCGATGCCGATGAACATCGACGAGGTGGTACACGAGGTCGAACCTACGAGTGTACCGAGTCACGATACAGCCAGGAGGAGGGTAGATCTAGTGGTGCACCGCGTCCGGGAGGTCCGGAACATCAGCAGGCTCATGGTCTTGGTTATTATGATGGATATTCTTATGGTCAATTGGATTATAATTATGATGGTTATACTGAGCCCGTTCCATCACATTCATGTTGGAGTAGCCCTCCCGATCAATATCCATTTGATTATAGATATCCAGATCCAAATCCAAGTTACTCATCACAGCAGACGCACTCTCAATCTCAAGATTCTCAACAGCCTGAGTATGGTTACCAGTATGGCTATTCGACGGGCATTGGTGGATATCTTTACTCAGGGTCAGAGTCGTTACCTAGTCAGGATCAGTCATCCCCTGGTTTCGTTGATTTAGTATTTCCTTCTGGCACTGGATATTATGGATATGCAGAACCTACACCTATTGGACAGCCTCAGCCTGATGGTGACAATGACGATGATGTGGAGGTCGAGCAACCACAAAAAAGCATATTTTCATTTTGGTGGTGACTTGTGATTGTGAGTATATATTTGTATTAAGGTAAGTATTTGCATTTTGCAGCAGACAGCTCACAACAGTATTATTGCAAGAAGCCATGCAATTATGCACACACTTGACACTGCCGAACTTGTATTTAAAATAGCTCCCCTGACAACCAATTAAGTAATCCTTAATCAAGTTGCAGGGGAGTATATCAGACACTACTAATTTTATTTTTTTTAATATTCTAGACTTGAGGATGACAGGTCATAGACAGGAATCACAGTCACGTACACACTGCACAGGTATGTTTGACAAATTCTTCAAAAATAATTGCAAACACACCTAATGTAAGATATTTACATATTACATTCATTCTAATATATCTATCATTGGTAGTAGATAGTTAGAAAATTAAATATATGAATTTTGTAGTCAAATTCAGGTTATCTGGTTCATAAATTCATCAGACAGTCCGATACAACTTCTCACCAAAGAGTGGACCGTTACGCCCCCATAAACATGTTCCATTTTATAAATGAATGCATATTTGGAATGCTTAGAATATTCCGGATTTAATCCATATTTTTTCATATTTTTTTGGCAAAAAAAAAATTTTGCGCCGTTACGGGCCGTTACGCCCCCGTATCGCCGTTACGCCCCCGTATCCGTATCGGTTTTGGAGGTCACCGATACGCCAACCGATACCGATACGGGACACCTTGGCGGGATCCTTCCTGTTCGGGTCCACTCCATAGGCAGCTCACAATTTAGCTGAGAAAAACAGTTTAAGTAGGTTAGAGACACTTTGTAAAAAAACTATTTGTAAGACACTAAAACTGACATACATAGTTGTACTTACTAAGTAATTTCATTGTTCGATGCCTTATTACGATATCCCTTGAGAATATCCCCTCACTTTTTATATAGAAGTCTAACAAATTTGAGATCTTGTCCTGTTCTTCTCTATCTGGAATCATTCTTTTTAAGACATCAATAAATTCAACCATATGCATAGTAAATGCTTCTGCTAGATTAACAGAAGCGAATAAACAGGCTGGGTTAAGAATGTAGGCAGCTGAATATAATGGAGATGACATTTAACTGCCCTTGCCACTTGTGTCCAAAAACTTTACAAAATGATTGTTTGTTGGACATGTTTCCCTTCAGCCTTCTTTGACCAAAGCCCACTTGTAAAATCGGCCGACACTACAAAACTTCTAAGTTTTGATTTTATTATTTATTATTATTTATTATTTTTTATTTTATGTAATCTTTGTGGTGTTAAAAAGGTTGTAGCGAAACTGGTGACTGCTGGACGTAGCAAGTTACCCCCAATGTATTTTCTCATTCGATTGAGAAGAAGGGCGTGTTTGTACATAAAGACCGTGATTCTTCTAGCCCTTTCAATCACATTTATAAATAACTTATATATATCTTCTAACATAAGATCAACACAATGGGCCACATGAGGGGTCCAAAATAAACGACACCTCTTCTCCATAAGAAGACGTCTGACCATTACATACGAGGTTGCGTTGTCTATAATTACTTGTATAACATATTCCTCACCTATTCTCAATTACATTATCTAGTAATCTAAACAAGTATTCTCCTGTGTGTGGATGACCCGATGCATCCACAGACTTCAAGAATATTATCCTAGCTGGACAATTTACCTAAAAGTTAATAAGAGACCGACCGGATCTATTAGTCTATTCATCAGCCATTAGTGAACACTCATATTTTTTCCATGATTCCTTATATTCAGTTATGAAGGATTGTGTATATTCAATTTTAGTTTTTAGACATGTCTCCTTCATTTCATGATATGAAAGAGGTTTAAGCCTAGGTCCAAATTGACCTATAGCCTCAACCATTACTTTGAAGCTTCTCGATTTAACAGCGTTGAAAGCAATGCCGGTTTGGTAAAATCACTTAGCAATATATTGAATAGTGGTTTTTTTATCTTTTTGTTTATATTGGTTCTCTAAAGTTGTTTGAGTCGTCCCTTTGCCTCTATCCCTTTGATTGATCACATCCTCGAGGTGTGGTCTGCACCATCTATCGATGGGCCCATGCCCTCGGGCTCTTTTCGAGACTGTTGGTTATACTTGTGGTTTAGACCAACTTGTCGAAGTAGAGAGAGTGAGACTAGCTCCATCCATTAACTACATTTATATCTTCATATGCATCTTGTTCCAAATATTCCTCCTGACGTAGGGCACTATCGCATCTCTTTCTTGACTGTTTTTTCATATACTCCATGATCTCCTTTTAGATTTCTGGAGTAATTTTATCGCATGCTTTTGCATTTGACCCCGGTAAATGTGCAAGGTGTTGCTTGTGCCTTGCAATGCCACCGGAACTCACATACCCATATAACTCACCTACTATGTGAGAATTTTTCATAACACTATGGTAGTGCCCATACTTCTAACCCGGGTCATTTAACTTAGGTTTCAAAGAAGAAGATTGGGAAGAAGACATTATGTTGGTGGTGTGTATTGATTGCTAGTAGCCTAGTACTAAAAAGTAACTAGAAAGTAAACTGAAAAGTAAAAAGTAGAAACTAAAAGTAAGAGTCTAAGAGTAAAGAGACTAAAGAGACGGGACTTGGGAGAGGGAGAGAGAGGGAGAGAGAGAAAGAGAGAGTTACACACACACACTTACACTAGTAGTAGAAACTAGAAAGGGAGAGGGAAAAGAAAAGGAGAGAGCGAGAGAGAGAGAGAGAGAGAGAGAGAGAGAGAGAGAGAGAGAGAGAGAGAGAGAGAGTATTGAGTTACACTTGTAGAAAGGGAGAAGAAGAGGGAAAAGAAAAGGAGAAAGAGAGAGAGAGTTGAGTTACACTGGTAGACTTGTAGAAAAGAGGGGAGAGAGAGAGATTTACACACAAACAAAATTACAATTACAAATTTAAAAAGAGGTTTCAAATTCTTCAATCTTCACTTCTTGTTTAAGTTGTCTTCACTTTTGCCTTGAGTCCTTAAGTCTTAATTTTGATTCTAGAATTATTTAGAATGTAGACTTGTAAAGTTATGTTGTTGTAAGTTGTAAGTTGTAACACTAAGTCACTAACACAACAATAACTTGTAACAAAGTAACAAAGTAACAAACAAACTAAAAAAATAAATGTTAGAAGTTGTTAGAAAACTTAAAACTTAGATATTATGAAACTTTAAGAGAGAATGAGATAGAAAGACAGAAAGAGAAATAGATAATAGATTAGAAACTAGAAAGAGAGATAGAAAGAGAGAGTGGTGGGTGTGTTGTGTGAATATTTATAACTTGAAAAAATTAGAAACTAGAAAGAGAATTCAATTCAATGGATGGAGAGCGTGGTTGTCTTGTAATGTTTCTTGAATCTTGAATCTTGAATCCTTGTGGATGTATGTACGTGTCCCTTGATTGAAACTTCAATCTCGATTCTTGAAAGAAATATGGATGGAGGAGTGGAGCTTGAGGCTTGAAATTGTGTAAGAGAGTGTAAGAGAGCAAAATAGAGATAGGGAGAGAGTTTGAGCTTTGAGTGCATATAGGAGTGCTTAGAATCCCTTTTTATATAGAAGAAGTCCGGATTAAAAAATAAAAATAAAAAATTCCAACGGTCAGATTACTGACTGTTGGCAACTATGCGATCGCATATGTTGTATGCAATCGCATTCATGGCATATACGATCTCATATCATGGCACGTGTGGCATATGTGATCGCATATGTGCAGTGATCGCATATGCCACTGTCGCATATGTGATCAGTGCACATATGTGCGCGTATGCGAATGTGCGATCGCACATGACAACATTGGGAGTATAGATGCTTGTCATGCGTACGCCAAAAAATCCTTAGAAGGAAACGCTTCTAGATTCCTAAAAACTATAAAAACAGATACAAACCCTGAATTCGTAGCTCAATACAAAGAATTTAACAAGCGATATGCAAATGAGCAAATCGTAGATGGATATGTCGCCTTATTCGAAAAATAAAAAATAAAAAATCTTGGAGTAAATCGCTTCACTAGACAATCTGAATCCGAAGAAGCACGAATAGCATTAGCCAAACTTAGTATCTGTGACATAAAGACATAGTACCATATTCGAACAATTAGCAAAAGCTCTACTATTTAATAGAAAGCCATGGAGAAGAATTCAAAGATGAATACTTCAGAAAGATACCTATCCTTAGTAGTGTCCTCCTACAAAAGTATAAAGAATGGCCAGGAATCGATGGTGTAAAAGCCAATACATTAGGAGAATGCATAAATTTTGCCCATGATTATTTAATGGAACAGAAAAAGAAGATTAAAGAAGCTGCCCTTATTGAAAGAACCTTCACTAAGCTTCCTGCCTTCAAAGAAGACAGAACAGACATCCTCCCAATACAATGGGGATGCCGAAAGAAAGAAAGACCAAGACACAGCTTCAAGAGATATCAACTTAGAAAATCACTCACATTTAGAGAACCTGAACTAAGAAACAAAAATTTACGACAAAAGGTATTGGAAAAAAAATATGTCAGCCAGAAAAAGTGTGGCAACTACAGAAAAAAGGAACATAAAAAACCTTTCAGAAAACGGAAAATAGAATGTTGATGATGATGAATAAGTCTATAGCATCGTCACCATAGACTCTAGCAAAGCAGAAGACAGTCGAATATCCTTATCCCAGTGAAGAAGAATCCTTAGAATCCGAACAAACTTCTATATGAAGCTGTATGATGAGAAGCATAACTATTACGTAGCAGCAGACAGCTCATTCGATGAAGATGATGGACCAGAAATATATAAATACGAAGATGTAACTTATAACTTTACAGTTAAGTAGAAACCTAAGCATATATACCAAGAATACAACTGGGACCCTCCACATAAAACAAATCCGGACTGTTGGTGCAAGTTCCAGCTAATAGGATCCAAGCGCTGGCAAATATGCTCCTATTGCTGCTATAAAATTGGAGGAAAATATGGCAAAGATGAGCAAAGTCTTTACATGTCATGTAACTGTTGCTTCCTTCACTACTGCAGGAATTGTTTCTTAATAGAACTGAAAAGACAAAAAGGGTCCATAGCCTATGATGCAGTCCTAAAAGGATACAGACAGTTCTAGATGGAAGTAGAAGAAACAGAGTAAAACGACAAGAATTGCATGAAAAATTCCAAGCATTCCATGGAGCAGCTGAAGTAAATGTGCCCACAGAACCCACTAGCCCTACCGGGCAAACCCCAGCACCCTCCCTCTTAGATAAAGGAAAGAAGATCATAGAATAACCAACCAATGAATAACAAATTTATTCCACCGATGAAGAAATTATTGAACGCAACCCTACTTGGCAGAATGTCAAGATATTACACAGCTCCACTAGCCTAAACAACACGCAGACCTTAGAGGTAAAACAGATACCTAGTATGTTATTACGAATGTCAAAAATGAAGATTAGTTCATGACATCAGTTCATTAGTCTTCTGACAAACCTAATATACTTACATTAACCATTTATATTGTCTTGCCCATTTTTATTTTTTAAAAAAAAATGTGAGGAATTGTTAGCATGTGTGAATATTTTTTAATAAGAATGCATTAAAAAGAGGGTGTTTTGTCTTTTCTAATTTTTGCCTTTTTGTGGTTTTGTATTTCCTCCTTTGCCTTTTTTACTTGCCCCCACATCAGATGGGACTATGGAGGAAAAAGCCTTTATGAGATTTCCTTACCCCTTACGTTTGTGAAGCA